>CM019072.1:67572335-68091706 GCA_009667805.1 Leptobrachium leishanense | reverse complement strand
TCCTGTTTCCAACCCTAACCCTCCCAGATTGTGAGTTCCTACGGGAATAGGGCCCTCATCTCCTCCTGTACTGTTTGTCAAATGTTGTTCAATGTATTGTAACCCTGTCTATACTGTGCTTATTGTACAGCGCTGCGGAATATGCTGGCGCTTTATAAATAAAGAATAATAATAATAAAAATAATAATATAATTAATTCCTCTTACATTGTGGTTTTATTAGTCTTGCTAATTGTTTATTGATTCATGATTTTAAAGGCAGCAGAGATTAGACGGATGTCTATATAGTAATGTATAAAGCAGTGACCTATTCCACAGCTCTCTATTGAATGCTAGTACGCGTACATAGCTAAACCACGCAACATTATGCAAAGGTGTGTAAATGCAATCCATATAATTACGGTGTGCACTTATGGAGCATTTGTTAACTTCACTACCAATCCCTTTTTGTTGAAAAAAATTGTATCATAACATTTATTTGAAACGTGGGAAGCAATAAAAAATATAAAAGGGTAGAATAGAAATTTTGCACAGAGATCGTTGTAGTTAAAAAAATTAATATATTTAAAAAGGAGCATATTTGCATTATCTGTCACATAGATATTGTTGGGGTGAAAGGTTCTAAACGCTAGATGATGTCCCTTATATTGCACAATGTCAGACAGGGTCTGCGTTATCAGCATACAGGCAGAAATGGCCTTTGTGTCAACTCCAGCAAATTTGTTGCAGGTAGATAATAAATGTTTTCAGATCTCCTGCTTATGGGGATTTGCAGTGATCATAATGAGATTATTAGCAAAGCAGCTTCCACAAAATACCAATGTAATATTAAAATAATATCTGTATGTGGCATAATGCCTGTGTATGGAAATTACAGTAACATCTTGTATCTGTACTGTACATGGATTTTCAGTCGTTATAACCCCCTGAATCTTATCCCTGTAAAGCACTGAATGACCCCAGAGCTCTCTCTGTATTCTGCCCTCTACCTGGCTGTTGTAATGCAGCAGCAAAGTTTCTGAACTTTTTGTTACAATGGATGTAAACTGGAGCTTCTCCTTGTAGCTCGTTTACAGAAAGATAAGGTAGAAAGGAGAGAGATAAGACAGTGTATTCCGTTCCTACACAAGGGTACACTAATCTTACTATAAAGAGGTATGCAAATGGGGTTGTGATATGTTAATGATCCCTTTTTAATGAATTAAAAATGCTAAATTGATTTGATTTTGGGAGTAAAGGGGTTTATTTATTTATTTAATTACAAAGTATTTTACCAGGAAGGATACATTGAGATTTCTCTCATTTTCAAGTATGTTCTGGGTTAATTACTATGCTCAGCAATAAGGAAATGTACACAGAGAAACAGGTTTCACAGAAGAAACACAGTGTAATTAGGGAACTAAATGGAGACATAAAAGCCCAGCATTTGGGTGTTTGACCACATCAAGTCATTAAGCCAGATTTCAGTTTTAACCCATTCACTGCAAGCAACTAACTAATGGGCCATATTACATAGTTGGTGCTAACGTAACCAGAGCGGTTGTTAACTTAAAACCTCCATAGGCTATAATGGCTCTGGTAAGTTCACAACAGCTCTGGTTAAGTTAGCTATGTAATACTGCCCTATGTGTTTACTCCAGTTTCCCTGTAGGTTGGGGAAGACACGCTCAGCACTGACCGCGAGAGGACACCTCTTGGATGTCACCCCTCACTGTGGTCGTGATGACATTAGAAACCGGCATTGCCCCTCCTGGCTGGCTGGAGAAATCCCATTATAGTAGATACAGGGGTCTCATAAATGAGATCCAGCACAAGGATACAGAGACCTATTTGACTCTATATAGTATCCTTCCTCTATCATCTGTAGTAGATGGTGGATTTGCGTGAGGATCTCCGGGAGCTTGAAAGATGGGTATGGATGTGGGGTGTGTGTATAATTATCTGACTGTAAAGTGATTTTGCTCACTTTGGCGTTATCTTTTTGGCGCTTTTGTTTGCAGCAAGAATAACAAATGACTTAGCCATTGCTCAAATTATGAGCAACTCCAACTCTTGTGCATCCTATACAAAGTATGGGACGCGCTGAGAAATGGTAACCAGATGCAATAGATAAGCGCATCACAAGTTTTTTTTGCAAAAACATTAAATAATGACAGTGTTTATAAACCCTTAAGTGCTTTCTAGCATCATTTTGAGACTCACTGCTGGAGGTTTTATTGATTTGAAGTTGTTACACACCAGATAATGATATATATATATAAATACACACACACATCCCATTAAGAAAACAATTGCGCCTCCACCTGCCCTCAAACTAATGCTTTAGGCCCAGTCCTAGTTGGCCTAGGTAAGAATACACCCCTCTGTAGGGATGTGCGTTTCGGGTTTCGGAATTTTGGAATTTTCACAAAATTTCCCGATTCGTGTTTTCGGATGCGGCCGAATTTCCGAAGATTTTTAGATCCGAAAAGTTTTCCGAGCCGAAACGAAATATTTTCGGAATTTTCGAATGGACTTGAAATGTGTCAAATCGAAATTTATTGCTTTGAAACGAGGAAAACAGACTTTCCGAAAAAACAAAAATTTCCGAACTTACGAAAAGTCGATACAAAAAACGAGCTAAGTGACACGAAAATACGAAAAATGGTCGAATTTCCGAAAACATGTACAATTCCGAAAAACGAAAATTTCCGAAATCACGAAAAGTCGATACAAAAAAGAGCTAAGTGACACGAAAATACGAAAAATGGTCGATATTCCGAAAAAACCAGTACACGAAAAACGAATCGAGCCGAACCGAATCGAAACAAAAATCGGTCGAAACGAGCCGAATCGAAAAGTTTAAAAATCCGAAAAATCAAACCGAATCGAACCGAAAAAAAAATCGGTGCACAAGCCTACCCCTCTGTAAATCAAAACCAGTAAGCATAGACACTGATTTCTAAAGTCAAGAATATCAAGTTGGCTCAGTTAGACTTGCCTGGGTTTTTGTATTTATTGATATACCATAATCTTCCAGAAAATTTTATAAAAAAGAAAAAAAGTGTTATATCACATTGACATTCCCATTGATGGGAAAGAACATATGGATTGTACGTTTACACACATTTATATGTAATTTCTAACAGTTCCTTTGGCTTTTATCCTAAGTCTGTTCCTTATTAAACTCCAGCCGCCCTGACAAAATTTTACTTTGTGTGATTTGTTAGGAAATATAATTTTATTTGTACATTGTGCTGGCCAAATTGCAAACACATGGCTAGACGAAAGGTTATTCTGATCCCTTTATTATGACTTCAGACATTGGGTCGTGGAGTTAGATTCATCCCACAACTCTTTCAGTGGTTATCCTCCGAGCAGCGGAATTGGTGGAGAATCTCATGGGATTGCAAACGTCAAGTCAAAACAGTCCAGCTGAGGGACCACTGCTAGTGGAAAGATTGTTGATTAACCTCTGTAGTGTTCACAAACAGGCACTTGATGCTGAGGGAATCATTTGGGACATGGAAAGTGTTGCACATATGCTGAAAGTATGGTCAATAATTCCAATGTGCGAAGGGAGCGAGCTGGGTGGAAACCAGAAGTGTTTTTATTTAAACGTTTTTTGCAATGACACACAAAGCATGACTTCAGTTCTGGTAGGATTGTACTTGAATCTTGTTCCTACCAGAAACTAAAGCTCTGCTCTTTTGGTTCCCTCTCTCAGGAAGCATCTTAGATAAACATGTGCTCATCATTCAGGCTTTTCACTCTGCTGCAATCTACTGGTGGTTTAATAGAAATGCCATTGCCAAAACAACTGCCAGAAAACAAGTGGCTTTATGGTAAATCTTTTTAGCTTACCCAAACTGTAATAATGTATGTAACGTCTATACATAGTTACAAAACATTACAGTAAGCTCAGAGGCAGAGGGCTCCCCATGCTGTTCAAATTTCGCTACTGCAGCATGTGACCATGAGATACACGCAGCAAGAGTCCATGTCCATTACTAACACAGACAGTAGTGAGAGGCTTTAATGCAATGCAACTTTGGAAACATGTCCTGGAGACCATATGAAAACAAATTTGAATTGCAATTAATAAAATTCCTTTGCATTGGTCCAGATTATGACCACATTGAGTATACACAATGGGCAGTATTACAAAGCTATCACTAAAGCAATGGAAACTAAGGTGGAAAACCTGCACCTGATTTAGCACCCTATTACAGGGCAGGTGCTGATTCAGCAGCCTGCCCCATAATGCAACTCTAAAAAACCGCCACGTGTATCACCTCCTGGAGTCCATAGGAATCCATGGAGGTTTTTACTGCCTGGTCAGGTGACCCACAAGATCTCGCTCTTGCTAGATCCTGCAGGTCCGTGGATGGAGACTGGGTACTTTTTTCCCCAGTCTCACTCTGCCCCCGGCGGTGGTGGATCGGGCAACTGTTCGCACCACAGCATGAGAGGTGAGTATCTGATTTTTTTTTTCCAGTTAACCGCAGCGGTGCGGTAATTAGCGTTATGACTTTGTAATCCTATCGCTATTTGCTCCTTGTGCTCCCCATGTTAAGTTTAGGGAGCGGAAAGTACAGTAAACCTGCAGAAGCAAGCGCAATTTCCGATGCACTAATGGGTTTTTTAACCCTTTAGTGTTCAGAATGTAATAGGGGGATGATGCGCCAACGCTAGCGGTAAGATTGTAATAGTGCCCAATCTCGGGGGGGACCAGCAGCTGCTTTTGAAGATCAAATATACTCACGTATGGTAGTGAAGGGAATAATCATTACAGGGACTCGTGGAACTGTCACACATTCAAGGAGGCAGACTTGTGTCTTGTATGTGTTTTATAGATAACAGGATACTGTATGAAGCTCTGCCGTGCCATGTTTGGAGAAGTAGCTGCCGGCTACTTCACTTTTATACCTCTGGATCCCACATTTTCTGGATTTCTTCATACAAAGATATGTACAAAACCTAGCCTGGCTTCTTCTTGATTTGATGTATGTTTTTCAAGCCCTACTTTACAGTAGTTCACCACTTCTGAAGTTAGAGGACATCAGGGTGGAACTGCGATGAAGTATTTTCTGCATATTGCGCAAGAAACATTAAACTGTAGCCATTAACCTCCCTGGCGGTATTCCTGAGTGTGACTCGGGGTTAAATTTCGCTACCGCAAACGGTAACCCCGAGCCACACTCGGGCTGGATGTTTACTCACCTCCTCCTGGCTCCCTCGCTGTCCCCCGCAGTGTGATCGCAGCGAGCTGCTTCCTGGAAGGCTCCCTGCGAGTCACATGGTGCAGGGTGGGCGGGAACCATCAGCAAAACTTATAAACAATTCATAAAATACTGTAATCCAAACTGCAATGTTTATGAACGGCCACTGGGTGGTACTACAGGATAAGAAATAGACCATACATCCTCTTACTCTTGTTTTCAGACCAATTTCAGTGTTTTTTGTTTTTTATTTTATTGAATATCATTTATTTGCATTATTTTGGATAATTATTTTGGGATAATAAATTATTATTTCGTGTTTCAAACTTTATCGGACTCCGTGTATTTACTATTTTTTTATTTATTTATAAAGGATTTTACCAGTAAGAACTCGATTGCACGGATTTCAGTGCGTGATTCCTAATTATTACAGGCTAACTATGTACAAAAACACGTTTCCTTTAAAAAAAAATTGAGACTCTTTTAGACACGAAATTTTGAAAAAATTAGACTGTCAGGGAGGTTAAAAAAAAAAAAGACTGTATCTTCCCATAGGTGTAAAGATTGTCAATGAGCTATTTTGGAAATAGAACACTGAACATTCTACAGTGGCAAGAAAAAGTATGTAAACCCTTTGAGATTACGTGGAGTTTTGCATGAATTGGTCATAAAATGTTGTGACTTAGATGAAGATCAGAATCTTCATCTAAGTCACAACAATTTGAAAAACACAGACTGCTTAAAATAATACAACACAAACATTATATGTTTTCATGTGTTTATTGAACATAACATGTAAACATTCACAGTGCAGGGTGGAAAAAGTATGTGAACCCCTAGCCTAATGACTTCTCCAAGAGCTAATTGGAGCCAGGAGTGAGCCAACCTTGAGTCCAATCAGTGTGATATTATTGGATGTGTTGCTGAAAGCTGTCCTGCCCGTTAAAAACACACACCAGTTTTGGGTTTACTGGTTTCAAGTAGCACTGCTTGATGTGAACCATGCCTCGCAGAAAAGAGCTCTCAGAAGACCTACGATCAAGAATTGTTGACTTGCATGAAGCTGGAAAGGGTTACAAAAGTATCTCCAAAAGCCTTGATGTGCATGTGTCCACGGTAAGACAGACTGTCTACAAATGGAGAAAGTTTAGCACTGTTGCTACTCTCCCTAGGGGTGGTCGTCCTGTAAAGAGGACTCAAGAGCACAGCACAGAATGCTTAATGAGGTAAAGAAGAATCCTAGAGTGTCAGCTAAAGACTTACAGAAATCTCTGGCACTTGCTAACATTTTTGTTGACACATCTGCAATAAGGAAAACATTAAACAAGAATGGAGTACATTGGAGGACACCACGGAGGAAGCCATTGCTGTCCAAAAGGACAGGTGCTATTGCAGCACGTTTGAAGTTTGCAAAATTGCACCTGGATGTTCCACAGCACTACTGGCAAAATATTCTGTGGACAGATGAAACCAAAATTGAGTTGTTTGGAAAAAACACACAACACTATGTGTGGAGAAAAAAAGGCACAGCACACCAACATCAAAACCTCATCCCCACTGTAAAACATGGCGGAGGGAGCATCATAGTTTGGGGCTGCTTTGCTGCCTCAGGGTCTGGACGGATTGTTGTCATTGATGGAAAAATTAATACAAGACATTTTGCAGGAAAACGTAAGACCATCTGTCCGCCAACTGAAGCTCCGCAGAGGATGAGTGATGCAACAGGACAATGACCCAAAGCATACAAGTAATTCAACAAAAGAATGGCTTCAACAAAGCAAAATACACCTTCTGGAGTAGCCCAGTCAGAGTCCTGACCTCAACCCGATTGAAATGCTGTGGCATGACCTTAAGAGAGCGATTCACACCAGACATCCCAAGAATATTGCTACATTGAAACAGTTTTGTGAAGAGGAGTGGTCTAGAATTACTCCAGATAGTTGTGCAGGTCTGATCTGCAACTACAGGAAACGTTTGGTTGAGGTTATTGCTGCCAAAGGAGGGTCAACCAGTTATTAAGTCCAAAGGTTCACATACTTTTTCCACCCTGCACTGTGAATGTTTACATGTTACAGTTGTGTTCAAAATTATTCAACCCCCACTGAAATTGAGTGTTTTGGCCAGTTTGACATTGATTTTGATCATTCAGTCATCTTGCTTACAATTAAATCAAAGAGGCACGTGTAGGTCAGACAAATATAACATAACATTTATAATGAAATAACCACAAATGTCTTTTCTGTGCTCACATCATTATCAGTTTTATTCAACCCCCAAGTAACATTCAATCTTAGTACTTAGTACAACATCTTTTTACAGTTATAAAAGCTTTTAAACGTGAAGCATAGCTTGACACAAGTGTCTTGCAGTGATCTACGGGTATCTTCGCCCATTCGTCATGGGCAAAAGCCTCCAGTTCAGTCACATTCTTAGGCTTGCGCACTGCAACTGCTTTCTTTAAGTCCCACCAGAGGTTCTCAATCGGATTTAAGTCAGGTGACTGCGATGGCCACTCCAAAATGTTCCAGCCTTTAATCTGCAACCATGCTCTAGTGGACTTGGAGGTATGCTTGGGATCATTGTCCTGTTGAAAGGTCCACCGTCTCCCAAGCCTCAGGTTTGTGATGGACTGCATCACATTGTCATCCAATATCTCCTGGTACTGAAGAGAATTCATGATACGTTGCACACGCTGAAGCTTCCCTGTACCTGCAGAAGCAAAACAGCCCCAAAGCATGATTGACCCCCCGCCATGCTTCACAGTAGGCAAGGTGTTCTTTTCTTCATAGGCCTTGTTCTTCCTCCTCCAAACATAGCGTTGATCCATGGGCCCAAACAGTTCTAATTTTGTTTCATCAGTCCACAGAACACTATCCCAAAACTTCTGTGGTTTGTCCACATGACTTTTGTCATACTGCAGTCGACTCTTCTTATTCTTTGGAGACAGCAAGGGGGTGCGCCTGGGAGTTCTGGCATGGAGGCCTTCATTACGCAGTGTGCGCCGTATTGTCTGAGCTGAAACTTCAGTACCCACATCTGACAAATCTTTTCTCAGTTCCTCAGCACTCACACGGGGACTTTTCTCCACTCTACGCTTCAGGTAGCGCAGAGCAGTCGAAGTCAGCATCTTCTTTCTGCCACGACCAGGTAGCGTTTCAACAGTGCCCTTTGCCTTGAATTTGCGAATGATGCTTCCTATGGTCTCTCTTCGTATGTTTAACATCTTTGCAATCTTCTTATAGCCATTGCCCTTCCTGTGAAGAGTAATCACATCTTCTCTTGTCTTCCTGGACCATTCTCTTGACTTCACCATGTTTGTAACCACACCAGTAAATGTCTAGAAGGAGCTGAGTATCACAGTCATTTTAAAGCTGCCTAATTGGTGCTTATTATGATTTATTGCTGCTCCGTGACATCCACAGGTGTTTTCAATACCTGATTGAAAACACTTGAATGAACCTCTGTTCTTCAGAGTGGTAGTCTTTAAGGGGTTGAATAAATGTGTCAATGAAGAATTCACAAAAGAAACATTTACTACTGTATTACAAAACCAATTGATGTAATTTTAGTTGCATATGGTTCTTAAAAAAGTCCTTGTAGGATTTCATTCTGAATACAATTACAAATGTACACTAAATTCCCTAAAACCCTTTACAGCATTGGGGGTTGAATAATTTTGAACACAACTGTATGTTCAATAAACACATAAAAACATATAATGTTTGTGTTGTATTATTTTAAACAGGCTGTGTTTTTCAAATTGTTGTGACTTAGATGAAGATCAGAGCACATTTTATGACCAATTCATGCAAAACTCCACGTAATCCCAAAGGGTTCACATACTTTTTCTTGCCACTGTAGAATGTTCAGTGTTCTATTTCCAAAATGTAACATTGCACTGGGAGCCAAGACAACTTTTCCAAAAAAACATTTTTTTACCTCCATCTCCAACGATTTCTAGCTTACAGCTTCCAAATGTAATCGGAGACAGCAGTTACGCTGCACTTGTTAAATACTGAATTACACTAGAACATATTTCTTTCTGAGATTGTTGGACAGATCTGTCCTTTTTTTGTAGTGTGTTTGAAGGGTTTGGTTATTCAAAGAGCTCCAAATTGCTGGCGAAATGTAACCGAACAGTGAAATTCAGCGTACGGTTACCTTTCCTGGCCATTCGGCTATTCAAAGAGCAGGCAGTTCGTCAAATGTTGGCGAATTCCCTGCACATACGGTGTCTGTTCGTTGCCTGTTCGAGGGCAGTGAAATCCCATAGAGAAGCAATGCTTTGGCTATTCAGAGAACAAAAACCAGCAGGGAAAAGTTGCCGAATTGCCCTGCTGTTCAGTGGTTTCATTCAACAGGTTTATTTCTGGAGAATCCTGTAGGCTTCAAAGTTAAAAATATTCCTGTTTTAACTCAATATCTAATAAACTATTTATTATTTTATTCTGCAGTAAAGAGTCTATTTTTAGATTTTTTTTCGGATCTTTTAGATATTTTTTGGAATTTGTTTGGCAAACTTTTTTCCGTTTTTTATTTTTAAATCATTTTTTCTTTTTTCTGTAACAGCCCTTTTTATTATCATTCATTGGATCTTATATGAAAATTTCAGACATTTTTGTTCTGTAGTTTCTTTGCAAACAGCGTTTCACTTTTCAAACATTCAAACGCACTGTTTTTTTTTATTCACTCCATTCGTCTGCGGTGTCAGGTTTTTCCGGCGGCTGCTCGGGTTTCCCCGGTGTGTTCAGCGGGGTTAATTCAGATGTTTCTGTGGGTTTCGGTGTAGGTTCGCTGGGTTTTGCGGTGAGTGTTAGGCAGGTTTGCGGTGGCTTTTCCCTGCACTACGACGGCCCTGTGGTGCTTGCTTAATACACCGCAGGGTCGCCGAAATGGGGTCGCCGAAATGGGATTGCCAAATCGCACCGAATTGAAGAGAACGAAAAATCACCGAATGTGCAGTGACTTTTCAATTCTCATTGAATAACCCTGTTAGTATTGACAGGATAGCCTTACCTATAAAAAAAAAAAAAAAAAAAAAGGTGTGTGGTTGCATTGTGTATTTTGCTGGTTTATTTGAGCACAGCTGTTTTATATATTACTTTTTAGGCTAGGGTCAGACGAACGCATTTTTTGTGTCGTCCGTGAAAAAGTGTGTTCGAACGAATGGACGTATTTTTTTACGGAATACGCGATAGCGGTCATACGATGCGCATTTTCGTCCGTGATTTTTTACGGATCGTCAATAAAACACTTTTTGCGTCTGGACGTTATGTTGGCCGGACATGAGCAGCATCTGACGTCTCCTAATCACGCACACACGCCGCTAGCGGACGCAGCGCACTCTGTACGTCAGTACTAGCGGTATCACGTTCTCGAAAAAATGCGTTTGTTTGCCGCTTGCGTTGCCCGGCCAAACTTTCGTGTGGCTGTACTTCGTGTATTGCCTGTCATTGGCCGTCATTTGCTGCTACTACGGCCGTGATAAAGTGCGGCTGCACGCGCGTTCGCACTGCGTTCGTCTGAACCCTAGCCTTAAAGGTATTTACTTGGTTATAACTTACGTTTAACATGCTTGGGGTTTATCCAACTTATGGAAAAAACTCGCTACATCTTGGCAGAAATATCCAAGCTGCCATATAAAAGAGACAAAGCGTTTTCAATGTGCTGCGGTATATTATTATTTATTAAGCGCCAACACATTCCGCAGCGCTGAACAAAGATGCAGTGGATAAAGACAGGACGATTCTACAATACATACAGGAGGCAGGTCAGTATTCCTGCCAGCAGATACAGGAGGGGAATTTACAATCTCTATATGGGTGAGGGAAATTAGAAGGGGGGGCTGCAGTGATGAGTTAATGCAGGCGGAGGTGAGGAGCGTTTTTGGGACGTTATAGCATTTCAGTGCTCCATAGTTTGATTTGTAGTTAAACCACCCCCCCCCCATATATATGTCCTTGATAAAAGCCCAGTGAGTCTGAAACGTTGTTGTGTTGGCACCGTCTACGAGGCAAGATCTTGGAGACTGCCGCCTCATTCCATTTTTTTCTGTGTGTCCTGAAAGGACGGACTATTATTAGCCTGGTAACTGACTGCGTTGCCGCGTGGCACGTAGCATTCAATACAGGGAACTGGTGGTTTAGCTATATACGGTCACTTTTTAGAAGAATGCATGGGAGCAATGGTTTGAATAAAGGTGGCTTCATGAGTCCCTATGTCAGCCCGTTCTAATAAACTTTGCTCCCCCTTATGCACGTCTTCTCGGTAGCAGTTTGGGGGCCGCACCCTTCCTGTTCCCTGCTGTAAGGGTCTCTGCCAAACACATTCCTTCAGTCTCTGCTCTGCCTTTTTATAGCCACTGGGAAGACACGTTCAGTAACCCTTCCCTGGTCTTGGATCGTGTCATTATGGTGGGTTGAAGACGTTCGTAATATTTACCAGTAACACTAAAGTCTTCGTTTCTAAGACTCTCAGGGTTATTCAGAAAAAGGTGAAAACCGGGAGAATTGCCAGGAGAATGAACAATCTAGACCAAATAGCCGATTTAGAAAGTGAGATTAATGGGAGAATTTTTCTGGTTTGGATATTTTGACCTAGAATTTTCACTTCTCCAGTCATTCTCCTGAGTTTCACCTCTCTCTCTGAATAATCCTGTATATCTTTAACCCCTTCACTACCAAGTGATTTTCCAAAAAGACCATGGTCAGAAACCAGTGTTTTTTTTTAAAAAAAAAATCCTTTTAAATTAATTATAAAATAAGAAATATTTGAGTTTATACCTATTGTTTTTCTTACTATAAATAACATCTTTTTGGCCAGTGGATGGCGCCATCTACTACCAAATTGAGTTAGAGGTTTGAGCGGCAGGTCTATTCTCTTCTTTTTCTCCCTGCATCGGCTGCTGAAAGCCCGATATTTCAGAGCATTCAGCAGCTGATTGAACAGTTGTAGCTCTTTGGGAATTATGCCCACAGGGCTAAGACTTTGGGGGCACCTTCTGCAGCCCAAAAGCAAACAGAATTTGTTTACAGCAAACTAATTTCATTAGCTTTTGGGCTGCAGATCAGCATATGGAGATGTCACGATATCGGGGCACCAGATGGTGCCTTTGAAGCCAGAGATATCTTGCTGTCGGTAGTGAAGGGGTTAACTACTTGGTAGAATTTTGTAGTTCTGTTTCCAACAGTAATTTGCTATGTATACAGTATATGCAAGGAAAACATATGTGTAGCAGCTGCACCTGCCTTCAGGGACCCAAACAGAGGTCTCCAATAGGCTTGTCCTATCAGGTGCTAGGCAGTGCACCACGGAATATCCACACTTCCAAACAGCTGCCAGAATTCCAAAAAACTTATTTCTAAGGCTGGGTCCACGTGCGCACACTAAATGTGGCCGTTATAACACATCGTTTCGTCCTTCATAGAATTGTCATGGACCATGTAGGGAGCAACACACGCCGTACGTTAAACCGATTTTGGTCAGCGTCACACCACTTGGAGGCATGTCGAGACGAGTCTACGGACGTGATGCTTTCCATAGGTGGGAGAATAGGACATCAGATGAGCGCTCATTTGACGTTCATCACGTGTGTAGGAAACAGACTTCAAAACACAACAGCTTCTTCAGCCTCAATATTTACGGAGTTTATCTCAAAATTCATGCGCATGTCCATGTTTCCAAAACACGGCATAGCGGTCTTAGATTGTAAGCTCTCGAGCAGGGTCCTCTCTCCTACTGTTCTATGTGTTTAACCTATATGTATATTTGTTATTTTGTCTTTCCCATTGTACAGCACTACGGAACTTGTTGGCACTTTATAAATACCTGTAACTGGATGACATGCTTCCTGGCTGAGCAGCCAATCAGAGATGCTCATGCACCAGCATGGAATTAGCACTCATGTAAGGCTTGCAAAGCCGCCCCCCCCCCCATTTTTAACTACTTCAACACTGAGAGCACAATTATACAGGTGCTCTTGCTACAATTTTAGGGCTGCAACTAACAATTAGTTTCATAATTGATCGGTTGGCCAATTAATCGGGTCATCGGATAAAAAAATAATAATTTGCATACTTAAAAGGAACATTATGAAAAAAAATAAAACAAACCCCTGCCTCCACCCTCCTTTTTTTGTAAGCAATTTGCATTGTGTATTTAACTTTTGTACGTACATACGCAAATTCCGTATCTTGTATATATGTTTCACACGCAAGGTATGCGAGGTATGCCTGGTCAGAGTGATGGATTGATGCTTCGTGCGCAGCTTAAGCCCCTGTCAGCTTTCTCGCCAAATGAACACTGCTACGAGTGTTCGGATAGACATGATGTCAGCATGGGTGAGAAGGGGGGGCCCTCCACGCAGCCTGACCACTTTAATAAGTCCCTTTAAAATAATTTCATGAACAAACTTAGTGGGAGGAGGGTCCAGAGGTGGAAGGGAGTGAGTTTGTTCAAGGGAATTGACCCAAGTCGGAGTGGGTTTAGGCAAAAAACTGGACCTGAATGTGTGAGGGAGTTTGGGTGAAGGAACTGTACCAAAGAGAAGGCAGGGAGGTTGGGGTGGTGGCATAGGACTCCAGTTCCAAGTATGGAAAAATCACCAGCGAACTAGCACCTACACCCATTGGCCGCACCCCAGAGCCTGGGTGATAGTTTACAACAGTAGCAGAACTAAGTGAAAACAAACTGGTTATGTCTGACATAACCTATAGCTAATTTATATGGAGTAACGCAGCCGGCACATCTTCTGAAACCACCACCAAAGCAGAATCTGCGGTTATTAACGTTTAACGCAGTCTGACTCTAAACAGTGTGTTCTGTACTCAGCTTGATTAATCGACCAATCGATAATGAAAATAGGTAACGATTATTTTCGTTATCGATTAATTAATTAGTTGTTTCAGCCCTAACAATTTTGCTTTGTCTTTCTGAAAACTGGGTGGCCTCTGTCTTAAGGCTGTCGGGTGACGGGGAAAACTTTGTGTCACATGGTTAAATCATGACACTTGGCAGATTTGAATGAGCATGGCATTATTATTATTCTTTATTTAAAAAGTGCCAGCATAGTCCGCAGCGCTGTACAATGGGGGAGCACAAACATGATAAATAAGGAAAAGACAACCCTGCCCAAAGGATAGCTTGTCTAGGAAGTACAGCACTTTAACCAAGTGCTCGGCCAGACATCCCGTGAGCTTACAATCTAAGGGACGGGAGTAAGCGAAACAGATGGGAGCAGAGGGAAGGTATGACATGCCTTGTAATCAAGCCTGCAGTTTCTGTATTACAGTTAAGGCTAGGGTCAGATGAGCGCATTTTGTATGGACTGTGCGTCCGTGCAGTACGGACGTACTTTCTGACTGACGACAAGGTAGTGGCCACACAGTCCGTTTTTTTCACTGACGGATTTTTTGACTGATGTAGCAGGGAAAATAAATTACAATGAAAAAACATTCTGTCCGTCAAAAATGCTGGACGTATAAATGCAGTCCATCTGACCACGCTCCATCACTCACACACAAAGCTATGCAGACGTTGTGGACGTGGCGCACTCCGCACGTCCGTTCTAGCTGTATTACGTTCTTGCCTAACCTGGGTCCGTTTGCAGCGTCCGTCAGCCTCCGCACTTCTGTGCGGACGTACTTCGTGTGTGGGGCTTCATTTAACACAATTGTATGCTATCACGGACGTACTTATGTGCGGCAACACGGACGTTAACACTGCGTTCGTCTGACCCCAGTCTAAGAGCTCACTGGTGTGTGACTTGAATAGGGTCTACAACGTGACTTATTTACATTGCAGCCTGCAGATGGTTTTCTTTTATTGAAATGAAAAGGATGAACTAAAACGTTTACAACAGAGCAATGAAGGAAATTTTGGAATACCAATGAATGTTTCTGGTTTTATACGAGTCAAAGCTATTTTTACGTTAACGGGAAAAGACACGTAATGTCTAATGTTCTTGACTGTCTCCCTTCCTGCCCTAGTCATTAAAAAAATGAAAAATGGAACATTTTATTACCTGCATCCTTTTTTTCTTCATATCCTGGGGTTTTGATGCCTTTTTTCACCTTGTTGTAAAGACGTCTTTAGAAGCACTTATAGAAGGACACGACACACATGTTCTTTGAACTAACCGTTCATCCTTCTGCTCTGTGAGCACTTCGATGTTACAAAAACTAAGGGGAATTGTTGCCTTCTCTATTATGTCAACCGCGATCTCATAATTATGGCCAGAACCATCATTTAGGCCAGTGGTTCCCAACAGTGGTCCCCAAGTCCCCCTAACAGCACAGGTTTTCCAGATATCTGAAGCACAGTACAGGTGATATGATTTGCTGCTCAGGGATTGCAGGATTCAGTCTTCTTTTCCCCCAAAGTGATCTGCAAAATCTGGCCTGGTTGAGGGTCCCGAGGAGAGGTTTGGGAAACACTGTGTTACGGGGTGTAGCGCTCACTCCCGGAGGAGCCGCTGAAAATGAACCACGGGTCAGTCTCCCCGCACTAGGGAATAAATATACTCCAACACCGCTGTGAGTTTTTATCATTTAAATAGTTTACTAAAATAATAAGCAGATGTTGAGACACGGTATTCACAGATATTATTACAGTACTTTCGTATTGCGGTAAAACGCGTAGCGGAAAAGAAACGAAACACGAGGCTTCGTATTTCGGAAGAATAAAATATTCGCAACCGAGCAGAAAAATATATACAATTGCCCAATAGTTCGGAAAACAGAGACACGTAGCGAACCCCAAAATACAATCTCTTCGTATTACGATAAACGCGCAGTGGAAAAGAGAAAAATATGTATTCGGAACGTATCTTTAACTCCCGTTCCGATTCGTAACAAAATGAGTCCTGCACAGGTTTAAGTCCCGGAGTATAAAAGGTGTGTATGTGTGTGTGGTACCCGGGTACTGTTCAACTGGCCAGTGAATTTACTTAAGGAATGTCTTCGACTAGTCAAGTTGGGGCCCTGTGGACTTTAAAGAGAAAACAGCAGTGTGTTCCTTAATTACATACGGCCTTGGAGGCCTCTCACCCATCCACCGGTTGCTGTAGGCTCCGCTGACCCAGGACGTCTCTCCGCTCGATTTTGACTGGGGATACTAGCGGCCGGATCCGTTGTCTGACTCTCTGTTGCTTGTCCACGACTTGTCCCGCTCTCCGCCTGCTCTCCGTATCCGATCAGCTCGCGGCAACTCCTCACTCCAGGTCTTTGGCTTCTTTAATCTGCAGCAATCTCAGGAACTCGGAGGTCTCCTTCTCTTTATGCCGAATGACCCGATAAGGAACTGACAGGTCTCTCTCTGGCTCTGGCCTAGGCCCTCTTGCGATGTCTTGCACTGCGTCTGCTCTCTCTCGTTCCCTCGCGCGCTCTGGCGCGTTCTCCACAAGGTTCGGGAAGTAAGCCTCCTGTGTCCCACCCACTTCCTGTCCTTTTGCAAAGCACGCCGGGAAATGTAGTCCCAATGTCTCGTGTCTCTAATCGCGATTGTCTCCATCTTGTGGCCAAAAATAGGTACTACCGGCAGCAAGATTTAACACAGCGCTACAGGGGATTTGACGACCGCGGTTGGGAACCACTGATTTAGGGTGAAGATAGCCTTAGAGTACACAAGGCTGAACGCTCGTGATGTGGCAAAATTTCAGAAATTAACCCAAAATATCTCCTTCTTTCACTAGCTAATGTTAATTAATCTTTGATTACACTTGCGCATAAAAAAAAAATTTAGACAATAAAAATCTCAAAATACCTTTTAAATGTAGGATTGAGGTTTTCCCTATGGAGAAAAAACTCTGATTTATACATCAGTCCTGTCACCCTGTATAGCTTTAACCTCCCTGGCGGTCTATTTCTTCAGAAAATTCTGTGCTGAAAACAGTCTATTTTTTTTTTTATTGCCCCCCCTAGCGGTATCCCGAGTGTGGCTTGGGGTTAAATTCCTATGTTGGAAGCGGTAACCCCGAGCAACACTCGGGATGCCGCTTGATACATTACCTCTCCTTGCGCTCCCTCGATGTCCCCAGCTGCCTCCTCCAGCGACCGCGACCTCATTACTTCCTGGTTTCCTCCTCGCTTGAAGGAATCCAGGAAGTAAAACGCTGTGATCGCCGGAGGAGACTGCAGAGATCATCGAGGGAGCGCAGGGAGAGGTAATGTATACAGCCCGAGTGTGTCTCGTGGTTACCGCTCTCAGCGGTGAAATTTAACCCCGAGACACACTCGGGAACACCGCCAGGGAGGTTAAAAGGAGCTTTGAGGAGCAGTCCCCACTTTTCTGTAAATAAATATAACCAAACTTTATTGCTTCCTTAAAACAGACAGTGAGAGGGCAGATTACAGGGAGAGATCTCGGTCAGTCACTGCTATACAAGGATTAGATTCGGGGGGTTATAATGACTGCACAGTACAGATACAAGGTGTTACTGTAATTTCCATACATAGGCACTATGTCATATACAGATATTCTTTTTAAAATCTGTGGGTGTTTTGTGGAAGCTGCATTGCTAATAATCTCATTATGATCATTACAAATCCCCAAAAGCAGCAGATCTGACCATTTTATTACATGTCTTTATCACATTTACTAAAGGCCATGTCTGTCTGTATGGTAATAATGCACACTGTGTTGGAAATGATACAAGATGAGGAACGTCATCTACAGTTTAGAACATTCCATCCCAGCAGCATTGATAAAGTAAAAAATAAAAATTTCAATTTGGGCAACCTTTTAACTATCTCAGTATAACAATCCATAAGAAAAATTGCTATTATCCTACGTATAAGTAATAACCAAGCATCCCATGTTTAACCTCCCTGGCGGTCTAATTTTTGGGAAAAATCACATCTAAAAGCGGTCTATCCCCCCAGCGGTATTCTCGAGTGTGGCTCGGGGTTAATTTCCTATGTTGGAAGCAGTAACCCCTAGCAACACTCGGGATGCCGCTGGATACATCACCGCTCCCTCGATGTCCTCCTCCGGCGACCGCGACCTTATACTTCCTGGTTCATTCCTCGCAAGAAGGAATCCAGGAAGTAAAACACTGCGATCACCGGAGGAGGCTGCAGAGATCATCGAGGGAGCGCAGGGAGAGGTTATGTATACAGCCCGAGTGTGTCTCGGGGTTACCGCTCTCAGTGGTGAAATTTAACTGCGAGACAAACTCGGGATAACCGTCCAGGAGGTTAATAAAAGCATATTAAACTTTTCAGTACCCAGTATTTTTTGTTTAAAAATTAACAGTATTATTCAGAGAAAGGTGAAACTCTGGAGAACATTTGGAGACGTGAAAATTCTAGCTCAATATAGCCAAACCAGAAAAATTCTCCCATTTATCTCACTTTCCAAATCAGCTATTTTGAACTCGAATTTTCACTTCTTCAAAAGTTCTCCACAGTTTCACCTTTCTCTGAATAACTCATACAGCACTCATGTTACCATAGGATTAATTGTGTGGATTGTTACTGTGTGTTTGAATATAGGAATGGTTTCTAGCAGCATATAGGTGTGTGTGATAGAGCAGTGTATGTGTGTGAATATGCAGGTTCTGAACAGGCGTGTATCTGTAGTGGAAATAGGCTGGAAGATGGCTGCCATTATAAGCCAGGCGACCATCTTGCTCAGAATATTTGTTCGTTTGAAACTAACTAGGCAAGTTTGTAGCTGAAACTAGAATGAGGTATACGTAGAAATTTAGGAATGTGTTTAGATTAGCAGAAAAAGCAATTAAAGCCCTATGAAAGATCTCTGCTGTTTCCGGCACGGAGGAGAAAAGCGAAGTAGATACTCCAAGGTCGTTGGGGCCCGCAGAAATACAAAGGTGTATAGAGATCAGACCAGGTGCCATCTGTAACAAGTAATTGTAGGCTCTAGGGAGGGGGGCGCAGCCCGGAACAGTGAGAGCAACTAATTATGATTCACTGAAACTAACATGAAGTTTGCCAATTTACAGCCAATTTAATGGAATGTCTTTGTATTAGCCAAAGGGAGGTATTAACCCACGTGGGGTGGGAGAGTGTCATCGGGAGGTGGGCTAATTGGGATGTACCTAATTATGTATTTGGGGTATAAGATTGGATGTCACGAGGGACTCGGGGCTCATTCTTTGCGATTGAATCCTGTTTGAGCATCTGTTGTGATATCTCAATAAAGTTTGCCTTTCCTGAAGAGACTCGTGTTCAGACAATCCTTGCTCGTGTCCGGTCCAGCCTCGTCTTGAGTGAACCCGTCTGATTCCGGTTATATTTCCACATCGTGGTCCATTGGGTGAGGCCCCAGTTCAGCGAGGGTTTAGGTGGCTGCCTATGTTGTGTATATGCACACAGCCCCCTCTGATAACGCTCTAAAGAAAAGCATCAAGGATAAATATACTCCACAATAGAATATATCGTACATTTAGGAAGACCCTAATACACAAATTGAATATTTGTAATTTTTTATAATTATGTAATAGAGGTTGAACCCAGCAGATTTCCTCAAAGGGATCAGTTTACAGTACTCGACAGTGGCTAATTTAATATTTCTGCCTGTCCCATCAGACCTGACTTACACTTATAGGCTTTTTTGGGAAGCTAGCCTACAATAACACTTCTACCGAATGAGTTACTCAAACGCATAAATCACTAAACTCACGTATGTCTTTGGAGCAGCAGTAAGTCAGGTTATCATTGGGGTCATCTGTTATGCATTGTGTCTACACACCATTACACAAAACATGATAACCTCGCTAGAAAGTCATCTACAATAGTGATGGCTTCAAATAATACAAATCCTGCGTTATCTAAACCAGCCTATTTTTCCTATTTTCTTTTAGATTTAGAATTTATTTACACGTTCACTTCTTTCCTCCTCCAAAAACATATCGACACAGTGATTTTTTTTCTAACTGGGTAAGGACTTGATCCTTACATTTCCTGTACATAATTTAAATTCATTTCAACATGCAACCTGTAAGGCTGGTGTCAGACGAGCGTTTTTAAGAGCGGAAGGAATGTCCGTGAGAGTGGACGTTCCTTCCACTCTGACGCCCGTGTGGCCACCTCGCTGAGCGCAGTTAGTGCGCACAGCGATGCAAGGCTCGATCCTCCTATGGAGGATCGCGCTTTGCAGTCCATCGAACGCGCGTCGTAGCGCTTCGACGGGGAGGCTTCCAGCATGGCCAGTCGCTTGCGCAACAGCTTGTGGTTGGCCCCGTCACAGTGTCACTACGCTGCAATGGACGCTGGGAGGCACGTCAGTACGGCCGCACATATTACACTCGTCTGACACCAGCCTTAATCCTACAGTTCAGCAGTCATTTCCTTCAGTCTGCGAACGTGGTTTATCGTGGAACCGTATCATTAATCTTCAAACCTTCAGTGTTACAGATGCTGTCAAAAAAGATCCTTACGGTATTATCTGCTTCAAGAACACTCAACTTATCACTCTGGCCCAAGTAGGCTGTGACTGACTCTCACAGCGCTGTGACAGTCGGCCCACACTTTTTTCCAATTGCTGGATTTCCTCAGTTTTTAGGCATATCTGTGATGAACTGTAGGTAGGGGTGGGATAGTTATTACACGTGGTGTCTAAAAATACACCAGAAAAACCTAGACTGCACACATACACCAGCTTGCAATAAATAACGAGGCAGTGATAATTATCTGTATGGGATGCTCTCTCCAGGAATGAATACTGATTGCATATGGTGCAAAATGTACTACACTATATCGTTTAGCATTTTTAGGACTGTTGGACTCTCCACTTTTTTCTATACCTCGGTCCTGAGACAGCCTGGCAACAGCCAAAGTACAGTGATATCGCAGTGAGTGGTTCCCATCACGCGTTCCCGATTGGGACATACCGGTATGTGTGTGTGACACGTCCCTAATGCAATTGTTAGCCCTACTGATGCTCTTGTTGCCGTACCATGTGCTTGTCACCTCAGTCACAATCTAACTCGCGACGTGGTGGCATGAATGGGTTAAAGAACATCATAAAAATAAGTAGAAAAGCAGATAACTGATGTTAATACAGGAAAAATCCCATAACATTTACAATCTGATGCAGAATGCATTAAGGTGTACTTTATGAACGGCAGCCTGTTAGTCCATTCCCACCTTGGAGCCTCTAATTTATTGAATAGCTGGAAAGTCTTGTAGACTATAAGAAACACCATTAGGTTTTATATGGCTTATTCAAGCATACCCACATCCTCTCACTCACACTTTATAACAAAGTTCATATCATGGAATCAATAATTCACATTTAATAGAACGCACGGGGAATGTACTAGGTGGATGGAATTTTTTTATTGTTATTTATCCTTTTATTGCCATCTGAGCTTGTCGTAATGCAACAACATATTGGTTGTTAAATCAGCCATTAGCGGTGCTTCAAATGTTATTTAAATAAAGGCTGCCAAATACCTTTCCAGATATATATATTTTGCAATGTGTTCTATCGTGAGATTTAAGGAGATGGTTTAAACCCTGCAGCCCTGGGATCTCCAACTCTGGCCGCCCAGATGTTTTTGAACTACAACTAACATGACTCTCTGGACATTAATTGCATTCGGCGAATTCAAGGAACTGTAGGCCAGGGATGTCCAAACTCCGGCCCCCCCAGATGTCTATGAACTACAACTCCCATGCTTCTCCATCCATCTAATGCAGTCAGAGTTTTCTGGGAGTTGTAGTTCAGGAACATCTGGGGGGCCAGAGTTTGGAAATCCCCTCTGTAGGCCATCAACATCGGGGGGGAGCTGAGTTTGAGATATCTGCTTTAGTCAGTGTAAAGATCACAGACAATCCAGCACCATGCTCCCCCGATGCTGATCTAGTTGTGACAGGCTACAATTTTCCTGTTTAGCTGCAGCTGTCACGTAATTGGGGCGAGGGAGTCTGGATGCGCAAGTGAGCATCCAGCCAATCCAATGTCTCTCAATGCAAAGCATATAAACTAATGACCTTTTTCCAGGAAGTCTAATCAGTGCTTGCTGATTTGAGCGTTGTGGGTGGAGCTAAGCACCCTACACAAAGGCTGAATCAGCCCTCCAGAATCAGCCTTCCCTACAGAGGGAGAGAACACACTCAGGTCATGGTGTCTATTCCACTGTATAGCATGGTCTCAATGCCTTTATCTTTACTATCCAACATATTAGATTCCCCTTGTAGTGTCCATGACACAGCAAACTGCAAAGGATTGTATTCCCCTTTGTACAACAGTTGGAGGTGTATCATTTCAAGAATCCCATTATAGTCTATAAATTTTGTTTTTCGGTTGTATATCTTGTAGAACAGTCTCTTTAATTATTTTATGCTTTTAATTAAAAACTGGAGCGACAAAAAAGGCCTTCTCCCGACCTTTTACACGGGAATACAATTCCTCTCCTGCTCGAAATTAAACCATAGAAAAAAAATTCCAACTGAATGTTTTCATCTAGTTTCTCACACTGGACCGGGATGTTTCAACCCACTTCCCCCCCCCACCCCTAGCAAAGGGTGACATAAATTCCATAGACCGAAAAACCATGATGGATCCCCAGATGGAAAACGCAGGCTAAGCAACGACAGATTTTGTGTATAGTAAAACACCATGCATATTATATGTCTGATGTATAATGAAGGCTGTAGATAAAGAATGCATAAACAAAAACTTATTTTAGTGTGTTTGAGTGAGAAAGGGTTTTTTGGCGGGGGTGTGTGGGGGGGGTGAGTCAAGATTTTAATAATAAAAATTCAATAACAAAATTAATATAAAATGTACAGTTACCATAATGTTACGCATGAGAATAATGTACAGAAGATGGAGGGAATTGAAAATGTCAAAACGCAACAGCGTAACATTTTTATTCATCATTTCTAGAATCCTACAGGATGCTATGCACGGGCTATAAGCATTTCTAAATATAGGAACAAGCTGGACCCCTGTCCCTGCGACTCACCTCTCGTCTTCCCATGTCCGCCACTTCAAGCCTTCCTGTTTTGTTAGTTTTTTTCTTTTTCCTTAAGACATTATGTCTTGGCCTGAGAGAATACTTTGCTAGGTATGACCCACACCATGACAGATACAGGATAATGTATTTTTAAAAAAAATGTTTAAAAAGTATCCCCTTATGAATTTCCCTTACTCACTGTACATTTTCAGCTTCCGCAGGAAATGGGAACTGGCTGAGATTTCTCAAAGGTTAGGAAACATCTTTGTTTACAGCAAAGGTCAGCAAACTTGACCCCCTCCACAGATGTTTTTAAACTACACCTCCCATGATGCTCAGCCACTCATCAGTTTAGAGGAGACGCATGTGAAATGTAGTTCCAAAACATCTGGAGGGCCCCTGGTTTACAGCATAAGGGCAAGGAGCAGGGCACTAGAAAGCAAGTATGGGATGGTGGGGCATATCAAAATTATCCCACCTAGTGTCCAGGCCTGTTGGGATTTATGGTTTAACCCTTTGACGCCGCGGGACGTGCTATGCAGTCAGCGCAGTGGAGGGCTTTGAAGCCGCAGGGCATACATGTACACCCCGCCGCTGACTTCAAAGGGCCGTCTCGGCCCCTCCTGGCAGCCAACGTAGGGAGACGGCCTGCTCTCAGGCCACCCCCCCTGCAGCCAATGAGGCGCATCAGCTTCGGGCCGAAATCAGCGGCACCGGTCGGCAAGGTATACCTGTACACCTCGCCGGCGTTAACCCCCGCCCGATGCCCGTCCGTAAGGGGTTAAACGACATAAAGGCAGTTTTATAGTTCGAGTTTATAAGCTTACTATATCAAGTGATTAAAGCGCCCCTGTCGTGCCCAATACAAGTTTGGCTCATCCAATAGGGAATCAGTCCCTATATACGCTTTTTCACTAGCATAATATACAGGGAATCTCAGAGCAAGACGACTGCTGATTAATTAATTTATTTATTTATAAAGGATTTTACCAGGAAGGATACATTGAGATTTCTCTCGTTTTCAAGTATGTCCTGGGTTCAAGACCATTGAAGTGTTACAGTTACAGAAATATAAAGTAATACAATGCAAGATATTAAAAAACAACACAAATATACAGATTAACAGAAAATAAATATGTAGGAAATAAAGTCACTATGTTACATGTTTACAGGTGCGTTCCGTATTGGGGGTATGTTAATAGGGAGCTCTTGAGTGACTTAAGACTGGAGGAAGATTTGATGGCGTCTGGGAGGTTATTCCATAACTGCGGTGCTCTGTAGGAAAATGAGGACCAAGCCACTGTCTTTTTGTATTGTGGTATTGCAAGTAAGGTGCTGGTCCTGGATCGGAGGTTATAGGATGAGGGAGCTGCTGAGGGAAGCAGCCTATTCAGGTAGGGTGGCAGCGTCAGGAGCAAGTGCTCTGATGTCACCAAACTCCAATCACGCAGCTCTTAACGATGACCCAAATTCAGTGATGCCCATAGAAGAGGAACAGGGCGCAAGCTCTCTTTAATGTAGTGCCACAAATGGGCTTAGGTATGATATATATATATATATATATAAAATTCCTGTAATGAAATGAAGTATTTTTAACTGTTGGGTGGCATAGCTGCCATCTTTGATACCTCCAAATGGATTTACAGCTGTAACACTTTCAGCAAAATGTAACAGTGATCATAACAGTATTACCCAAACTGGGCTTTCTCATCAGCCTAGTAAGTGGATACCAGCCCAAAGCACAATGATTAAAACATAACTTTTATTCACATAATAAAGCAAATAATGCTAAATTATTATAAAAGCCTGAGTACTCAGTCTAAAAGTGCTCTATTTTTTAATTTTTCCTCCCCCCTGCCTATCGGTATTCCGAGTGTGGCTCGGGGTTAAATTCCTAAATTGGAAGCGGTAACCCCGAGCAACACTCGGGATGCGGCTGGGAACATCACCTCTCCCTGCGCTCCCTCAATATCTCCTCCGGCGATCACCACCCTCATACTTCCTGGTTCCCTCCTCGTGAGAAGGAAACCAGGAAGTATGATTTTGCGATCGCCGGAGGACACTGCGGGGATCATCGAGGGAGCGCAGGGGCAGGTGATGTATACAGCCCAAGTGTGTCTCGGGGTTACCACTCTCAGACGTGAAATTTAACCCCGAGACACACTCGGGAAAACAGTCAGGGGGGGGTTAATCATACAACCTATTGACCTTTTTCAAAATAACCCTCCTGAAAAATATCTCTACACACCAGTATGAAATAATTTAATGGTATCCCCTATTAATATATCCCCCACACCCCTTATAATCTAAACTTGGAACAAGGACTATCGTCCATCAGAGAAAAGAAAGGTTCATAGAGCCGATTTGATTCGATAGACCTCCTCCGTGGGTGAACGGATCACTTTCATAAGCATAAATCATAAAACTAGAAACTCAGTTGTTAAGTCCTAGCACTATGTACAAAATCTAATTATTTATTCATAGTTATCTGCTTTCTGTTCATTTTCGTGAGTGGTTTTAACTCAATAGAACTGTAATTTACAAACACAGTGTCTGGATACATTTGTATCTACCAGAACCAGCATGAGCGGCAGGAAAAATAATAAAAAAGCACAATGTATCCATAGGTTGCAACCAATGGTAGCAGAAATCTCTCAAAATAATAGCCCACTATATATTTCCTGATTTTTTTTTTAGACGTAGTATTCATTCTGCCGTGCACTCAACGCATGTTTCACCTGTCCGGCGCATCAGTGCTCAAAACAGATTGCAGAGACATGTAAATAGCAAAAGCGCACTCGTATTTTCTACAGCTTTGCATTCTGGCTTATGTCATGATGAACCCACATCCCACAGATGCTGCATAAACTTGTAGTGCAGCCCTGGAACATGTCTGAAAACAAATACTTGAATTATATATATATATATCCTTTTTTTAACGGCAGACTTGGCAGATTCATAATATATCATTATTATATGTATGTGTCATGTCCTGCCAGAATGCTATAACAATTTTTTTTTTTTTAATGGGAATTTCCATTAAAATTTCAATCATCTACAGAGTATAAAATATTTTTTCCCATCTTATCATCCAAGCCTTTACGGTTATATATGGGGTACACTCGGTAAAACATTTTTAAATAGATATGCTTGACTGTTTTTGTGTTTTCAATTTTTTCTCTTTTTTATATTTTTAGGTTTATTCTTTGATTTTTTTTTTAAATGATTGTTATTTCGCAACTGTTATGCATTTTATTTCAAGGCAATGTTTCGCCTCGACTGATAGGATGCTGATTTCACTCTTCTATTTGATGGATGTTTCATGCTGCTTTCCTGAGATAATGACTTGTCTTGTGTTCTTCTTATAGAGCCTTGCAGCTGTTTTATTTGAAACTCCAATAAAATTGTGCTACAAAAAAAAAAAATGTGAAATAGGAACTCGTTACTGTATTTATCTGAGAAAATATTAGTGCAGCATCATTGTTCACATTATAATTGAAAAGTGAAAAATAGTGCTGCATTAATATATTAAAAATACATTTTTATTTAGTTTTTATTATAATAATTATTATTTTTAACTTATTTTTATACACTGAACCTGGTTATGTTTGGTATCATTGGAAAGGCCATGCTCTGGCCTTTCTGATATCACACATGACCCTCTAGCTGCCACCGATCGGGAGATAGGGAGGTCCATTGGACCCCTTATCTACATCTCCACCATAGGCAATCCCTGGGCAGCTAGGGGCTAATTCCCTAACTAATGTCATCACTCCCGTCATGATGACGTGTGTCAGGAGGGGGTATAAAAGCGGGGACTGACTTATGGAAGTTAGACCACCGCGGGACCCCGGACAGAGAGGCAAGTATCAGGAGGAAAACCCTGCTGATCAGGCGACGTGTGGGAGACGTCCTCTACATACATTGGGGACACTCCATGATGTCCCCCACACGTCATCCGCAGTGAAAGGGATAACAAGGAAGAGAATAAAATAGCCCTCTCCTGGCTAATAGTGGTACTGCAGAGTAAGCATAAGCAGTCGAAATTCCTGTTTGTGAGCCTGTATCATATGAGGATATATATATATATGAAAAGAAACAAACACAAAACCAAAAAGAGCACCAAAATGATATTCACATTTTTTGATCAGAGAAAAAAAAAAGGTTTAGAAGGTCCTGGTCAGATAAGCTGACAATCCAGAGGTTTTTTGTGTTAGATTGTGGTAAAATCCCCATAAACGCCTTAACCATCAAAAGGAATGTGTAACTTTATAGTGTAGCGTGGATAATGGCTTGTCACGACTGAGCGGAAAAAACTCTTACTTCCTGCTCTAAAAAGGTGGGCATGTTCATCATCCAGCGCTTTCCTCTCTGTGACCTTTTCTTTCCGGTGGTGCCACATTTCACACTGCCTTTCTGTACTTGAGAAAATAAAATATCCAAAACACAAACTTCCTTCCCTCAAGAAAAGGATCTGAGTCACTACTGTGTAAACCAGACTGACTGTTTGCTCCTGTTCCACAAAAGATCCTCAGTGCTAGAGGTTACCGCTTCCTCTTCTTTTCCGGTACTGCCTTCAAGCAATGCTTAAAACCGGCAGTAACACCAGACCCCACCTAGCCACGCTCTGGTCTTTAATACACTTCACGGGTGTGCAACAAATTAACATCTTCTTAAATTGCTTCCAGAGAGATTTTCTGCAGATTAGTCACACCGCTGTTTGTAATCAGACTTTCAATCTACTAGTAGTAGAAAAACAAATGTCTCAAAAAATAATAAAAAACACACAAAAAACTCCGTTACTAGGAATGTAAAATGTTCTGCTGCTCACTCAAAACACATTTTGTTCTAAACTAAAATCCCTGATGCTCTGAACAAATGGGCATCCGGATCCCCGTAGTAGAGTGCAATATGCTAGAATATTTTTTGAAAATATCTGTTTATTCTCTTTTTTCTCCAACACAAACAGGGTTCAGAATACAGAGGGGGGGGGGATATGGGAAGGAAATTTCACAATATATAACATGCTTTATCCTACGGAAATGACACCACCTCCCGGTTTGCTCATTGGAAACGAGGCGATAAAAATTACGCACAATTTAAAAAAGAACTGCATAGGTTACTATTTGTGCTTGTTGTAAGCTATAGAAAAAAAATATTAAAATCTTTTTCCTTTTCTTTTTACTTTGTGATGATAGTTGTATGGTTAAGGCTACATTTAGTGTTAGGGTTTGAAATTAGGTTTAGATTACTATCTGTACTTGTTTTGGGGTTATGGTTACTTTTAGGGTTAGGGTTACTTTAGGGGTGGATATATATATTTAAGGACGTGGTTTGAAATTAGGTTTAGATTACTTATTTGTGCTTTTTTAGGGTTAGAGTTACTATTAGGTTTACTTTAGCGTTAGAGTTGCTATTAGGTTTACTTTAAGGTTAGAGTTACTATTAGGTTTACTTTAGCGTTAGAGTTACTATTAGGTTTACTTTAAGGTTAGAGTTACTATTAGGTTTACTTTAGCGTTAGAGTTACTATTAGGTTTACTTTAGCGTTAGAGTTGCTATTAGGTTTACTTTAAGGCTAGAGTTGCTATTAGGTTTACTTTAAGGTTAGAGTTACTATTAGGTTTACTTTAGCGTTAGAGTTACTATTAGGTTTACTTTAGCGTTAGAGTTGCTATTAGGTTTACTTTAAGGCTAGAGTTGCTATTAGGTTTACTTTAAGGTTAGAGTTGCTATTAGGTTTACTTTATGGTTAGAGTTGCTATTATGTTTACTTTAAGGTTAGAGTTGCTATTAGGTTTACTTTAAGGTTAGAGTTGCTATTAGGTTTACTTTAAGGTTAGAGTTGCTATTAGGTTTACTTTAGGGTTAGAGTTGCTATTATGTTTACTTTAAGGTTAGAGTTGCTATTAGGTTTACTTTAAGGTTAGAGTTGCTATTAGGTTTACTTTAAGGTTAGAGTTGCTATTAGGTTTACTTTAAGGTTAGAGTTGCTATTAGGTTTACTTTAAGGTTAGAGTTGCTATTAGGTTTACTTTAGGGTTAGAGTTGCTATTAGGTTTACTTTAAGGTTAGAGTTGCTATTAGGTTTACTTTAAGGTTAGAGTTGCTATTAGGTTTACTTTAAGGTTAGAGTTGCTATTAGGTTTACTTTAAGGTTAGAATTGCTATTAGGTTTACTTTAAGGTTAGAATTGCTATTAGGTTTACTTTAAGGTTAGTTACTATTAGGTTTACTTTAAAGGCATACTCTAGGCAACATGACCACCTAAGCTTTTTTAGGTGGTCATGATGCCCTGAGTATGCCCTTGCCTTTCCCCCCTCCCTCCGCTCAGCCGATTGGCTGAAACAGCTGAGAGACGCGGAGGACTTTACTCCGCTCTCCCAGCTGTCAGTCAGCAGAGCGGGATTCATATTTCCCCCTTCTGCCGACTATTGCCGAGTAGGAGACGTCAATGCGCTTTCAGTGCGATGACGTCTCCAACTCGCCGCAGTAGCTGGCAGCAGCGGCTGAGGATTAGTGTTGCGCGCATCCTCTTGCGCGCAACACTAATCAAAGAAGATGGAGCCGGGAGGAATCCTGCTGATTGGCTGGTTTACGTGAGAGGCGCGCATGCACGCTTCTCACGTAAACCATTAGCCAAGTGAAAGATTTACAAGGACGGGGGCGGAAGAGGAGGGAGGCGAGTATATAAAAAAAAAAAAAGACGCCATTGGAAACAAGTGTTTTTTAGGGTATTACAGTAAAAAAAAATATATATATATTCCCTTCCTAGTTATTGAGTGACTAGGTATATTTTAAGGTAAAAAAACAGGGGGGGGGAGGGGGTTTGCCTAGAGTGTCCCTTTTAAGGTTAGAGTTGCTATTAGGTTTACTATAAGGTTAGAGTTACTATTAGGTTTACTTTAAGGTTAGAGTTACTATTAGGTTTACTTTAAGGTTAGTGTTGCTATTAATTTTACTTTAGGGCTAGAGTTACTATTAGTTTTACTTTAGGGCTAGAGTTACATTCAGGGTTAGGGTTAACTCACATTCTGCTCCATTTTGGCTTCGGTTTGAGGCAGCAAATTCTGCTCCTACTTCTTTTAATGTTAATGTAAATCTACAACTTTCGTAAAAAGTCCAAATTGAGCGCAATTGAAAATTTTTGTGCGGTTACAAAATCTTTTTGATCACTCCCGAAAAATGCGAATTGTGAACACGACACAAAGGGTAGATTTCAAAACGTCGTTATTGGAGCGTAACTTTTATTATGTTTTCACAAGTGACGAGGCGGCGGATAATTTCTATAATAAACTATAACACACCGTGACATGCGCCAGCAAACTTTAACGAAAAATACCGCACCAAACAAGAGAAAACTTAGGTGTCATCTATACATTTAAGGATTTGCACGCAGGTTTCAGTAGAATTTAGGAGCTATACTTAAAAATAAAGAAGCCTGTTATTTTACCAAGCTGTGTTTTAGGATTCTGAAAGTTTTTATCACTTGAGTGGAGACTGAGTATATGTAAATGAGTACAAACTGACAGGTTACGTTGATGACATTCCCATTTTGACCTAGGGCTGTATTACACAACCAGGGATGTTGTAAACTTGGAAATGCCACAGGGCCCTATTCCATAGTTGACAGTAAAATGGAGACGGCAAGGAGGAAAATCTGCGCCTGCAGATTTTGCTTACCATCTGTATTCTGGAGTAGGCGCTTTATCAGCCTCTAGCCCCGGAACAAAGCACAAGGTTCCCCAATACAGGCAGCGGCGCATCGCTCCACTGCAAGTATGGACTCGTGGAGTCCATAGGACTCCTCGGAGCCTTGCACATCACGGTCGTGAGCTCACTCTCGCAGCACCGCGGATGAATTTGATGGAGACTAGGAACTGTTTTCCAGTCTCATTCTGCTCGCGAAGAGAGGAAGCAGCGGATTGCGCCGCACTCTTCACTGTAAGAGGAGAGGTGAGTATGGGATTTAATAGGGCGGATTTCAGAGCGTGTTAAGTGATTTTGCAAATGCAAAATCACTTAACACCAGCTTCGAGATGCGGGGGTACACATTAACATCTCCCATAATAAGTATAGGAGACGTTAATATAAAGTAATCTCAGGCCGGGAAATGCTACATTCAAGCCGTAAGCCCAGTTTGTGGCAGGAATGGAATAGCGATTCCCATCGATAAAATAACGTATAACGTTTGCTGTAGTTATCTTATCAACAACTATGGAATATAGCCCATAGACTTTAATGGCTCTGGTAAGATTACAACGGCTCTGGTTAAATTAACACTAAAGTTGGAATACAGCCCTAGGGAGTAAAATATTTTGCAGCAGAGAACAAAAAATAAAAAGTCTCCACGAGCACAGCACAGAAATTCCAGGCTATCCTAATATTGATGGGAGTTTGATATTGGCTCCAAGTCTATGTAGATTAACCCTTTCACTACCAAGTGATTTTCCAAAAAAAATTGTCAGAAACCAGTGAGTTTTTGGAAAATCATTTTAAGTTAATTATCCATTAAGAAATATTTGAGCATATTCCCATTGTATTTCTTACTGTAAATAACCTATTTTGGCCAGTAGATGGCGCCATCTCTTGCCAATTGGAGTTACAGTAGTTTGAGCTGCAGGTCTATTTTCTTCTTTTTTTTCCCCTGCATCGGTTGCTGAAAGCCCAATGTAAGGGCATCATCAGATGATTTTACACAGTTTTAGCTCTTTGGGGGCATCTTCTGCAGCCCAAATGAAAACAAAATTAATTTGCTGCAAACTAATTTCATTTGCTTTTGGGCTGCAGATCGAGATATCTCAATATCGCGGCACGGATGGTGCCTTTGAAACCCGAGATATCTTGATCTCAGTAGTGAACGGGTTAATTAAAACAACGCAGGTTTCTGAAACCAGCAGTAATCAATCCACAATATGTATATACACGGGAGAGAAATATCCTACTTGTAGATGAATAGAAAAGCCAGCTTCAGTACAGATAGATGAGATGCCTGGGGGGGGGGGGAAACTAGCATCTATGTTGATCCCATATCGGTATCCATCCGGTATGGTGTCTCAATCAAACACGGTTGCTTTAAATTTATTTTTCAAATAAGAAATAAAGGTCATAAAATTGATATATTAGCCCGACGCGTTTCGTCTGGATCAAACCAGACTTTCTCAAGGGCGATAATCAATAGATAAAATCAATTCAAGTTTTACTTCGTGTACTTGAATGGATTTTATCTATTGATTATCGCCCTTGAGAAAGTCTGGTTTGATCCAGACGAAACGCGTCGGGCTAATATATCAATTTTATGATCTTTATTTCTTATTTGAAAAATAAATTTAAAGCAACCGTGTTTGATTGAGACACCATACTGGATGGATACCGATATGGGATCATCATAGATGCTAGTTCCCCCCCCCCAGGCATCTCATCTATCTGTACTGAAGCTGGCTTTTCTATTCATCTACAAGTAGGATATTGCTCGCCCTTGTATATACATATTTTGGTCTTTAAGGAGGACGTGAACCACCCTCTGGGAGATTTTCCTACGCTACAACATCTAGAAGCTAAGTATATTTGTATATTTGCGCAGTAATCAATCCACAGCTTGATTATAACTCTTCAATAAGCAGCACATTGCATTGACAACATTATTTTATTATTAAAGATTCCGGTCTTCGGCTTCTCGTTTTTGTAACTCTATTTGTATGTGATGCTATATATCTCTTTTTTGCAGCTGGCTGGGGGAGTGATACTTGGAGTTGCCTTGTGGCTTCGACATGAACCCAAAACATCAAGCCTCTTGATTCAGCAAATCGGAGACAAGCCAGCGCCGGGGACTTTCTATATTGGTGAGTCTTATTTATGCTCGTTTTTCAGTCCTTTAACGTAACTACGCATTACTATCGAACTGTTCAAACTTAGGGCTAAATTACAATTTGCCGGCGCAAAAAACCATTAACGCGAGGGGTAAAACCCTTTGCGCCGAACGCCGTATTACATTGTCAGCGCAACAAATGCGCGTAATCGTCTACCGCGGGTGAACCTTTGCAAACGCTGTGCGCGCTTACTGCACGTCGCGCGTCCTATACTTAACGTTGTGAGCGCAAATGCGTTTGTGTGCTGGTACGCAGATGTATTACAATCTATGCGCAGGATTTAACGCATAGGCTTTGCACGCATAATTTTAGCAACTCCTAAAAGCTGGTGTTAAAGGCAAATCTGAACGTCCTGGCCGAAACCAAATACACCAGCCCAAAAAAAAATACGCAGCAAAGTAGAGTTACACATTCTACTCATACCCAAACAATAAAATGGAGAAGTTGTGTGTGCATTTATTATTGCTGCAGCATATATACTCAGATTGACTTTGACATGCGCAAAAACTTAACGTGAGATAATTGTGGTTCTTAATTCTGATTGGCTGAATCGGGTGAAAAAAAAACAGTCTGCACACGGATTTCTGCGCGCGACGGTACTGCGCGAGCATTTTGTGCGCCTCCGGTTTACGTGCGGTATTGATCAATGGATGGAAAAAACGTACGAGGATTGTAATTCCAGCGGTGATTTGCGCGCGTAAAAGCGTTTGACGCTTGGCACACAAATTCACACGCTGCCGAGCGTTTTAACGCTAAGATTGTAATATAGCCCTTATTTTTTTCCCCCCTTTTCATTCTGTAAATCATGCTTCTGAAACCTCTCCTGCGACAGTCACTATACCAATACCGCTATAATGAATATCATTTTATGAGTCACTATATGGTGTGCGTGACTATGAAACATGAAATTATATATATATATATACACACACAAGCTGGAACAAGAGCTAGCACTCTAGAGCCTTAATAAAATGACAAACTTTATTAAAGCATATTAAAAGGCTTTTATTAATATGCATCAATAAAGTTATTTTGGAGTGCTAGCTCTTGTTCCAGTTGCAAACATTGTTTAAAGACCGTGAGTGCAGGCGTTTTTTTTTTTTAATTCTTTATTTTAGAATTTTAGCATAGACATCATGAAATCAACATTGTGAGTTAGCCACGCAGGGCCACATGTCATCTGAATAACTACCCAGCCAGAAATAATAAACACACAGGAACATAAAGTAATGGGTCACAGACGTAAAAACACATAGATGGCATCGTGGCACAAAATCTCCACGGGGATGACCCCAGCCGGAGGCATCCACTACGCAGCCGGAAAAATAAAAATAACGTAAATGTCCACAGAGACGGCGCAGTAATAAAATGAAATATAAGGGAGAAAGGGGGGGGAGGGGGTCAGAAGGCATCTGCAAGACAGAAAAAGACCGGGGGGGGGGGGGGTTACAAAACTACAAAACGTACGGTAAGAGTAAAATCAAATCCGCTTTAAATCTTCAGAGTGTTTCAAAGAAGCATAAATGTCCCCAGCCAGGGAGCAACAACGTCCAGTCAGCAAAGAGATCTCAAGACGTAGTCGCAGCAGAGAGGGGGGGGGTGCGAGGAGCAAAAATCGCGGCATAAAAAAGTGAAGAAGTAACAACAGCGGATAGTCATCAGGCAGGAAAAACAATAGACTGCTCTCATCCAGTGTCCCGGAACAGCGGTCGCCGCGGGGCAGGCAAGAAAAGACATCCCCATAGTAGTGTGATCACGTCTAAGGTAGCTCCATGAGGCCAGGGCACACTCCGCTTTCCTCCTATGGGGTGCACTCCGGCAGCAGGTATCACCTCTACCTCGGCTTGCGACATATCTGGCAACACCTCCACTCCAACCTGCGGCGGTGGGTTTGCGTGCGGCATCGCCGGTGTCCCATGTCCCTCTACCTTGTCCTCTGGGACCAGCTCACCTCCAGTCGCACCCTCTGGTACCGCAGCAGAGAGGACCACCATCCGTCCAGGAGGCACCGCCACCAGCTCCGGACGTTCAGTTAAATCCTCCGTCTCCTCCCGACTTCCATGCAGCTTCGTCATCCGTGGATGCCAGGAGCCTGTAGTAATCGTGCTCCCCTCGTTGTCAGGCACCATCACCAGGAACTCCTCCAAGTACGCAGACATGGCCTCCAACACGAGGAGGGAGCGTTGGCTGCCGACATGCCGTGCCCTCTCGTTCCTCCAGCAACCCAGCCGCAGCGGTTGCCGCCGCGTTCAGAAGATGGGGGCCCTCCATCCTCCGAGCCGCTTCAGCTGACCACCCATCCAGGTAGACCCGCCGGGGGAGGTCTGGAAAGCCCGAAACGGTCCGAGGCTGACCCTAGTGATAGGCCTCAAGATGGCCGACGCCTGGACGCCTCCGCCGTGGGACAAGGCCGCAATCTCCGCTATGCTCTGGAGGGGGGACCGAACCGGCTCCAGAGCGCTCCTCCCGGTGGCCGACCAAACAGGGACTCCCTGTGGGGCAAATTAAACGAGGAATTCGGTCTAAAACCGCCGTCGCCAGCGATTCCAGACGGAGCTCAGCAGAAGCACATCTGGTCCCCTGCATGGTCAGCCACGCCCCCCGAGTGCAGGCGTTTTGCATAGAATATGTTAATCTGAAAAAAGATAGAACTCTTAGCAAGTATCATCATCATTTAGGGCTTTATTAATTTTTATTTTATTTTCCTGTTAATTGTTAATATCTTCATGTACTTTTCTGCAACAGTTTAAAAACTAACTTTTTCTTTCTTTTATCACCTGACAGTTAGAAGAAATAAAAAACAAAATAATTACAACTAGTGAAAGTTTAACCCCTTGCTGCCAATAGGTGTGCTATGCCGTTCTGGCGGCAGACGGGCTTAAAAGACTCAGGCAGTCCCCCTGCAGCTAATGATGCTGATCAGACAGCTGGGAAAGGATTAGAGCCAGAAGCCACTGAATGTGCTATGCCACCCTGCTGCATTTGACCCTGCCTGCCACAAGGGGTTAACACACTGTCAATAACCCCTTAATGACAGGTGGGTGGTGCCCGTGGGGAGGGAGTTAACGTTGGTACGCCCGCCACCAGGTGCTGCCGCGGGGCTCTGATGCGTCCCGCCACGCAGCTGATGTCCGTCATTGGCTGCAGGGGGACAGCCTGAGTCCCCTGGCTGCGGGGAGGGGCCGTAGCGGCCCGCTGAGGTCAACGGGGTGAACCAGTATGCCTCGTGTCTTCAAGGCCCACCCGCCGCACGGACGGCATAGTACAACGTGCGGCAGGAAAGGGTTAATATGCCTTATATTTACACATTGCTTGGTTTTCTCTAGTAAGTTGTTAATGGAGATATTTTTCCCCAACCCCATGAAATTCTTTAGACTGCTCGATCGTAACATGTACAAATTACTGACGAAAGTGCAGATACAAGTGACAATTATTCTACATGCAAACTGTCCCTATGTCTGTGTCTCAGGTATCTACATAGTTATTGCAGTTGGAGCCGTCATGATGTTTGTGGGGTTCCTGGGATGTTACGGGGCTATTCAGGAATCACAGTGTCTCCTGGGAACAGTAAGTAGATCTTGGAATTTCACCTTAAGCATTTTACAGTTATTACAATTTTTCACTCTCGTCCTGTTATGAGGACTGTATGACAGATTTATTTAGAATCTAGAGACCACGTAACATTTCCATCATTAACCAGTTCATCTCCCTCTCTCTTATATTGGGATCACTAATGCCGGGGTCAGACGAGCGCACTATGTGCTCCTGTACTGACATGCCTCCCGGCGTCCGTCGCAGCGTTGTGATGCTTCGACGGGGCCAGCCACACGCTGTAGCGTGCGCACGAATTGCGCGTGCTACAGTGGGCGTGCTGTGAACGTTTAGAAAGCCTCCCCGTCAAAGCGCTACGACACGCGTTCAACAGGGCTGCAAAGCACGATACTCCATAGGGGGATCGAGCCTTGCAGCACTGAGCGCACCAACTTCGCTCAGCGAGGTGGTCAGACGGGCGTCAGAGTGGAAGGAACGTCCACTCTCACGGACGTTCCTTCCGCTCTTTAAAAACGGTCGTCTGACCCCGGCCTAAACAAGTATTGGGAAATATTTAAGCCAAAATTAAAGTTCAAATCAGCTATTTTGGCTCAAGATTTGCCAATCCCCAGTCAGTTTTTCTCAACATATGTATTAACACTTTAAGGACCAAGGGTCTTTAAAGCCAATGCAACAGTTACGTCATTGGTCCTTGAGGGGTTAAAGAATGTCTTCACTAACTTGCAATCATATTTTAACAAAACACCTTCTCAGATACATTTCACATCGTACATCCCTTTGCACACCTTAGTAACCACACACACACACACACTTAGTGACTTGTCTGCTAGCCACACAATGAGATATTATTCATCCATTCTTCAATCTCAAAAACGTGTGGTTATATATATATATATATATATATATATATATAACAAAAGAGAGTAGATAGGCACACATCCCCTTCCCTACTAATGCCTAGAAGGAAAAATGTTAGCCTGCCCAAGTGCAAGTTCCCAATGTACAAAATATATATAGCCAACTGGAAGGGTGGCAGCGTGGGTCTTATTAAAAAAAATGTATGTTTATTATGATAGATTAACCCTTTCACTGCTGAGGACGTGTGGGGAACGTCCTCATTGACTCCTAAGGAAAGATAGGGGGTTCCTTCGAACCCTGATATCTCCCGACTGTTTGCAGCTAGCAGGGTCATATCATTGGAAAGGCCAGCTAGCGAGCATGGCCTTTCCATTGATATCAAGCATGACCATGTTTAAAGTAAAGAAAAAAAAATTATAATAAAAAAATAAAAATGTGTTTAAGATGTGAAATGGCTCAGCAGTGAAGGGGTTAAATAAATACCATGCCGACCCCCCCCCCCCAAGGGGGCCGAAACAGCAGATTGGAAAAATTGAGGTTCAGTCATCCAAATATAAAGAGAATTTATAAACCTGGAATAAATCGGGGTTGCTGTTATGTCACCCCTCACTCCAATGACAAGTACAAAGGATGAAGTTAATGAGGCAGAGATACAATGGGAAGGTTGCTTTCAATAAACAAGAGGGCTAGTAAGAACTAGGGGTCCTACACAAATTTTGCACGTGACCTCAATGAGGACTGGTTACATCACAGCTTCTTTGTGATCCCTCATGAAGGAGTAGTATGTTTCTATGAAATCAAATTGACAGTCACGTGACCTCGAATGCATAGAGGTTATAAATTGTCAGAAGTCGACGGACAATTCAAACAACTCACCGTTTCATTTCTACCTGTATCATTTTACACTGATAGTGCAGTATCTCCTATCTCTTGTCATGCTGACAGTTTTACCTTTTCTATTCAGTTTTTTGCCTGCCTGGTTATCCTGTTTGCCTGTGAAGTGGCTGCTGGAATTTGGGGATTTGTGAACAGGGAACAGGTAAGAAATCCACTAGATGTCCCCCCCCCCGTTTCTTTTCCTATATTATTATTATTATTGTCATCATTTATATAGCGCCAACAGTTTCTGCAGCGCTTTACAATAACCAAAAGGAACGAGATAAACGGACATATGATGGAAACAAGAGGTGAAGCGGGCCCTGCTCAAAGGAGCTTACATTCTAGTGGATATATATATATATATATATATGCAATGTTCTGTAATAAATCCAAACGAGAAACAAGAAGTAACATTGTAAAAGGCCTGTTATCTCATCATGATACTTTTTTTTTGAAATTCTGTATTTTATTAAGTTTTACAATATGACATTACAATCAATACGATGCATAAATCAGATGAATCAGAGGTGCATTATACTGAGAGCGATATGAAAAATAAAAAAGCAAAACAAAAATAAAAGAAAAACAAGAAAAATAAAGTATATAAACAAGGGAAAAAGAAGAGCGAAAGGGAAAAGAGGGGAGGGGTAAGGGTATAGGAAAGTGTCAGCCTCCGCGGGAAGGAATCTATCCCACAATCCCGACCTCTATGGCAGCGCTGGGCATCCAATCCACGCAGCCCAGATCTTCAGGTAAAGGTGTGGCGTGTCGTGAATCTGAGCCGTCAGTTGCTCCATCATCCTTGCCTCCGTGAACATTCCACTCAGTTCCGGATAGGAAGGAAGCGTTGGTTGGTTCCAGTGCCTTGCCAAGGCCCTGCGAGCGATTAAGGTGACTCGAGCAATAAGTTTGTTCTCGCATCGCAGTAACCCTCCCACGGGATGGAACAGTAGGAATGTCCATGAGTTGATCTCCACCGGTCTTTCAAGGGCCTGATGTAGCCAATCCGCCAGTGTGGCCCAATACGGGCGAAGTTTAGGGCACAACCACCATTGGTGGTAATATGTCCCGAGTTGACCACAGCCTCTCCAGCATAGTCCATTCGGGATAGCATGCATGTGATGTAGGCGCACCGGGGTAAGGTACCAGCGGAATAGAGTCTTAACACTTTGTTCCATGTGGGTAATGCAGCCCGACGATTTAAAGTTGGCCTCCCAAATCTCGGACCAGTCCTCTTCGTCAAGCTCCTCTCCAATGTCCGCTTGCCATTTGAGTCTCATCATGATACTTTAACAAAAATGTTCAGTGACAAAATAAACTGCTCATGTGTAAAGAATCGCAGAATAATGACCAGAATCATATTCCTAGTGGCCACTTTAGAAGGAACTCGCAAAAACAACTAGTCAAAAAAAAGGAAATTTTGCAAGTGCAAAACAGTATATAACAGGGCATGAAGATCTATTGCAAGCACGGAATTCAGTAAAGAAAAAAACTGGCTCCTAGGGTAGTTGTTTTGTGAAATAAAGATTACAGACCAACAGCTGTTAAGCTCCCGTATCCTCCAAGCCTAGATATGAAGCAAAGGAGAGAGGAGAACCGGACATGCCAGGCATGGGATGAGCTAGAGATTTGCTAATGCAATGTAACTTTTCGGTTCAGTCACAGGAGCTCTCTCATGCCATAATCATTTCATTGTAGCTCGAGAAAGGTCACCGAAACGTCACATTCCTATAAATTTCCTACCATGCTCGGAGAGACTGGTTCTCCTTTCTTCTTTGTTTACATATTCTGTAGTTAGTAGAGATGTGCATTCATATCGGAAAAATTCGGAATTTGTAACGAAATTTGATAATTCGTAGTTCGGAAGTACTTCCAAATAACAAATCGATATGGTATATAAAGAATTTATTTTGTTTTACACGGTGTCATCATCATAAAAGAAAAATTTGAATAATTGATATCAAATATCGAATTTGAAATGAACTATTAAATTGATATCAACTATCAAATTGATCTTAACTTAAAATACCAGTAATAGTCAGCAAAGGACTTTATGAAACAAATTAAATTAGTTTCACTGTTTAAATTGACTCATACTAAATCTGTGACACAGCTTAAAATTTAACCCTAGCTTTTCTTTTAACAGCAAAATTGGATTAATTGGGGTTTTATTTAGTGAATCGAAATTCGAATTGATATCAACTATCGAATTGATATCTGAAATTTCAAATCGATCCGAAACGAAATACGAAACTAAATTAGTTCTGAAATTCCGAAAACAAAATTATTTAAAAACGTAACGAAACTAAACGAAACTAATTTTTCAGCCATGCACATCCCTAGTGGTTAGTGATCCTGGGACCATTAGAACCAGTATTGATGCAATATATTTTCATGTGCCCATTCTGATGCTTTTTAGGTACATGAAGCAAGTAGTCATGGGCAAAAGGGTCAAATATTTGTTAGTCAAGCCATGAAAAGGAGTGTCAATTTGTAAGTAATTCAGGAATGTATAACGGCTAATTACGACAGGGAAAGTGGTAATATTTGGAATATTATATAAATGTAATGGGGAGAAGAGGGTGTGAAGCACAGCACAGGTGATATGATTTACTGCTCAGTGATTGCAGGATTCAGTCTGCATTTACCCAAGGGAATCCTTAAAACCTGGCCTGTTAGGGGCACTTGAGGACCGTGGTTGGGAACGACTGCAATAGGAGAATGACGTTTTCTGAATGCATTTGACTGTTTGAGTCAAGTCGCTCTTGGAGCTAGCCAGTCATTAGGTAAATCTAGAGTGGACGTCATGAATGAAGACAATATCGGAGAATCGATTGCATAGTGTAACCTATTTCCAATGCCCTGTGCTTTCTCCACCCCAAGGTGTCCAAAGAGATAAAGCAGTTTTATGATGAAGCCTATCAACATGCACAGACGGGGACTAAGGAGATGAGGGACAAAGCCATTCCGGTCCTGAAGGTTTTCCATGAGACGGTAAATACTTTTTCCTATTCCATGTCCCGAGATGGGCTGTTCCTGTTACAACTTGTTCTTAACGTAGGTCTCGTTTTTGTGTTCTCCGACTTTGTCTCCCCACCACAGCTCCAGTGCTGCGCTGACAAAACAATCCATCCGTACATTAATTCTATAGAAGCGTGCAAGGGACAGCAGGACTTCCTCGCGAAGGTGAGCAAAAGTTAAAAGACCCAGGCATGAGGAACATACAAATAATTCATTCCTTGACAACAATGTATGGTTTTCCCGCAGGACTGCCACAGAAAGATTGAGGAGCTGTTCTCGACAAAGCTCTACTTGGTTGGCATCGTTGCTGTTGTGGTAGCGGTTATCATGGTAAGAAGAACTTCTGTTAGATCAATGCTGTGTCCACCCTTGATTCGGTTTTCAGGGGCATCCTCTTGACTTGTCTATGTTCTTGTGGGAGTTTTTGCTAGGGACTCTTAGAGTAAAATGTAATATTAAAGAAATGTGCCATAATATTAGATACATATACATTAGAGCGAGAAATCAACCTTCCAAATGACAGAACGGTTGCCACAATACCAAAACAGACTTTATTCCAGACATCCCCTGATTACCCCTGGGAGATGATTTGGAGTCTGATGTCCATCCATCTCTGTGTTCCTACATATAGGTGTGGGTGCTCGTTCTGTCACTTTGGGAGCATATTGCACAGAGGAAGGAGCTGAGCCCGAGACATTTGCATATTGCGTCTCTGTCTCAAGTAACCTGGTTTCACTAGTGGACTATTTTCTAAGCAGTTCCAGCAGTTCTTTATTTTTGCCTACTCTCTGTATTAGCTATTGCCCCCTGGTCTGTGGTGCACAGGTTGGATCCATCCACTGTAGGAGCTGCAGTATATATTAGTTTTTTCTTTGTATGCCACAGACAACCTACCCAAGGTTCATTTTTCTGTATATGCTACTAAATATATCCAATAAACCAATTTAAGGTGCTATGGACATAGTGTAGTAGTCGGGGGGGGGGGCTTTATATTTCGGATTTGTCTAAACCTCCCTTGAAGTTTCTGGGAAAGAAAAAAAAAATGTTATGAAAACATAAAATAAAATGTAGCAAGAGCTGCATAGGATCCTGCCCTATATAATAACTCAAATTAAATGCGAGGGGGGGGGGATCCAGGCTGATGGTGAACCTGCCATGTTAATATGCTGTATCAATAAAAAGGTAAACCTGTGTAAAACAATATCATTTACATAAATCCCCACGTTTTAAGTTCCTGTGTTTGATGTAACTTTCTAGAATATGCACTTTCTGCAGCAGGTTTTACCCGTTTTGAGATTTAGTTCAGTCACACGGGATTGGGTTGTGCAGAGCATATCTGTCACTCCTGTTGGCAGCTCGATAAGGCATTACGGGCACGCAGGGCGTTTGAGGAATGGCGTAAGGGAAGCAGACACCAGCAGTAGATTAGCAAGTGTTATATTAAAGTGGCAACATATCAGATCAAACGTGACACTTCCTGCTTGAATAAAGAAAAGAATTCACACATGACAGGCTGATTTAATGTAGATCATTCACTGTTCTATAAATATTAGACTTCTATAGCTAAAATAGATACAATTCTCTAATTTATCTTGTTTTCTGGCTTATATTGGCCTTACGTTTGCATTGTTCTCACAGTTTGTGAATAAGCGTATAACCCTGAACCATTTCTTTTCAAATTAATATTTATTAAAAAGATTTAATTTTTTTTTATTTTTTTATGGTTGTAAACAAATAATCACATCAAAAACAGTCAACCAATAAGGGATACAGAAAAAAACTAAAAAGGAAGAGATTGAAGGAGGGAGAATAATTCCATCCATCTCATACTAAGTATGTTTACACTATAATATTCCAGCAGTGCAACAAAGAGTACAAAGAAGTTTACAGAGTCTTTAAACATTGTAGTTAGTTCCATAAGCAAACAGGTAAGCTGAAAAGGTCAAATCAAACACGGAAAGCGTTACCATTAACATTACCTACAGTATTATCTTCCCATATGTTCCAAAAGTAATTAGACTTTTTGGTAAACGGAGATGATTGCCTTAATGCCAACTCACAACCCTTATTTTCAAGTATCATTTGGATGACTTTGTCACATGCAGGGGTTGTGGACGGTAGTTTCCCAATGCCTTGGAATGATCGATGCTGCTCCAATTAGTATATGTCCTACAATTATTTTGTCCACTTTAACCCCTTAAGTATAGGTGGGTGTCGCCCGTCGGGGGTGGATTAACGCCAACAGATGCTGATTTCGGCAAGCCCAGGCAGCTGACGCACAACACGCGTCATTGACTGCAGGACAGCCTGAGTTCAGGCCGTCCCACTGCAGTCAATGGAGTGCGGCGGCTGTGGGAAGTGGCCGAGGTGGCCCCATTGAAGCCAGCAAGGCGTACATGTACGCCTTACGTCTTCAAAGTCCTCCCGCGAGGATGGCATTGAACGTCCCACAGCGGCAAGGGGTTAAGAGTGCTATCCAGAAACGGTTTGGGCTGAAAAAGGACCAATAAGAGATGGAACAATTTCTAACTTGCATTGTTTTTAAATAATTTTGCAATTAGTGTTACGTTGTTTAGCATTATTATGGGGCACACCAGGGGATCTAATCCAACATAGCTGGTAACAAGGAGCCAATAAGGAGAAATATCAGTGCAAGCCGTTGAGTTAGCGATTCCCGGTTGCTGACTCTATTATGACTGAGCTGCTCTATTTGTGTCTTGAGCCGCAATTGTAGGGAGCCAATAAATAATACAGGCAACGTCATCAAGCGCCAGTACTGCTAATGGCTCTTAGGCTGGGGTCAGACCAGCGCACTTTTAACGTGCGTTCTGGCGCACATAACTACGGCCGCACTAGCAGAAGATGACGGGCAATGACGGCCAATATACGATGTACGGCCGCACAAAAGTCCGGCCGTGCAACGCAAGTGGAATTTGAACGCATTTTTCTGAGAACGCTGAACCGCTAGTACTGACGTACTGAGTGCGCAGCTGCGGCATAGCGGCATGTTTGTGTGATTAGGAGATGTCAGACGCTGCTAATGTCCAGCCTACATAACGTCCAGACGCAAAAAGAGTTTTATTGACGATCCGTACAAAATCACGCCCGAAAATGCGCGTCGTCTGACCGTTTTTGCGCATTCCGTGAAAAAAATACGTCAATGCGTTCGGACGCACTTTTTCACGTTCGCGGGGGAAAATGCTTTCGTCTGACCCTAGCCTTAGAATCCATGGAGTCAAGTGCAACCCTGTATGATCTTGATACAGGGACACGGAAGGACACTGCAAACTATTTGCTCTCAGAGTTTGTCTATATACAACCAGAGTAGGTGGCAGATAACGCTGCCCTCTATACCATGCGACCACATGTAAATAAGCATTTTTTTTTGTATATTTTTATGTGTCAATTGATTTTGCAACAGCAAAAATCACTTAACAACAGGGCTCAGCCCTGAATACCGGTGTGAGCCAAGAATAGTGAGTTCCGGTGGCAAAGCTTACTATTCTCCAGCTTGCTTGGTGTTAGCTTCTCATATATAGGAGCCATTAACTTAAAACAGGGGTGCTCGACCATGGCCCTCCAGATATTTTGAAACGCCATTTCCCACAAGGCTGTCAACCTAATGAGTGGCTGAGTATCATGAGAGATGTAGTTTCAAAATATTGTGATGGCCAATGATGAGCACCCATGACTTGTAAGCAGAGCCACATTCAGTGTTTGCGGCATGGTTAGAATAGCCACTCGGACCATAAATTTGACGAGAACAGGCCAGTCAATAATTGTAAAGCCCCAGTCACTGCCTTTACAGCGGGATTGGATTAGAGACCCAGATGTTTGGGTACTCTATTTCCATGTTGCTAAACCTCTTCTATATATCATGGAAAGTATGGTTCATCCAGTACATCTTTGGTTGCAAACGTTCTAAAAATTCAATGTATATGTAAATTTTCACTGCTGTCTTTTTCCTCCTCTCTTTATAGATCATTGAAATGATATTCAGCATGGTCCTGTGCTGCGGAATCCGCATCTACTCTGTGTATTGATGATCCAAGCGACCCATTGTGTGTAAATAACCCCCTTGTCATCCGTTCTCATCCGCCAAACCTTCTCTATATTTTGTGTTGTTTTTTTTATTATTAACACTGTATGACGCTACTTCGGAAGCAATCCCGCTCCCTAGTGGGCCAACAGGATTTATTCTTCACTCTTGTCACCAGAATACAACAGCAATGAGGCATTCAGGAGTTTAAACACAAGAATGTAACCCAACCACCCCCAGTGTTTATAGATGACTGACCATACACTACCACTTTATAAAAGCATACTGACCTTTAATAGGATGTGGGGGGGGGTTCAAATTTAACTCATGTTGCAGAGATTAAACCCTACCCTGGCCATTCCCTGCCTAGCTCCATTGGACTATAACCATCTTGGATTGTGGGTTTTGTAGTTGACTATATCTCTTGGGCCAGGGTTGGGCACGCAGGTTGGAGTGTATCAGCAATGACTTGCTATTGATGTATCTGTAGAGTGGGATTGTCCACTAATCTGTGACGTTTATACAATTGATGGTTCTACAAGTGTGACATCAACAGAACTAAACGAAGACTTTACGAACTGTTCGTGTATGGACCTGGGCTGTAGGGTAACACCGGCCTTTCTTAATTAGGAACGCTTTCTCAAGTAGTGAAAAATCTGTGGCGTTTTCCCTTTCTGATCGTCTATACGTGTCCTGTATGAACCACTGTATATTCTCCGAACTGTAGCTGACATACTTAGTGCATCAGACCACTCAAGTGCCTTTTGGCTGTCTGATCTGAACTCTGTAAATGATACTGTTTTTCATATTGTTGATGGGAAGGTAAAATGCCTTTAACCAATTTCTCTTTCCCTGCACGATCAATCCCTTCCCGAACCTCATTCTCCAATGTCACAGAACGAAAAAAAAATATATAATTATATATATAAACATGTATAAAGATTCTCATTAAAGTCCTTCGACGGAGCGTTTTTTCCTCCAACACCAATTTGTTGTTTGTTGTCATTTCTTTTAATAATTGGAAGTTCTTATTGTGTTTTTAGCAATAAACAAAAAAAGACGAGCAGATCCAGCTCAGTGACTTACGCAAGAGTGGGTGGGAAATGACCGTAAAAAAAATTTGGGGGTTATTTCTTAATGTATGTGTTGTGATATAATCACTGGACACAAATGTTGGTACTTTGGTTTTCTTGATTTATTGTGCAGTCATTGCAGAGTAAAATGTCAACAAAATAAACACCTACTCCTGGAAGCGGAGACCAACTACACATTGGAACAGGACTGTCTAGCAAGGTGGACGGCTAAGGCTAGGGTCAGATGAGCGCATTTTGTACGGACTGTGCGTCCGTGCAGTAGGACATACTATTTTTTGACTGATGTAGCAGGGAAAATAAATTACTATGAAAAAACATTCTGTCTGTCAAAAAAAATGCTTAACGTATAAATGCAGTCCGTCTGACCACGTTCCATCACTCACACACAAAGCTACACGGACGTTGCAGACGTGGCGCACTCCGCACGTCTGTTCTAGCAGTATTACGTTCTTGCCTAACCTGCGTCCGTTTGCCGCGTCCGCCATGCATCCGCACTTCCGTGCGGACGTACTTCGTGTGTGGGGCTCCATTGGTTAGAATGCTATGCTGCCACGGACGTACAAATGTGCGGCAACACGGACGTGATAGCTGCGCTCGTCTGACCCCAGCCTTAGCCGTTTACCAACCCATAAAACCAAAATATTATTTACCTTCCTCCTATTGGCCCTCAGCTGTTCCGTTAACCCTACAGAGAAAAGGGAGTCCTCCATCCGCTGGCTGATATATTTATGGTCTACTACCCTTCCCCTAATCACACTGTCACAGTGGGAATGTTGAGCCACCATACAGGATCTAGGTAGCACATTTTCCACCTTATAGGTTAACCACACACCACTGATGGTGTTGTGAAGTACCTGGAAATACTATATTTAACATTCACTTGGTTGAAAGGTGTTCCGATCAAAATCCAGCAAAGAACCTAACAAAAGAGTACTGTATGTCATTCCATTTTTTTCTCTTATTTTATTTGCTTTCCTAATCCTTTACTGTATTTTACATTTTTCCACATCTCTTATGTCTCTTGTATTGTTTACAATGTTCTGTAAATCTTCAAACGTAAAATAAATAATCCAGCAAATGAAAAGTAAACCCTCTACATATTCCCAGGACTCATGGAAGGTAAAGTTTGTCACGCCGACTAAAACTTGCAACCTCTTGATAAATAAAACCACCAGATTTTGAGTGCCTGGTACCCTCTCTTTTTTTCTGCTCATGGAAGGAGAAGGACAAAGTAACCAACCCCCCCCCCACACACACACACGGTTAATGTGTGTTGTAGAACTTTTTTAATAAGTGTTTTGTCGTAATTAAAAAAAAAACAGTAAACCTTATTATTTTACAAATTCAAACAATGCTTTTGGATTTAATTTTCGTTCTTAAAGGGACACTACCACGTATATAACTAGATTACTTGTGCATCACAAATAAAACCACCTTATAAAACACGTTGCCGTTATTTTCTCTTTATTTTTCATTTTTACATGCAATTACTTCAAACAAAGTTACCGTAAGTTTTTTTTATCTCCGGTTTCCATTTTATGGATTTTTCCCATGATGTAACACTGACTGAAATCTATGCAAAAGTTTTACTTAAACCACAGCAGTAAACAGTCTGTGAGGTGGAGGAGGGAATGTTTAGTTAAGGCAGCAGGGGGTCTATTGTGATGCCGTGATAAACATTGCAGCTGAATGAGATAAAACAGGGAGTTTAAAAGACTTCTAATCTACCCCCTAGCGTCGTCCTTTGAATACATCCACAATACAATGATTTGAGTCAGTTTCCATGACTACAAACCCATTCACTCCATCCTATGCTCCATGGCAGACAGTGAGGAACAAGTGATGTAAAGAAAATGTGGGGGAGGGGCAGTTTACGACACAAAATATCACACAATGGACGCACCCAGTGTCACAGAGTAAAATATGTTTTTACTCCCTTACTGCCCCAGGATGTGCTATGCCGCCCTGGCGGCGGGAGGGCTTTGAAGACACAGGGTGTACTGGTTCGCCCCGCTGTCTATAATGGGCTGCCTCGGCCCAGCATCACGCGCCATTGGCTGCAGTGGGATGCCTTAAACTCGAGTTGTCCCCCTGCAGCCAATGATGCATGCCGTGCGTCTGCTGCCAGGGCAAGCCGAAGTCAGCCGCCAGCGAGGCATACCAGCATGCCTCGCTGGCATTAACCCACCCCTGATACATGACACCCGCCCGTTCTTAAGGAGGTAACAAACAAGAGAAAGACAAAGAAAAAGATATCTACGACATAAAATAAGAACATATCATTTTTTGGTGGTAGTTTCCCTTTAAACTTGACTTCTCTTATCTACTTGAGGGAGTCACCCTTTTCTAAAGCTGTGTGATTGACAGCTCATCTCTGCAATCTGAGGAGTCAGAGGAGGTGTTCAGATAGCACAGGATGAATGTAGGCTTAACTCACAGTTCAAATTAGATTTTCCTTCTCCTTCCCACTGCTTAACTGCAGTGTAAACACACATTATATATAGATATACATATATTATAAAAATCACGAGTATAGCAGTATGTAGTGCTACCTTTTTTATTGGACTAACGTTACATTTAAAAGACAAGCTTTCGAGAGTATAACGCTCTCCTTCAGGTCTGGATGCTATACGGAGCAATATCATAGAATTGAAAATTAAGAGGCACACGTGTGGGCGGGGAGGGGGGGTTAGATGTCGTAAATAGTCAGAGTCAAATGGCATATGGGCCAAACGGGAAAATAAACACATGAGATAGCTTAGGCCCTTAAACAACAATGATAAGATCATGACAACTTTTCTTTTTTTTTGGAGAAAGGGTTTTACCAGGAAGGATACATTGAGATTTCTCGTTTTCAAGTATGTCCTGGGTGGGGAGTATGTACCGTTAGGTGTCTTGCCCAAGGACACTTACTGGAGAGGTGCTCGTCGGGATCGAACCCATGACTCCACAGGTTCTCTCCACGCAGAGCAGTGATGTTACCTCTACTCCACCCAGCCAGAAAGGGGAAGAAAAAAAAAAAAAAACATTGAAGGCAGAAAATGACACAAAAAAAAGAAAACATCTGGCAGAATTCTAAATGTTATGATAATGGGTTAAAAATCCAGAGTTCACATTGAGCCCTTCGGTTATGGTGTTAAAATGTGATCATTTTCATTTCAAATGTCTTATGTGTTCACAAGGGTCTTTAAAATTTCCTTTGAGGATTTTAATTCTGAGGTTTAATTCCTGACGGTTCTTGATCGAGTGTCTGTGCAAGTTCATCCTGAGATTTACTTTAAGGCTAGTTTCCCCCAATATATATATTTATTATTGCAGAAGCTATGTGCACATCACAGCAATTCAAAGAACTGCATCCCAGAGCCCCTGTATATATATATATATATATATATATAATATATATATATATATATATATAGATTAGATAGGCCGTGTTAGTCCAGATGCCAAAATCACGAGTATAGCAGTCTGTAGTGATACCTTTTTTATTGGACTAACGTTACATTTAAAGTACAAGCTTTTGAGAGGATTCCTCCCTTCGTCAGGTATAGATGCTTACTGATCAGAATAATCGAATTAAACATTGGGACAGTCATAGGGCTCACAGTTGGCTGTGTTAGATGTTGTATATCGCCAAATGGCATGGTTGGAGGAAACATTTAATTGTCTCAGGCAAGATGCAATCATGTCCACTTCAAAGGGTATGTGAAAGGACAGAACGAAAGAAAGAAAAAAAAAAAACACAACACAGTGAGTATGGGGAAGACACAGAAAAATAGGAATTCTAAATATTATGTGACGTTATTATAGTGGGTTAGAAAACCCGAATCTATATTAAGTCCTTGTTTTATATTGTTGAAATATGTGATAATTTTCAGTTCAATGTTTTGCATTCCCGGTGATCTTTAAAATGTCCTTTGAGGATTTTGATTCTGAGGTTTTGGATGGAGTGGCCTGCTAGATTGAAGTGATGTCCCACTGGGGTACAATGTGTGTTTTCCTGGTGGTTCCTGATGGAGTGTCTGTGCTGGTTCATCCTGAGATTTAGTTTAAGGCTGGTTTCACCAATATAGCAGCCCTTATCACACGCCGTGCACTGGATCATATATACCACATTTGCTGACGTGCACAGGAATGATCCCTTGATGTTGTGAGTGGCGTTGTTGTGCCGCGCAGTGCTGCTGACTATTAATCCCCCTCCCGCCCGATACTCACCTCCCTCGCTGGATCCCACGGTGATCTGGCAGGGAGGAAGCCTGCCCATGTGATTTACATGGGCAGACGAGGCTGATGACGTCGCCACGCTGCGTGGTGACGTCATCAGCAGGCGTCCCCATGCAATTCAATGGAGGGGAGGGGGGGCTCCTTCGGAGCCCTCTATCTCCCCAACCATTGAAGCTAGGGAGATGCCGTTTGCACTGCTGGAGAGGGGAGAGTCTCCCCTTTTCAGCAGTGTATGGCATTAACCCGTTCGCTGCCGAATCGCTTTTCGGCGCTAATTGGCGCCAAAACGCGATTCGAACCTGGAGGGGGGCTGACATCTTGGATGTCAGCCAAGCCTCCAGGTCCCCCCCCCACCCACTGACAACCTCACCATATGTGTGAGGATGTCAGTGGGCCAGTTATATCTACATGGCAGCTAGAGGGTTAAGGGGATCCTAAGGATCCCTTTATCTCCCGATCCATGGCAGCTAGATGGTCATATTTGACATCATTTGAAAGGCCTGATTATGGCCTTTCCAATGATACCAAACATGACCAGGTTTGGTTTTAAAAAAAAAATAAAAAAAAAATAATAATAATAAAAAAATTAAATAAAATAAAAAAATGTGTTTTTTTTAAAAGTTTTTTTGTCTGGGGGGGGTTTAATTAAATAGGACCTAGGCTTTCATCTAAAAATAATTAGCACAAAATGGTCAGAATGAGCGCAGCGCACATAGGTGAACTGTCTCAGCAGTGAAGGGGTTAAAAAGCAAACGCATGTAAATATTGGGTATTTCTAGTCTCTGGACAAAATTTTGAACCTATTTAGCTGGGGTCTTTTTGGGTGGTTGTAGATTTTGGGGATTAAATTACGAAAAAAGTGTGTTTTTACCATTTTTTTCATCATATTTCATATTTTTTTTATAGTAAATTATTCGATATGATGGAAATAATGGTATTTCTAGAAAGTCCATTTAATGGCGGGAAAAAGGGTGTATAATATGTGTGGGTTGAATAAACGAGTAAGAGGAAAATTTGACCTAAACACTAACAGCGCAGAAACGTAAAAACAGCATCGGTCACTAAAAGACGGATTTGTGTAAAACTGCCCGGTCACTAAGGGGTTAAACTAAATCTCAAGATGAACCAGCACAGACACTCCATCAGGAACCACCAGGAAAACACATATTGTACCCCAGTGGGACATCACTTCAATCTAGCAGGCCACTCCATCCAAAACCTCAGAATCAAAATCCTCAAAGGACATTTTAAAGATCACCGGGAACGCAAAACATATGAAATGAAAATGATCACGATCACATATTTCAACAATATAAAACAAGGACTTAATATAGATTCGGGTTTTCTAACCCACATAATATTCATAATTCCTATTTTTCTGTGTCTTCCTCATACTCACTGTGTTGTGTTTTTTTTTTCTTTCGTTCTGTCCTTTCACAGTCCCTTTGAAGTGGATATGATTGCATCTTGCCTGAGACAATTAAATGTTTCCTTCCCCCCCCCCTCTGACCATGCCATTTGGCGATATACAACATCTAACACCCCCAACTGTGAGCCCTATGACTGTCCCAATGTTTAATTCTATTATTCTGATCAGTAAGCTTCTATACCTGACGAAGGGAGGAATCCTCTCGAAAGCTTGTACTTTAAATGTAACGTTAGGCCAATAAAAAAGGTATCACTACAGACTGCTATACTCGTGATTTATATATATATATATACACATATATACATACACACACACACGCGTTTATTCACACACTCAAAGCTAAACACACAAAATCTATATATATTTATTTAGCTGGCACTGGCATGAGGGATCACAGCACCATAGGCATGGGTTAATACTTGAGCCTTTCAGTGGACACAGCTTCAAAAAGGGAGGGCAGACCACTTCTTTTCTAAAGGCAGCTGCAAAAGCAGAGACACAGCCCTGGGGCAGTGTTTTCCTGCCCTGCAGCCATAAATCCCTTCCCAGGTAAATACTTTCATTCGGCATGCCATGATACAAGACTGATTGCAATGTTCAGGGAGATTTCTTTTTCAAAAAAAGGTTGAAAACTATCCATCTGTCAGCAATTTGACCAACACAATCTACAGGCAGATTCGGGAGAACGTTTAAAGAAGCTGAAGATGTTTTGAGCGTGAATGCTGCACTTTAAGAACGCAGTAATATTATAACAAATACTTTATTTAAAAAATGTTGATGTGCTCAGAACTCATTCTCATTAAATTCTTAAAACAGTGTTTAGCGGCCTATAAATATCTGACGCCTTGAAGCCACCTTTGTGTAAATGCAGATGTTATTTAAACCTGAAGGTCTTTCACTTCCCATTTGCAGTATCAGAATGATGTGTCGGTCTACTCTAAAACTTACTTAATGTTACTTACAAATGTTTTTAAATGCAGACTGCATGGCTAGGTGTGTGATTTTATACACCTGTAGCAATGGCTTGGATTGCAACGCCTGAATTCAACGATTAAGAGGTGTCCCAAAACCTCTGGCCATATTTTGCATGTATTTTTCAATGTTAGAAATACAGATTCTCACTTGACTTGACTCCTGGGTTGTTAATTTTATGGCAAATCTCTGGACACATTTGAATATGTAGCGCTCATAGCTGAATGAGACGTTTCATTTCTTGAACAGGTGGAGGTGTGAGGGCACTTGGCTTTCAGGGTCATCTGTTCCTTATGTATCTTTATTATGGCACATTTTGCATTTCCGTATTGTAAAGCGCTGATAAATCAATTGGCGCTATATAAATACTGTAACCCCTGTTTTACGGATCTGGTTCCTAGTTTTCACTCATTGGTCAAGTTGGGCTGTTTGTCGAGCTGAAGAGGATTTGCTTCTCTGTAACATGGCTTTTTGTGGACATTTTGATGGAGTGGCCTATTGCTACCTGGGAGGGCGGTTTTCCCCTTGTTGGTGATGGGTTAACGTGTTTTTTTCATCATATTTTCTTGCTGCTGTGAGTGAGAATAAAAGAAAAAGATCGCAAATACTCGCCGGTTTATTAAAACCCAAACTTTCCGTCATATAATTAGGAAACCTTAGTTATTATAAAGCATTGCACGTTGATCCAGCTTGAAATCTGCTTAACATTATGGAATCAAGAAGGATTGAGCACAATTGCAAATGTGTCATGTCAGAATTTTTCGCTTTCTGGATCAACAGCAGCCATAGGGGTATGTGGAAAGTTGAACTTGATGGATAATAGTATTTTATTTTTTTCAACCTATGTAACTATATGCAAATATGACTAGATATTATTATTATTATTATTCTTTATTTATAAAGCGCCAGCATATTCCGCAGCGCTGTACAATAGGCACAGTATAGACAGGGTTACAATACTTTGAACAACATTTGACAAACAGTACAGTAGGAGATGAGGGCCCTATTCCCGTAGGAACTCACAATCTACTTTTCAAGTACACTGGGCCGGGAACTGGATATAAAACTTGATCATTGTGTTGCCTTGTTCACAACATAAAACATCTTCTATAATACGGTGAGTGGACTGCTCCGGAATGGCAGACCTTTGTAAAAGTAGAAGGTTAAGGGATAGGTAGTACAGTGATTTTTTTTTTCCCGCACATACCCTCCCCTTTCAAACTTTATTTCGACTTATGTCAATGCCAAGTTCGGCTCAACACTTCTTGTTCCAACTGCCTTCACCCCTCACGTCTCTGTCCTATTCACTTCACATCCCTTGTGCCTCTACCCAACTCATCAGACCTCTGCCATTTACCTTTTTACCCCTATTACACATTTGACAAACTTTCCTAATTGTTCCTTGTGCCTCTGAACCTTTCCTTTCACTACCCCTTGTATCTATCCCATCCTCACTCAGTGTTTCTTTTTCCTCACTCTCACTTTGTGTTTCCCTTAACACACACACACACCTTTATATTTCCATAAAGACACACACTTAGCCATACGTTTGCATGGACAACACCACATTTATTGAATCATTTTGCATTACACGTGCTGGTTTAGGCAAGTTTGCAGCAAATTATATATACATATTTACACACACACACACACATATATATATATATAGCATAAACCAAACGTTGCTGTTATTTTGAGGACGTGGAGCATTCTGTTTCATCCTAGCAATGATCAGTAATTACCCAAAAGTGCACAGATTGTAAACGGTAAGGGCCCCATTACATTCTTCATGCAAAAACGCACACAGAACGCGTGAATTTTTGCACGCAGTATTAAACGTTAACACGCGTAAAACAATGTTGGTATTACAAACCTCGCGCATTTTTTCATCCGTCAAAAGATAGCGCGCGTGAAACGGCGCGCAGTAACGTTGCGCGGACTGTTTTTTCACGCAATTCAGCCAAATCAGAATTAAGAACCACAATTATCTCACGATAGGTTTTTGTACCTGTCAAAGTCAATCTGCGCATATATGCTGCATCAATAAAAAAAAAACATGCACAAATTCTCCATTTTATTGTTTGGTATGCGTAGAATGTGTAACTATACTGTGCTGTATTTTTTTTTCGTGCTGGTGTATTTGGGTTCGGCCAGAACGTTCAGATTTGCCGTTACCACCAGCTTTTCAAAGACGTTAAAATTACGTGCAAACGCTGTGTGTTAAATTTTGCGTATAGATTGTGCGCTGGTATGCGGATGGTATTACAAACGCATTTGCGCTCACAATGTTAAGTATAGGATGCGCGCAGTACAGTACGCTCGCGAAGGTTCACCCGCGGTAGACGATAACACGCATTTTTTGCGCGGACATTGTAATACGACGTTCAGCGCAAAGGGTTTTGCCCCTCACGTTAATGCGTTTTTGTGCACGCGTTAACGTTTGCGCCCAGAATGTAATAGAGACCTAAAACTTTTATCCTTGAGATTTTGAACATTCAGACACTGATCAGGTGCAGTTAATATGAAGTTGACAAAAAAACAACAGGATTTTTCTGAAAGAAAATTCTGTAGTAATGTTCCTTGGCGTCCCACCATCAAAAAAACAGTTTGCAAAATGTAAAATCTACCTTTTCTGATTCAGGCAAGCCTACCACCGACTCACTAATACACATCACTGCCCCAACCAGTCCATCACTCTCACCTTGCAGTCCTCTCCTCCTATTCCCACCCCCAACCCTTCTAGATTGTAAGTTCCCATGGGAATAGGGCCCTTGTTTCCTCCTCTACTAGGGATGTGCACCGATTTTTTTTTCGATTCGATTTTTCGAATTTTTAAACTTTTCGATTCGGCTCGTTTCGACTGCTTTCTGTTTCGATTCGGTTCGGCTCGATTCGGTTTTCGGGTACATTTATTTTTCGGAATATCGACCATTTTTCGTATTTTCGGGTCACTTTACTAGGTTTCTGTATCGACTTTTCGGTATTTCGGAAATTTTCGTTTTTCGGAATTGTACATGGTTTTCGGTATATATCGATTATTTTTCGTATTTTCGTGTCACTTTGCTCGTTTTTTGGTTATCGGCTTTTCGCTATTTCGGAAACTTTCGTTTTTTTCGGAACATCTGTTCTCCTCGTTTCAAAGCTGTCTAACTCTATTGCCCCAGCAGTCCAGCACATGGATTTTCCCCAGCACATGGATTTGCCCCAGCTCATGGATTTGCACCAGCTCATAGGATATTGCCCCAGCACATGGATTTGCCCCAGCTCATGGATTTGCCCCAGCTCATGGATTTGCCCCAGCACATGGATTTGCCCCAGCTCATAGGATATTGCCCCAGCTCACGGATTTGCCCCAGCACATGGATTTGCTCCAGCACATTGATTTGTCCCAGCTCATGGATTTGCCCCAGCTCATGGATTTGCCCCAGCACATGGATTTTCCCCAGCACATGGATTTGCCCCAGCACATGGATTTGCCCCAGCACATGGATTTGCCCCAGCACATAGGATATTGCCCCAGCTCACACATGGATTTGCCCCAGCTCATGGATTTGCCCCAGCACATGGATTTGCCCCAGCTCATAGGATATTGCCCCAGCACATTGATTTGCCCCAGCACATTGATTTGCCCCAGCTCATAGGATATTGCCCCAGCTCACGGATTTGCCCCAGCACATTGATTTGCCCAGCACATTGATTTGCCCCAGCACATTGATTTGCCCCAGCACATTGATTTGCCCCAGCACATGGCTGCCCCAGCTCATAGGATATTGCCCCAGCACATGGATGCCCCAGCTCATGGATTTTCCCCAGCACATGGATTTGCCCCAGCACATGGATGCCCCAGCTCATGGATGCCCCAGCTCATGGATTTGCCCAGCACATGGATTTGCCCCAGCTCATGGATTTGCCCCAGCACATGGATTTGCCCCAGCACATGGATTTGCCCCAGCACATGGATTTGCCCCAGCACATGGATTTGCCCCAGCTCATAGGATATTGCCCCAGCACATTGATTTGCCCCAGCACATTGATTTGCCCCAGCTCATAGGATATTGCCCCAGCACATTGATTTGCCCAGCACATTGATTTGCCCCAGCTCATAGGATATTGCCCCAGCTCACGGATTTGCCCCAGCACATTGATTTGCCCCAGCACATTGATTTGCCCCAGCACATGGATTTGCCCCAGCACATGGCTGCCCCAGCTCATAGGATATTGCCCCAGCACATGGATTTGCCCCAGCACATGGATGCCCCAGCTCATGGATTTTCCCCAGCACATGGATTTGCCCCAGCACATGGATGCCCCAGCTCATGGATTTTCCCCAGCACATGGATTTGCCCCAGCACATGGATGCCCCAGCTCATGGATTTTCCCCAGCACATGGATTTGCCCCAGCACATGGATGCCCCAGCTCATGGATGCCCCAGCTCATGGATTTGCCCCAGCACATGGATTTGCCCCAGCACATGGATTCCCCAGCTCATGGATTTGCCCCAGCACATGGATTTGCCCCAGCTCATAGGATATTGCCCCAGCTCACGGATTTGCCCCAGCACATGGATTTGCCCCAGCACATGGATTTGCCCCAGCTCATGGATTTGCCCCAGCTCATGGATTTTCCCCAGCACATGGATTTGCCCCAGCACATGGATTTGCCCCAGCTCATGGATTTGCCCCAGCTCATGGATTTTCCCCAGCTCATGGATTTGCTCCAGCACATTGATTTGCCCCAGCACATTTACAAAGACAAAATTTACAGAATCAGCGATATAACCGATAATAGTTAAATAAACGATGTTCAGAATTACCGAAATGGAACCGAAATCCCGAATGGAACCGAAATCATGAATAGAGGGAAAATAAATTTCGATTTGACACATTTCAAGTCCATTCGAAAATTCCGAAAACGTTTCGGATTTGCCGTTTTCGAAAAATTTTCGTTTTTTCGGAAAGTCTGTTCTCGTTTCAAAGCAATAGATTTCGATTTGACACATTTCAAGTCCATTCGAAAATTCCGAAAAATTTGATTCGGCTCGGAAAACATTTCGGATTCGACTTTTTCGGATCTAAAAAATTTAGGAATTTCGGCCGCGTCGAAAGACCCGAATCGGGAAATTTCGTGAAAATTCCGAAATTCCGAAACCCGAAACGCACATCCCTATCCTCTACTGGTTTGTCAAATGTTGTTCAATGCATTGTAACCCTGTCTATATTGAGCCCATTGTAAAGCGCTGCAGAATATGCTGGCGCTATATAAAGAATAAGAATAATAATACATCATTTTTCTGTGGAGACAAAACAGTATTGTTGAATTTGGGTCCACAATTGCACTGAGGATCTTATGGAAGTAATTATTACAGTATAGTAGGGATTATTACCTATAATAGGTCTATACTATGTCTAGTAAACCTTGAAGGTATCTTTCCATTTGCCTAAGGCAGTTTAACCATTTATTATTAGACCAGCTATTAACGAAAGTCCATCTACACCGTCAGATACATTTGGTGGGGAATGGATCTTAGACATGTGCATTGGTGACATGGTTTTTGAGGTTCAATTCCTACAAAAATTATGATCCCATTGGTTAGTCTGAATTTTTTCGTTAGACCATTTATGTGGCTGAACTGAAATTTGGACAAATGAATGATTCATTAGAATTCAAATTGTTGCTAATTTGTTTAACCTGTCAGTATGACCAAGTACTCATCTTATCCGTATGCTACAAACGACTGGATCTCTATTTATTTTCAACTTTGTATTGTGGTCAGTAGGGTTTATCAACACCAACTATAAGCTCATTAGTTTACCTACCGACTCTTTAGGTTTGCTGTGTTAGGTTTTGTACAGAGAGTGTGCAATATTTACCGGCATTCTACTACCAGCTACCTGAATGGAACACTCTTCATGTGGTTGTGCCACACTTTACAATCCACTAGATGTCAGCATTTCCCAATGTGCATACAGAGTGATTCTCAAATAGATACGTATCCAACATAGTGTATATGGTTATGACTGCAGCAGTTCATTTGACCACACCACTAAGTATATTTTTCATTATACTACGTTTAGATCACTACACTAATTACTTAGAAGTGGAAAAACTTGTGCCTCGGTTTTATTTTACTTTTTTTTTACACCGGCAATTGCAATTATGTACAAGATGCCAACGTACTCTGCAGCGCTGTACAGTGCGTGGGACAATCAAACATAAAATTAACAAATAAGTTTGACACGAAAACAATGGAAAAAGTGGAGTTTGTGTCAGATTCATGGAGAACAACGGAGTGTAGGAAAAGACTCAATAAGCCCTTACCTATGGTGACCTTTAGTCACCCACTACAATGTCATCCCTTAAAACAAAAACAAAAAAAACAGCATGTGTCAACTAGTGATGAGCCGAACACCCCCGTGTTCGGTTCGCATTCGAACTCTAACAATTTCAAAAGTTTGAGTTCAAACTCGAACACGAACCAAACTCAATGCAAGTCAATGGGACTCGAAGGTTCGATTTTTAGAGTGCCCTCCAAGAGGGCATATTTGCAAGATATTTGCCATAAAAGGTGTATGCGGATCCGGGTAGTGCCCTGGGGGACAGGAAACAAGGACAAAATTTTTTAAAAAAAATCATTTTTAAAGGAACAGTGAGTTTTCCATGAAATAAGGGTTAAAAATAAAAACGAAAAAATTCCTTCAAATATCGTGCCTAGGAGGTACCCATAACCTGCCCGTGAAGTGGCAGATTTGTAGGATGTATAGAAACATTTAAAAACAAAAAAAATACATTTCAAATTACGGGAAATGGTTTTCCTTTAATCTATTCATAAATAACTACTTGGGGCGGCAGCCTGTATGAAAAGAGGAGACGTTTTAGGAAACGCAGAACAAGTTTAGTGATTTTTTTGCCTAATTATGGTGAAACTTATGCAGGCTATTGATGAAAGTAACAATAGGTGCTTTAAAATTGAGCCTTTAGTGTCTGCAACAGTGCCGTCACACCGTAACCCCTCTGTGGTATTGTGGAAGAGTGCAGGGTTGGACCCTGCAGTCAAATATTAAAATGATATGAATCTGGTACAGGCGTTAGTGCACCCAAATATTTTGACTTTGGTGGCAGCAAGTGCCTTCACACTGTAACCCCTTTGTGGTATTGTGGAAGAGTGCAGTGATGGAGGTTTTGGGAAAGCAGAAAAGTTCCCCGATCTATTCAGTTACGTCAGCATCAGGGGATTGATAGCGGCTGATCCAGGACTGATTCATTTTTATAAATGTCAGCCGGTCTACAGAGTCGGTGGACAGATGCACTCTTTTGTCTGTGACAAAACCTCCAGCGACACTGAACGTCCTTTCAGAAAGCACGCTGGATGAAGGGCAACCTAGTAGCTGCATAGCATATTGGCTAAGTTCTGGCCAGTGATCCAATCTCAACACCCAGTAAGCCAGTGGATCATCTGCTGGAAAGGTATCCAGGTCTGCCCTTGCCCCTAGGTAGTCCTGCACCATATGGTGAAGACGCTGGCAATGGGTGCCTACATTTGACGTCCCTTGGTGTTGTGGACTAAAAAAATGTAAAAAGGCATCAGTCAAGCGGCCCCGGCCTTCACCGCTCTTCCTCTGATCATCCGCAGCCTCAGAAGCACCTGTGTCATCACTTGGTAACCTACCAGTGCCTGGAAAGGTGTTACACAAGTGTCGCTTTAGAACGTCCTCGAGTTGTTTAATCCTGTCCTCCCTCTGTGCGGGCAGGATGAGCTCTGCAACTTTACCCTTGTATCGTGGATCAAGAAGGCTTGCCAACCAGTAATGATCCCTCTCCTTGATAGCACGAATCCTGTGGTCCTTTAGCAGGCTTTGCAGGATAAGGGAGCCCATGCAGCGTAGGTTGGAGGTGGCATTAGCTTCCGAGTCTTCCTGGTCAATGAGGATGACCCCATCATGCACTTCCTCCACCCAGCCACGCACTAGTCCTTGGGTTTCTGGGCACACAAAACCCTCCCTTGAGGAATCCCCACCTTCAATGCCCCCACTACTTAAATATTCCTCCTCCTCCTTCTCCTGTCTGATCTGAGGACCCGCAGGAATGCGGTCTGCATCAAGACGGGGCCTTGAGAGCTAGGGAAGTCCTCCTCTTCCTCCCGCTGCTCTGCCTCTAGTGTCACATCTATAATTCCCCGCAGAGTGCGCTCCAGCAGGAACACTAAAGGAATTGTGTCAATGATGCATGCACTGTCCCTGCTCACCATCCTCGTTGCCTCCTCAAATGGTGACAGTACAGTGCATGCATCCTTGATCATCAGCCACTGCGGGGGGGGGAGAAACCAAGTTGACCTGAACCTGTCCTTGTGCCATACTCACACAGGTACTCATTGATGGCCCTCTGCTGCTTGTGCAGACGCTGCAGCATTGCTAATATTGAGTTCCACCTGGTGGGCATGTCACAGATCAGATGGTTTGTGGGAAGGTGGAATTCTCTTTGAATTTCTGCCAGGCAAACACTTGCTGGGAATGACCGTCTTGAAGTGGCTGCAGCCTTTTCTGGCCTGGCCCTGGGTACTTGGTTAGGATACGCTGTTCCACCAGATTTAGGACGTGTGCTAGGCATGGTACATACGTCAACTTACCCTGGCGTAGGGCGGAGAGAAGGTTGCTGCCATTATCACAGACGACCATTCCCAGCTGAAGCTGGCATGGTGTTAACCATCTCTGCACCTGCCCCTGCAGAGCTAACAGAATTTCTGGCCCAGTGTGGCTCCTGTCCCCTAAACAAACCAGCTCAAGCACAGTATGGCATCTTTTTGCTTGAGCCATTGCATAGCCCCTGCAAAGTGTTGGTTTAACTGCCACTTCGCCAAAGACACAGAAGGAGGAGGAAGAGGGAGAGGTGGTGGAGCAGACAGACCTCATACAAGCAGCTTTCTGGAGGCGTGGTGGATAAACAAGCTCCAGCACAGAGCCCCGTCCTGGATCCCTCCCAGCTGCAATCAGAGTTACCCAGTGTGCCATGAAGGAAATGTAACGGCCCTGTCCATGCTTGCTGGACCACGTGTCTAAAGTCATGTGCACCTTGCTGCTGACTGCCTTTCCCAATGACTCGATAACATTGTCTTCCACGTGCTGGTATAGTGCTGGAATGGCCTTCCGTGAAAATAAATGGCGTTTTGGAACCTGCCACTGTAGTACAGCACATTCAGCAAATTCACAGAAGGAAGCAGAGTCCACCAGCTGGAAAGGCAGCAGCTGTAATGCGAGTAATTTTGCTAAGCTGGCATTTAGACGCTGTGCTTGGGGATGGTTGGGACTATATTTTTTCTTATGCTGTAGCAGCTGGGGCAATTTAATCTGACTGCGTAAATCTTCAGCTGATGGGATGCTGTCACATTGTGAGGAAGGACCTGGTACATCCATTACTGTAGCATCATCCCGGTCAGTGGAGGTTGTAGGCAATGACATGGCAGGACATATAGTGGGGGTATAGACAGATAAGGAGGAGGAGGACCTATGCAAAGTGTTGTGCCAACAGGATGCATGGCAGGTGGTCATATGTCACCTCAAGCATGTGGTACCCAAGCGTGGGATGTCTTTCCTACGCTTGATCCTCATCTGACAAGGATTACAAATAGCAACGGTGCGGTCTGCTGCACATTTCTTAAAGAACTCCCAGACAGCAGACTTCCTGTACATGTGCTTTGAGACAACAGCGTTCTGCACCTGAGCAGCTGTGACTTCTAATGCCTTGGACTGGCTACGGTTGGTCATAGAGGACGTTCTGCCTCGTTTTTGTTGTGCCTCCTCCTCCCTTGACTCCTCTGTTCGATCAGGCACCTAGGTGGAGTCAGTGACCTCCTCATCGTCATCACCCCCTATCTCCTCGTCACTGGAGCCAACGTGGCAATATGCTGCAGCTGCTGGGGGAACACGAGTGCCAGTTCTTTGTGTGTCACTGGCACCCCTTCCCTCTAGGCTGATTTTACTCCCTTCCTCAACCTCAGAGTTTGAATCAGAGCACTGGAGTTGCTGCGCATCCTCAAGCAGCATGTCACTGTCACTGTAGTCAAACAATTCAGCTGACTCCTCCGTGTATGATAGTGAGGCTATGGCAGGAGTAGCTGGGGACATGGAGGCTGAATTAGATGTTTTGGCAGATGAGGTGGACTGTAAACCACTACAAGCCTGGCTGGCAGAGGATGGAGGAGGATGAGGATGGCCTAGTTAGCCAATCTGCAAATCCTCGGTATGTTGCTGCTGCTTAAGATGGCCAGCACCAGTTAGAAACAAAGACAAGCGTGCCCATGCAGAGGATGCACCACGTCCACGACGACCAGGGGCACAGCCTTCGGACACAGAGGCTGCTTGCCCTCTTATCTGTGTCTGGGAGCGTCTGCCTGTCCTTTTTTGTTTTACGGACATGGTGAGTGATATACAGAACCCTGATTCAACTCTGTTATAAAAATTGGAGATATGCAGAACTCTGATTCAACTGTGTTATCTAGATTAAAGATTTCCAGAACTCTGGTATAACTCCGTGAGACACCTCGATAGATTAAAATTCCCAGAAACCTCCTATAAATCAGTGAGACCCCCTGATGGGTGGCAGTGACAAGACACAGATTAAAATTCGCAGAAATCTGCTAGAAGTATGCGGGACCCCCTGATAGCTGGCAATGAGAAGACACAGATTACAATTCCCAGAAACCTCCTATAAATCAGTGAGACCCCCTGATGGGTGGCAGTAACAAGACACAGATTACAATTCCCAGATATCTACTAGAAGTGAGACCCCCCCAATAGCTGCTGGCAGTGAGAACACACACTAACAGAACAATCTCCTCTCAAAAAACATGTGCTGTGGTTGCAAGGGACGCCTTATATAGTGTGCTGCGGGACATAGCTCTGTGAGCCCATGATTGGGCAAAATTTGCCCAATCAGGACTCTGAGCCGTGATTGGCATAGTCTTGCACCTGACCTGTGGTCAGGTGCAAGGCTGTAGCCAATTACAAGCTTCAGGCCAGTGGAAAAGTGCATTGTGGAGCATTGTGGGCGAACTTGAACCAAACTCGCGGAAATGTTCGGCGAACAGCCGATGTTCGATGCGAACTCCGAACCGAACAGCTCATCCCTAGTGCCAACATAGGGTTAACTCGATTTGCATTGTAGTAATTTGAAAGCCACTCATTAGCATATCAATTATCTAAAATTCTAGCTGCTCATTTGAACTCTTCCGTCCCCTCTGCCTGGTCTGATTCAGCTTCTCTATTTTCTGCTGCTTTTTTTTTTTTTTTTTGGAGAAGGGATTTTACCAGGAAGGATACATTGAGATTTCTCTCATTTTCAAGTATGTCCTGGGTGGCGAGTATGTACCGTTGGAGGTCTTGCCGAAGGACACTTACTGGAGAGGTGCTCTTGCCGGGATTCGAACCCATGTCTCCACAGGCTCTCTCCACGCAGAGCAGTGATGTTACCTCTACTCCACCCAGCCGGTATTGATGCCATCCTTGCCAGAATATGCCTTTCCTTTCTTACCCTTTGGTGCCTTCTCAGTCATATTGGGGCAGAAACTTTTTTGGGGTTTGTTGAGGTGGATAATATGATCAGCGCCATACATAATATAGTGTCGCCATCTATTTTTTTGCAAAAGTAATACTTTTGAATGCTGCTACAATTTACTAGCTAAAACCATTACCATTTCTATCTATTACCACCATCACTGGCAAAGATTAGCAGAAAAACGCTGTTCAGAAAAAAATAAAGATCGGACAGCCAATATATTGTTTCAGAGACTATTTGTAAATCACAGACTTGGACAGTTCAGCTTTCCAATAGTTTGGCCTTGGATCAATTCGGAGATATATCAGAATTGTTCAATATATTTGGACGTTTACGATGTTTGGTCACGACCTAAATTTAGTAGCCGCAGCCTCTGCTACTATACAGTTACAAGCATTTATAAAGCCAACAAGTTCCATACTGCAGTACAAAACTGAATGTAACAAAAAACAACTAATCGTTTAAAAATTGTCATTGTATGACTGCCAAAAAACTTATTTTAATACTATTATGAAAGACAGATGTTTATTATTGTTCTTTATTTATATAGAGCCAGCATATTCCGCAACGCTGAACAATGGGCACAATATGGACAGGGTTACAATACATTGAGACTGAACAACATTTTGACGAACTGATAAAGGAGGAAACGAGGGCCCTATTTCCGTGGCAATTTACAATCTAGAAATGTTTCTGTATAATCATTTATTTAGTGCAGTGCTCAGGTCATGCATTGCAATCACTCAGGCATTACCCACGATGCAACACTCCTGAAGTTACAGTCCCACCCACTGAGCCACCATCTTTGTTAGGATTGCAGTGTGAGATGAATGAATATTCTATATTTTTATCGATAATGGCTACCATCAAAAAACAATTGGACCTTAAGGCAGCGAATGATGGTCACATCAAAAGGGGGCTTGTTGGAGAGAGGATATTAGGTATGGGTGGTAGCAGGCCGGTGTTGCAGATGATGGTAGCCAGAAGAGCCAAGGGGGGGGGGGTGCAGGCATTACTCATGCATTGGTCCCATTGGCTCTAGGGGGGCCCTGCCAAACACGTTACCACTTAAACAAGTTTGTGCTGGTTGCCCTTACCCCCCTGGAGTCACAAGGCCCCTGTAGTGTATTGCCAATTGCCTGGTGGTTGGTATGTTTGCCATTTGCACCTCCATCTGCAGACGGTGTACCTGTTTTCACATGTTACTAGGGCTCTGAGTGTCAGAGCACATGATGCATATTAACATCACTTCTGAGCATCCAGTACCCAAGACTGAATTGAGGCAAGAGTGAAGCAGCTGCAGCTACAGCTACCCCCTTATCGCAGGCATGTGCAGGGCACAGATCTCAGCCCCATGTACAACATATACCTTTCTGGCTCCTTCCCAGTCATGTGTCTAGTAATGGTGGAGGTTGAACTAGATTTTGCAGGCACTTCCAAAAGGACTGAAAGGGGAGTGTGAGGAGGACATGGATGATGTAGGAGGTAAACAAGAATACAAAAATTTACCAAACAAAAATCAGTCAATGTACTGAGTGTGGAGACTGCAGAGAAAGCAGACTACTGCAATTAAAACAGAAGCAGTGAAACAAGCAACTACTACTAAAGCTCACTAACCTGAGTTATAACTCAACCAGAAACAATATTAAATTGATATAGACAGGGATAGTAAGATGTATTCCAGTCCTTAAGAATGGCTGGGTCAACGTGAAAAGAAAGAATCAGGACAAAACCAGTCTATTATTTACCGGACCTTAAGCATGGCTGGGCTTAAAATAAAACCATAGTTTTAAAAATAAAGTCAAATTAAATGCAAAACCAAAATAGGGGCTGTCCAGTCCAGAGATAAAAAACAACACAAAGACAGAGCAGCAGTTTATTGCAATTTCACTTTTGTTGTTGGTTCTTCACAATTTTTCTGTTTCTTGGGTTTACGCTGCTAATGGCCATTGTAAACCAATAATATGTAGAAAGCATTGTAGGATTTTGACCACATGACGAAATATGGTGTTTTTCCTTGTGCATGTGCTTGGGCTGTTTGTGAGTGATGCATTGCTCCACCCGCGAGTGATGAGAGTTGATCATGCAACATCTTTTCTTGCTGTTGTACCACTAGTAATTGTTATCAAAACAAAAAGGTGTAGGAGATTGCTGAGAACAGGCAACAGCTACAGGAAACCACCGAAGAGCATGGATATTTTTGGTCTTTATCTTGTGTGGTTCTTCATATTGGATATTAAAACTTAACCTTTAATGTCATCACATTGACCTTACTTGTTCTCAGGATCTCCTTAGGGAGCGCCTGATAGCTTAAGAATCTAGAACCAGTTCTAGGCTTACTGGATGTATATCTCCATGCTGTTAAGGCCTAAACTGCAATTTCACTTAATGCAAACATACATCTAACATCAGGGAAACCACTGCCATCAATCTAGCAACAAGCACGCACTGGTACGTCCTTGGTAAGATGAATTTGAGACCCCCATCAGGAGTTTAGAACCTTCCCTCCCAGCAATGATATACGAAAAAAGTGATTGGTAGCGAAAGGGTTAATGGCTTCCAACCTACAACCTTTGCCTACAAACTAAGCAGCAATACTATAAGGCTATTATACTTTAACTGGGAGAGTTGGACAGGTCCCAAGCAGAATTATCCTCAGCGAGTTCACCCTGGGTCACATCAACTTCCCTTTCGGTCATTGAAAAGATCCTGTCTTGCTGCAATGCATTCAATTTGACCCATAGGAGTTTATAAACAGGCTGATTTTGGCACTTTCCAAAAGAACAACTTGCACTGTGACGCATGCAGGCAGACAAAATAAAATTAAAGTGTTTTAATGTTATTAATTCCGATTTAATTAAAAGCAAAATGTTGGTTATACTGAACTTCCATCACTCTTCCAATGTTTTTTTGTGAAAGGATTTTACCAGGAAGGATACAATGAGATTTCTCTCGTTTTCAAGTATGTCCTGGATGTTACAGAAAATGCTCTTTTATGTTGCAAATAAATTGCCAGATTTTATCTCATAATAGGACAAGTGTAGTTTATGATTGAATGAAAATAACTGTCATTTACATTGTAGCGGTATAATGTAATGCTGTGAAGTTTGATTTTCTCTCTAATAGAGGAATAAGTTGTTTCTCGAGCAAATAAAAAAAACATTCCCCCGCCCCCCCCCAAGTTAGTAACGTTTAACTACTTTCCTCCAGGAAACATAAGGGTTTTTTTTCGTTGAGTAGTGCAATTTTCTTCTATCCATTACACAAAAACATTTGTGAAATCCATACCTAGAAGAGTGAATTTGAGGTGTAAGCAAAACTTAGCAGGGGAGAGTTAAAGTGTTCTGCAACATTGTATAAATAGTGAGTTAGAGAGGAAACAACGTTAAAATACTAAATTGACTTGATGCGCTTAATAAAAGAGCACAATTATGGAATAACCTCCCAGACACCATCAAATCTTCCCCCAGTCTTAAATCACTCAAAATCTCCATACTAACATACCTCAATACAGAATGCACCTGTAAACATGTAACATAATGACTTTATTTCCTACATATTTTTCTGTTAATCTGTATATTTGTGTTGGTTTTTTTTTAATGTCTTGCATTGTATTACTTTGTATTTCTGTAACACTTCAATGTTCTTGAACCCAGGACATACTTGAAAACGAGAGAAATCTCAATGTATCCTTCCTGGTAAAATCCTTTATAAATAAATAAATAAAATACACAAAATTAAGAGGTTACCCAACGTAGCAGTCCTTTTTTGGTTTTCAATTGTTTTGGGTGCAGGCTTCCCAAAAATCATATTTTTGCGCCTCTATCTTGAGCCCCCCCCCCCCCTGCTTCATAGCAAGTGTCAGAGTATATTGGAGGATTATAAAAAAATAAAATTAAGATGTGTTTTATATTGTATAACCTGTAGAATACAGAGAAAAACACCACGATAAATTTAAGATTTTAAAAACACTTGCCTTAGGGGAACAAAAAGCAAAAAAGGGGAAGATAGCCCCCACAATGGGGTACTGGCCCACCTTAGCAGATTCCATCTTCACCACAAGTTTGTTTTATACTGCATATGCTAAATAAAAATGATTTTAACAAGCATCTTTGCTTTCTGTTGAATTAAGTATTATTTTCACTGCTTGAGTCCACTTTGTGAAGAGATTTCACGGTAAATCTGTTTAAATACATTAAAATGCCTCACATCCAGCAGGAAGGACAAACGTTAATGAATTTAAAGCTGACTGAAAAATGCGCCAAAAGCCGCCATTGCTGAGGAAAGAAGACTGAAATTGATTGGCATGACTACTGTCTATCTCGAATTAAAACGTTGGATATACGTTTCAAAGCCCAGACAATTTTTAATCACATAATCCCTTCATCCCACCAAACAATTCAAACACCCAGTAGAGATTACCCTAGAAAGCTCAGCACTGCACACACAGAAGAAGGAACACAAGCGCCTGTTCTAAACAAAGAAAACGCATCACTTCGTTCACGCCCTGTGTGGAACATGGGTGACGTTCGCGGCCGTCGCTCTCTTTAGTGTATAGCGCTCTCCGTCTCAGGACTGCGAGCAGGAAGTGACGCATGGGAAGCCTGTGCCCGCGCTGCTTTGACGTACAACAGAGCGGAACAGCTCGCTGGTGACCTGGAAGTCGGGGATCTAGAGCGTGACCCTTGACCCCCGCCGAGGCATGGAGGAGGCCAAGCAGAGAGAGGAGATTATAGCAGAGCTCCGGGCCATTGAGAGCAGCACGACCAGCCTGTGAGAGTCACAGCCACTGCTACCTACTCATACTGTGTGGTGGGGGTGAGCTCTGCAAACACACTCTACATGGCTGCTGGAAGCCGTGTGGGGGGCACAACAAGGTTACCAGATCAGCCATGTTTTCCTGTGCGTATATTGTTATTTAATGGGGAGGGAGAGCACAGGGAATATGCTGCCCTGCACTATGTATAAATCATGCAGCAGGTGGCGAATCAAATCAGCAGGTCATCTGCAATTCCCTATTTGAAGTCTTACCTGCAGCATATGAGATAAACATACTGCGGGGCTGTGGCCTTCATGTGCTGCCCATCAGCCTGAATACATTATATGTATTATACACACATATATATATGTCCAAAAAACATGGCGGATCTGGCCCCTATGGGATGCACACGATAATATCTCTGCATAGTCATGTTGCTGGGAGCTGGAAACATGGCGCGATCAGCTTCACCTCTTTTTGTTTTGGAGACACATTTCCCTAACAGAGGGTTCTGGGGAATGTAGTTTCAAAACTTCGCTGGGGGCGTTGTTATTGCCATTAGTTTATGACATCCTACAGGTAGAGGGGCGAGGAAACCTGTTTATAAATCTGTCATGTTTTATTTCTTGCTGACTGACTTTTTTTTTTTTTTTTTTTAACTCTTTCAGTGTGAAGTCTCTGCAGCAGCTGGTGAAGCTCACAGATCCTGAGAAAGGCAAGCTGTTTCAGGTTCAAAGCAAGGTAACTGAGACGGGATGTCACTATTTTAAAGGGACTTTATAGGATAGGTGTTAGTAAGCATGGCCCTCTATGGCAGTGTTTCCCAAACTTGTCCTCAAGTCCCCCTAACAGGCCAGGTTTTCCAGATATCTGAAGCACAGCGCAGGTGATATGATTTACTGATCAGTGATTGCAGGATTCAGTCTGCATTTCCCCAAGGTGATCTGTAAAATCTGGCCCGTTAGAGGGTCCCGAGGACAGGTTTGGGAAACAGTGCTCTATGGTTTGTAACTACATGTTGAGCACCCATTATCTGGAATGATCAGGACTCCAAGCATTCCAGATTTAGGATTCTCCCGGACTTCAGAATCTCTTACCAAAAAATGATGTAACTGATGGACAAGGATTTTTTTTCTCTTCCCCCGAACGCGTCCTTTTTTTTTTTTTTCTTCATGCTGGCTGCATTCAGCGTTGCTGTCCTTGGTACTGAATTCAATTTCTGCACCAGGGACAGGGGGTTAGGCCCCGTTCACACCTAAACGTTTTAAAGCGCATTCCTGCGCGCTTTAAAATGCATGAATGGGGAATTCCAATGCTTTCCTATGGGACCCATTCGCACCTAAGCGCTTTAAAGCACGCAGGAACGCACTTTAAAAAGTCCTACGCACAAAGAAGTACGGGAGCTTCTTTGGTGCGTATAGCAGTACGTTCGCGGCTATAGACATAGCCGCGTTCACGCGTTTTTCGTATGCGCATGAAGAAAACACGAGTATTGCGCGCATATAAAAAACGCCTAGGTGTGAACCCAGCCTTCCCCTGCGAGTGTTTTTTTTTTTTTTAAAAAAATTTTGGATCTTTGACTGCACTGGACGGGGCTCTCCTTGCTGCTGAAACTCCGTTTCAGCACCAAAGACAGTTCATTTTTTTTCTTCTCCCTGTAGCAAAGAAATCAGGCAGCCTGTCCATCAGACGACCTTGGTCATCCACAGACACTTCCAGTAGACGACCAAGTCTGTCGTCTGGCTACGGACCCAGTGGACGGCCATCCTAATGCTCAGTCAGTGTGACCTCCGGGCAGCATGTCACGTGCTGGGGCTGCCCAGTATGTGCCGTGCTCTTCCCTAATCCTGAAATACTAAAATCCAATTAACAGTCAAGGTCCTTTTGCACCTGAGCCATCATTCTTAAACAAGCGAACCATTAAACATGTAATTAAAATTGACAACTCCACTCCTAATCCAGTTGAGCCGCAGATACCTAATGCTTGTTTTTGTAAATAGTTAGCTGTGTTAAATCCTCCTAGTAAACAATGGTTTTTTTTGCCATTGCTGCCCAAGTCTTGTTGCTTTAATATGACTAAAGCCTGTTTTAAGTAGCTGAATCTGAAAAGAAGCACAATTTTATTAGTGTTTTTTTTTTTTTTTTTTTTATCCCTGTACAGCAGGGCTCAACCTTGGCCCCCAGATGTTTTGTAACCACATGTCCTGTACAACCATTATTCTGAGTTACTGTGTATCATGGGAGATGTAGTTCCAAAACATCTGGAGGGCCAAGTTTGAGCACCCCTGTTGTACTGGATGTGGTTTGACTTCTAAAATGCTTTTCAGGCTTGCATTTTTGTTTTGTTTGATTTTGGAGAGTATGCATTAGATTTAACTATGTTTCTTTGTATCAGGTATCCGACTCCTTGACCGTCTGGAAATCTTTGTTTGCAGCAGCTGCTCCACCACCTTCAACACCTTGAATCATGTCTGATCCAGGGGACACAGAAAATCCTTCAAAACCTTTCAGCGCCCTGGCCTATGAAGCCCATGCTGATGCGGACGCCCTCTCGCTCAGCGATTCAGATCCTGGCTTATCAGATGAAGCTGACATAGCGTACAACAGTGCTGAGGAAGATGACGACTTGGAAGAAGACTATGACCAACATAGGGTACAACAGCCCCCTGTGCAGCCGTTCACGCTAAAGGGCACTGATGATACGTTTTCCAAGCGTAGCCAAGGCATCTTTGGAGCATTGAAGGACGTTCCAATGTGTATGCCTTCTGTGCCAGATCTTGGGAAAGCTGAGCATGATAGCGATTCATCTGACAAGGAGACGGACGAAACTTCACAGCCACCCAAAGAGTCAGGAAAAAGTTCCACAAAGGATAGACGTGAGACTGACTTAAATACAGGTAAAGGTAGCGTAGTGTCTCAAGAGTCCAGTGTGGCAAAACCAGCAAAGCCTCGGTCAGCCCTGCCTGATTACTTGAAGCATCCAGAGCGCTGGACCAAATACAGTCTGGAACATGTACCACCATCCAGTGACCAATCCAACCGCAAAACAGCCCTGAGCTTCCTGGCAGACTTAAAACACAAACAACAAGGTGTGACGCTGCCCCAGGATCCAAAAGTGGTCTCTTTCAATCAAGATTCTTCCAGTAGCGCAGAGGGAAAGATTATTTTCTCTAGGCCCAACAAAGCATCGAGAGGCATCGGCGAGAAGAGCGAGTCACACTCGCCCCATTTAAATATTTCCGGAGGATGGGACGAAGAAGGAAATGAAAAGAGTGACGGGAAGACTGAGCAGGCAGAAAGCGAATCCCTGGGTTTTCATAGCTTGAAGAAGCGTAACAGAAAAAATATCCGAACCAAAGCTGAGCAAAGGGGAGATGAGAATTCTGACTGAATAGATAGATCCGTAGTAACGGAGAGTGAACTTTCAAACAGTAATTTTATTTTGGCTCTATTCTGACAGTCTGTAAATCTCTCATCGCATCAAAATCAACCCCTCATCTTGCTTGATTTTGCTTTAGAGTGCAGGTCTACCCTTTCCCTCCAAAGTATAACCTTTCCCTGCCTTGTTGATATTCATAAACTGCAATAACCAAGGTTAGACCATTCGTCATGCTTTCTATCTCTTCCTTTGCCCAGTTACAAATTGCTTGTTATTGTGGTTACAGACTAGAAACTGTGTGTGCTTGTATGTATATATCTTTCCGATCAAAGCCATCTCTTTATATCACTCAGAGGCATAGCTTACCTAGGTCTTGGGTCATGCCATGTTATTTTCCAGCATTTAGAGCAATTGCTCGCTAATAAATGGTGTTTTGTAAAGCTTTGTAATGTTTCTTTCTTGTTACTCCGTGTTTATAAAATATAACAAGTGACGGGAGAGATTAGAGTATTTTATTACAGCTCAAACACAGACGTTGATCAACAGAACTCATCGCACATGAGTTTGCAAGCTTCAGAGCCAGTATTTGATTATAATTTAAGCCAACATAAGAAGTGGTGCTGGGAACTATGATGTCATGGATTTGATCTCATACAATGCAAATGTTACATTGAGGTTGTTGAGGGGTGTTTTTACACTTTTTGGTGTTGCAAAGTATAAATAATAAGAAAATCTTTTAGAAAACAATATAGAAAGTTAAGATGTGCTAGTTTATTCTTCAGCTTTAATGTTTTGGTCACAAATTTGCAGAACTCCGTTAATTCAGCATTAAGTGAATAATCCCTATATCCTGGACCTGCTCACACGTATGAGGACAGCCGGGCAATTACAGGCTCAATGAAGGTTTCTGCACTCACTGTGATGATCTCAACCCAATTAAAAAGATCCTTTAGTGGGGTGGGGTCACAATCTGCCGCCCCCCCCCCCCATGTTTAACTACACCTCCCATGATTCTCTGGCCCACTGTTGCTATTAAAATGTAGGAATTGTAAGCCATCAACATCTGGGGGCAGAGTTTGACAGCCCCGTTTTAATCTAAATTACTCGATCTATAGCATCATTTTTATGTCATTATTAAATGTGTGTTCGACAAACTTATTCTTTCATTAACCCCTTCACTACCAAGCACTTTTTGTTGAAAAAATAATAATATAGCATTTAAATGTGGGTGGTGAAGGCAGCAATTATAGAGCACAATAGCAATTTTGCACAGGGATTGTTCTAAATTTAATGTAAATCAGCTCATATCTAACCTTTCAAATATCGCTTATCCTTTACAGAAATATTCCTGAAAGACTCTAAACCCGAGATGGTGTCCTTGGTCTTACACATTTTCACAAGGGGGTCTGCAGACAGAAATGGCCTTTGTGAAAAGTACAGTAAATGTGATTAAAGATAGTGAAATGGTCCGAACTCCTGCTTATGTGTAGTGTAGTGATCATGAGATTATTGCCAATACAGCTTCCACACAAATACCAGTAAAATATATAAACAGTAATGCCATGTATCTGTAATGTACAGGGATTTTCAGTCATTTTTATAACCCCCCCCCCCCCCCACCATGCTGGGGTCAGAGGAGCATTTTGAAGAGCGGAAGGAACGTCCGTGTGAGTGGATGTTCCTTCCACTCAACGCCTGTCTGGCCACCTCGCTGAGTGCAGTTAATGCACTCAGCACTGCAAGGCTCGGTCCTCCTATGGAGGATCGAGCTTTGCATCCAAGTGCTTTGATGTGGAGGCTTGCTACACGGATGCAGCACAACTGCTGTTGCGCGCGCAACAGCGCATGGCCGGCCCCGTCGCAGCATCACAACGCTGTGATGGATGCCGGAAGGCACGTCAGTACAGGCGCACATAGTGCGCTTGTCTGACCCCCAGCCTAAATCTTATTCCTGTAGCGCAGTGAGTGACCCTAGAGCTCTCCTTGTATTCTGCCCTCTCCCTGTTTATTGTAGAAGTAAAGTCTTTGAACTTTTTGTTACAGTGAGGTTTGTAGCTGCTCTTTGCAGCTTGTTTCACAGTAATACAGAGAGGATTGTATTCTCACAGCGATTTTCATTTCTCCGAAGGGCACACTAATCATGCATTAAAAAGAAATGCAAATGGGGTTTGATGCTAATGATGAATTTACTATTCACCGCAGGGTCTCCGAAGACTGCCGCTGCAGAGTGCGGATCAGATCGACGAACAGCATAAAAAAAAACAGAACTCTGCTATCCTTTAATAGGTGTTTAGAGCAATAACAATGCATAAAAGGTGTGGAAATAATAAAAGGTCCTATAAAATAGATTATAAAACGGTCTGTTACAGAATAATAAAAAAACCACGCCTTTTTAAAAAAAAATTGAATCAAAATTTCACCTGGGGGAAAAAAAGACTGTTTTACGAAAATGAAAGGATTAAACGGTTGGATAAAAATTAGATCTAATGCACCTGGGACGTAAAAACCCAAGGGCTGAATATAGAATATTTGATACAGTCCTAACCTCAACATCTGAGGAAAGGGATTTAGGGGTCATTATTTCAGACGATCTAAGGGTAAGTAGTCAATGTAATAGAGCAGCAGGAAATGCTGGCAGAATGCTTGGTTGTGTAGGGAGAGGTATTAGCAGTAGGAAAAGGGAAGTGCTCATGCCACTGTACAGAGCACTGGTGAGACCTCACTTGGAGTACTGTGTGCAGTACTGGAGACCGTATCTCCAGAAGGATATAGACATCTTAGAGAGAGTTCAGAGAAGGGCTACTAAAATGGTGTACGGCTTGAAGGAGAAAAGTTACCAGGAAAGGCTTAATGATCTTAACATGTACAGCTTGGAAAAAAGACGAGACAGAGGAGATATGATAGAAACATTTAAATACGTAAAGGGAATCCACAAGGTAGAGGAAGGGAGTATATTTAAAAGGAAACAAAATAGCAAAACAAGAGGACATAGTCTTAGATTAGAGGGGCAAAGGTTTAAAAGTAACATCAGGAAGCATTATTTTACTGAGAGGGTGGTGGATACATGGAACAGCCTTCCAGTAGAAGTGGTAGAGGCCAAAACAGTGATTGAATTTAAGCAGGCATGGGATAGGCATAAGGCTATCCTAAACAAAAGATAAATCCAGGTAAAGTATCCATGTAATTGGGCAGACTAGATGGGCCGAAAGGTTATCTGCCGACATTTTTCTATGTTTCTAAAGCCATAATATTTTTTCATACCTTGAATCCTATGGGGTTTTTCTGTTTGTTTTTTTTTGAGAAAGGATTTTACCATGAAGGATACATAGAAACATAGAAAAATGTCGGCAGATAAGAACCTTTTGGCCCATCTAGTCTGCCCAATTACATGGATACTTTACCTGGATTTATCTTTTGTTTAGGATAGCCTTATGCCTATCCCATGCCTGTTTAAATTCAATTACTGTTTTGGCCTCTACCACTTCTACTGGAAGGCTGTTCCATGTATCCACCACCCTCTCAGTAAAATAATGCTTCCTGATGTTACTTTTAAACCTTTGCCCCTCTAATCTAAGACTATGTCTTCTTGTTTTGCTACTTTGTTTCCGTTTAAATATACTCCCTTCCTCTACCTTGTGGATTCCCTTTACGTATTTAAATGTTTCTATCATATCTCCTCTGTCTCGTCTTTTTTCCAAGCTGTACATGTTAAGATCATTAAGCCTTTCCTGGTAAATTTTTTCCTTCAAGCCGTACACCATTTTAGTAGCCCTTCTCTGAACTCTCTCTAAGATGTCTATATCCTTTTGAGATACATTGAGATTTCTCTCGTTTTCAAGTATGTCCTGGGTGGCAAGTATGTACTGTTAGGTGTCTTGTCCAAGGACACTTACCGGAGAGGTGCTCTTGCTGGGATCGAGCCTGTGTCTCCACAGTCTCTCTCCAGTTATTGAGCAGTGATGTTACCTCTATTCCACCCAGCCGGCACAACCACTTAATGCCACAGGATGTTCTATGCTGTCCGGGTGGCCCTTGAAGCCGCAGGGTGTTGTACTAGTACACCCTGTTGACTTCAATGGGCCACCTCGGCCCCTTCCCGCAGCAGGCATGCGCTGCTCGCCGTTGGCTGTATAGAGACGTCCTGAACTCAGGCCACCCCCCTGCAGCCAGTGATGTGTGTCGGCTGCGTGGGTGTGCCAATAAGCCTCGCCAGCGTTGACACCTTCCCGCCCATTGTCAAGGGGTTAAACCTGTCACAGAGAATCGCCAAAAATCAGGGCATTTCCCAGGCATTACGGTGCAGTTTGGCATTCTCTGAATAAATCAACCTTTTCTATGGGACAATTTTGCTGCCGCCAAGATCCACGAATTGTGGCGATCTGCACCATATTTCACTGTCAATTCGCCAGTATTTGAGGAATTGACAGTTTAGTGAATAGACGAACTGCCCTGAAATGTAGCAACTCTAATCTGACGTGACTGAAGACACGTGAGGCCTCCACGATAACTCTGCACAGCTCCTCCGTCAAGGGATCTTGTTGACAGACATGAAAATGAATTCCAAATGAAGGACATTGAGGTTTTTCATTCTCACGTTCGTCTGGTCCTGGTTAGCCATACCCTGTGTGCCCTTTTATTTGAACATTCCCTTGCTGGAAATTAGCCTCCACAGGTTCATGTTTTCATAGCTGTGATACCTTAATACATTCTCGTTATGAATGAGATACTTGTCCCTTTCATGTGGTTAATCAGATGGTGAAAATGTTTGGGAAGCCTTGGGGATTATCTGCGCTCCTAAACTTCAAAACAAAAAAAAAAATGACCTAATCAACTTTGCCCTTTAACAGCTAATCACACATTACTTTTAAAAAAAAAAAAACCTTACCACCCCCTCCTGTCATTCGAGACTTTCTGTTGCAAAATTGCTTTTAACACTTAATTTTTAAAAAAAATATATTAATCCCAAAATACCCCAGATCATACGGTATGGCGTGTAGGATCATATACGTTTATGGATAATGAGTGAGCCTCTACCCAAAAACTTCACTTTCGCTCTTCTTCAATCCCTTAAGTGATTGTCCAGAAAAAAAACACTGTCAGGAAACAGTGTTTTTTGTCATACCATTTTTAATTATACAGTAAGAAATATTTGAGAATATTCCCAGTGTATTCCTTACTGTAATACCCCATTTTGCAGGCAGATGGTGCCATCTACTGGCCAAAAGGATTTACAGCAGTTTGAGCTGCAGCTCGTGGTTCCCTGCATCAACTGCTGAAAGCTTGATATGTCAGGGCATTCTTCAGCGAGTTTTAGCACCTCGGGCATCATGCCCACTGGGCTAAAACATTTGGGGCACCTTCTGTAGTCCAAAAGCAAACGAAATGAGTTTGCAGCAAATTCCATTTGCTTTTGTCATTCAGAGCTGCAATACGAGATAACTCGATATCGGGACCTGATGGTGCCTTGGAAGTCCCAAGTTATCTCGATCTCAGCAGTGTAAGGGGTTAACAGGGTTTTACATTTTTTTTAGGTGTAGAATAATGTAGGAAAACCAGTATTTCAGAAAATTCTCAAACCTTTTTCCATGTGTAATCTAGTACATCAGGAAATTTTCACCTGTTCTCCAACTCTCAAATCCATGGTTTTAAAAACTATCTGCAAACCTGCACTTCCTGTATGAGAATGGATGGGAGGATGTAAATCAGTATATCAATGATATTGGTTTCTTCTCAATGTCATCGCACGCGTTTTTTTTTCCCCTGTCTGCTGTTCGGATCACAATTTAAACCAATACCAAGTGACTTTCCATAAAGCCACCGAGGGATCAATTTCCATTACCCACACAGTACCACTGTAACAGAGAGAGGTGAAAACCTTGAGAATGACCGGAAAATTTAAAAATTCTAGGTCAAAATAGTCAAACCAGAAAATTTCTCCCATTTATCTCACTTTCCAAATTGGCTATTTGGTCTAGATTGTTCTCTTCTCCTGCCAATTCTCAAGGTTTTCACCCCTCTCTGAATAGCCCTGTATATGTTCAGCCTAACTAAGCCCTATTGACAGGCAGAGGCTCCCACTGCTGGTCAAATAGGGGTACTACATTTACATTATAGCTCTGCTCCGTGTTTACGAGCAGGAAAAATGGACGTGCAAAGAAATTTCAAATTATTTCAGTACATCAGCTGTTATGTCCAATGTGTTGGCACTTTAGTTGCATTTTCTAAAACCCATTTGCAAACGAATGTCATGTGCAAAATTCCTTTGCATTGCTTCTAAATCAGACAGGTCGCGTTTACTCGTCTCTTCGCCTGCATGTCCGTTAGAAGATATTGGTAGTGAAGGGGTTAAGAAGTTCTATTTCTTTTCTTTCTGTGTCTCATATCTCCGTCACATACTGTGTGTTTTGGATTATGTTGCTATATTTTATGCATTTTCATTTGCCTGTCTTACATGTTATGAAGATTCAAAAAACTTGAATGAATTATTAAAAAAAAAATAAAGCAGATCTCTGTGGTTTGGATTGATCTTTTCTCTGCACTTTGAGATATATATATATATATCTCAATCTCAAACAGGGTGGTATTGTACATCTGCCAGGACCTGCTGCAAAGCTGTCATATCAGCATTGTTTCCATCGTATATTTTTGGCTCTTTGAAATTGTATCAGGATAATTTGTGCAGGGATCTGCCATGTGTCTTGCTGAGATGGGTGTGTAGGCGACTGGTTTTTCTAGTTGCGCGGGGTATCCAATATTATCATTACGAGTGACGCGTCGCTAGAATCATACAGCTGGTGCAAACGTGCTATACGTCGCACAATAACCTGGTGCTGATTCAATAAGCGATAAAGGTCACTGAACCGGAAAAAAACACGACAGACGTCATAGCTGGCCTGAAGTGTTCTCAAACTTTTCTTTAAACTGCATGAGTCTGGCTCTAAAATGCAATATAGGGGAATGGAACACGGGATCAGTGATCTATGGTAATCTGAATTCTTTCACCTATTATTAAATTGTACTGATATGATTATTACTTTTGTTTATAATACCCTCCTGTTGATATTTCATTTTAAGGTGTGTGTGTGTGTTATTTTAAGGGATATTATAAGTGAACACCGTTAAATCAACAGAATACTTCAGTGTCCCTCTTACAGTCACTTAAAGGGATATGCATGTCTAGAAATATTTTTTCTAATTTGACATTTAAACACTTTAACTCCTATAGACAAACTGGAATAAGTCAATTAAAAGTTTTAAAAATGTGTATTTTTTTTTATTTTTTTGCTTTAAACTCTGTAATTTCATCTTCTCTGGCCACGCCCCTCTAGGGGTGTTTCTTCAGCTCCCACTTCCTGAATATTCCCCGCCTCCTTCCCACCCACTACTCCACCCATCAAAGCTTCACATAAACTACATTTCTTGCCCACAGCCCCGATGCACCCCACTACTTCACATACTCAGCTATTACCCTCACCTAGTGTGTCACCCCTCTCCTCTTAGATTGTAAACTCTCGAGCAGGGTCCTCTCTCCTACTGTTCTGTGTGTTTAACTTGTATGGACATTTATTATTCTGCCTCTCCCATTGTACAGCGCTACGGAACTTGATAGCGCTTTATAAATACCTGTGACTGTATGAACTAACACAAGCTGTGCAGCTCAGGATCTCAGACTGGGGAAACCGAGGAACATCTCTATTATATTAACATCTCTGCAACTGTGAAAGCCAAACACTCACCCACTGACTCTCACTCACACACACTCACCCATTGACTCGCTCCCACACTCACGCTCTCACACACAGATTCACTCACCCACTGACTCGCTCACACACTCATCTGCTGACTTGCTCACACACTCACCTGCTGACTCGCTCACACACCTGCTGACTCGCCCACACACACTCACCCGCTGACTCGCTCACACACTCACCTGCTTACTCGTTCACACACTGACGCTCTCTCACAGACTCACTCACTTGCGCTCTTTCATGGTTTACATACTGTCTCACTTAAACTCCCTCAAACATTTGCTCGTTCTCCCACTTTTTCTTGTGCTGTGTCTTGTGTGCGCTCTCTTTCACTGCACCTTTTCTTGGTGGCCCTATGCTTTATCTTGCTGTTTTTCTCTCTTTACTGTTTCTTGCTGTGCTTTTCTTTGTTGTCCTTCTCTCCGCTTTCTCTTTTTTCTCCCTGTGTGTATGGATTTCTTTCCTTCTCCGTCTCTGCAGTAACTGGGGGTGAAAGGTCAGCCCCGCCCTCCCCTCAGCTCACAGTGCAGGAGGGAGGAGTAGCAACTCAGTCACACATGCTCAGTGCGTTTTTTATGTATACCAAAGTATGCACACTGATTGGTTAGCTTAAAGTGCCTCCCCAGGTGGGCGTGGAAAACACCAAGAAAGAAAAGCAGGTAAATATGAAATTGTTATTCTGAGATATTAAAAAAAAAAATAATAATGTAAATTTTCTCATTTTGAATTATTTGTGTATTCCTTTATCCTATACAGAAATATTGTTGAAAGGTAATATTTTCAGCTCTAGATGGTATTCTTTATTGTACACAATTTTAAATGGGGTCTGCACTATTATCATACAGGCAGGAAAGAACTTTGTGTTAGATACAGTATCTGTGATAAAGATAAATAATAAAAATGTTTACATCTCCTACTTATAGGTATTTGTAGTGATCATAATGAGATAATTAGCAATGCGGCTTCCAAAAAATACCAATGGAATATAAAAATAATATCTGTATGTGTCATAATGCCTGTGTATGGAAATTACAGTAACACCTTGTATCTGTACTGTACAGGCATTTTTGATCATTATAACCCCCTGAATCCTATCCCTGCACAGCAGTGAGTGACCCCAGAGCTCTCCCTGTATTCTGCCCTCTCCCTTGGTGCTGTAATGCAGCAGAAAAGTTTCTGAACTTTTTATTACACTTCAATGTTCTTGAACCCAGGACATACTTGAAAACGAGAGAAATCTCAATGTATCCTTCCTGGTAAAATCCTTTATAAATAAATAAATAAATTACAATGGATGTGAGAGCTGCTCCTTGTAGCTTTTCCCTGGCTGCTGTAATGCAGCATTAATCTATTTGAACCTTTTGTTACAGTGAGGTTTAGGGCTGCTATCTGCAGCTGGTCTCATGTCTCTCCAGGGTGCTTGGAGAGAAGTAAAAAAAGGATCTAATTTCTCCACAGGGAGCACGCTAAATAGGTGTTAAAATGGTCGTTTGATATGCTAATGAGTGCTTTTCAATGCATTACAATGCAAAATCGAGATAACTCGATATTGGGTATGAAGGGGTTAAAAATGAATTAAAATAAAAAACACTGCTTCCTGACAGTGTTTTTTTTTTTAAATCCCTTAGTAGTGTAGAGGTAATGTAATTCATGGCATTGTCTCATGTTACTTAGTTATACACTACTACATAATCAAATAGTGTCTGTGTTTTATAGATCTGCGCACAGTTAGACAGATGTATCATTCTGACAGATAGACAGCGTATCCAGCTGGAGGAATGTGCTGACTGTGTCGAACAGTGACAGCAGCCAAAGGGACTCTCAACTCTTGCTGCTCACAGACTCGTTTTTGCATATGTCTCTCTGCATCCTGATCTGCTGATTCGATATATGATAGTTTTCGCCACACGACGCCATTGATTTGGGTCAGATCTTTACCATTTGGACTCTTCTTAAGACCTGAAATTTCTTGCAAAAGAAGATAACTGTCACTCAAGCTATTTCAGGTGAGTTTATTAATATTTTATGGAAAACCGATTTAAAAAAACCAAGAGGGGGAACCTCTGGTAACTTTCAAATCCCCAAATAAAATGAGTATATACTGTAAGTACCAGGGCCTTTATTTTGTGAGTTAAAATCTTAAATATACGAATACAGACAAATGTGAGGGGATGTCACGCAGTAACCTAAAAAAAATACACGTAGGACAACCAACTTTCAAACAATTGACCTCACGGCTAATAATTCATAAAATAATATGTTTATTTGCTAAAAAATAATCCATAAAATGCAATCTTAAAAAAATAATAAGCTGGGATAAAACCAGGAGTCAAATCCTAAAAAAATTAATTTGGGTACTCCCCAAGAGTTCTGCCCCCGATAAAAAATTTTCATCTTGTTCTTAAACCATCACACACACTCAAATTTGACATAAACTAAAACGTATAAATACATATTTAAGTGAAAAATATATGATAAATCATGTATTTACTGTGTCATGCGGTAGAAAGATATCTGAACACCAGCATACAGGCTGTATAGTATGTGAGACTATCGGGAACTCGGTCCCTCCTGCTAAAATAGTGGAGGAACTGTGTTACCACGCGTTCACTGCTCGACTTGACCCATGGATAGAACACTGAGACTGACGTTCTCCATTCCTAAATGAAGTCCCGGTGGTGGAAAAAAATGGCGTTGTGGTCCAATTGGCATGTGTTCCTATGGCTTGCATTCCAGCACCATCTTGCTGGAGGATACGCATGTGCCCTTTCTATGTGTTGCAAAATCCTTTTAAAAGAGTGGGCGCGCATGCACGGTAGATCTGCCTGGTGACATTTTGGGTGGAGCCGCCACAATCTTGTATCCAATAACTGTTGGTCGGTGAGGATCACTAATGTTTAACAATGCTGCCGTGGTTGACTTTTGTTTCACCGAATAGCCGAAGGTTTGCTGACACAACGGTGCTTAGTGCATAACGCCTTATTATGACCTCTATATGCTCACTTTATCATTGAGAAATTGCAGAAGAACAGCCCTACGGGATTAATTTACCCCTTCACTACCGTGATTTCCAAAAAAACACTGTCAACAATATTTTTTTTCAAAATTATCTTTTATTAAGTATTTATAAAGTAAGAAATATTTGGGGAGATTCCAATGTATTCCTTCCTGTTACAGCCTATTTCGTAGGCAGATGACGCCATCTGCTGGCCAAAAGGAGGTAATGCAGCTCTGAACTCCATGCAGGATCAGCTGGGGAAAAGTCCATTAGAGACATTTCCCTGCTGGTTTTTAAAAGTGTTAGCAGCCCAGGCATGATGCCCAAAGTGCTAAAACCTGGGGGCATGGTCTGGGACACAAACTCAAACAAAATTAATATGCAACAAGCGAATTTAATTTGCAGCGATTACAGCATAGCCCCAGCTTGTGTTAACACGATCTCAGGCTGCTGTGTTTGATGCTGATGATCATGTATATAGTGTTAGTGAAGGGGTTAATTGTGTGCCAAAGGGCAGCAGGTGTCAAGAGTTGCTTGGAACATTCGCATGATATGTGGCCGGTAAAACATGGCAAAGCCTAAGAGTGCCTTGGACATATATAGCAGAAATTGTATTTACCAACTAGCATATATCCTTAAATTCAAGCAATAACCTGTTATTTTATTACAGCTGAAAATGGATTAGGGTTTATTTCCAACGTAAACTAAAATACTGATCCTTGGCTGCCATTTATTACATGTAAGTAATGGAAAGTACCGTTTTGCTTTTACAATGTTTGTTATCATGGGCTTGTGCAAGGATTATAGCGAGAGTTGGCGGAGCTGGCATATTTTCTAGGAAACATAATAAATGCTGTCATTCTCTTGCAATTCCTCCGTATTGAGTCGTAAGGGTTATTCGAAGAGCACTGAATTGGCCACCGAATTGCACCAAATGGTGATTTTCCCCGTACGGTGCAAATTCATGGCAATTCGGTTATTCAAAAAGCTGGTTATTCACCAAATATTGCCGAATTGCCTGCGAAAAACGATGATCTTCTGCAGCAGTGAGATCCCCATAGAGAAGCAATGGTTAATATATTCAGAGACCAGCGAACAGCAGTGAAATGTCAAAGAAATGCCCTGATTGTCAGTGGTTTCATTTGACAGCTTTACTCAGGCAATTCCCATAGGTTTCAATGTAAAAAAAAAAAACAGTTTTCCTTATTTATTCAACCGTTTATTCTTATCATTTCCAGCAAAAAGCATTTTTTTTTTAAAAAAAATTGGCAAAATTTTTGATTCCGTTTTTTTTTACATACAGGGTTATTCAGAGAGCGTGAAAAGCAGGAGAATGACTGGAGAATGAAAAATTCTAGGTCAGAATAGTCGATTTGGAAAGTGAGATGAATGTGAGAATTTTTCTGGTTTGGCTATTTTGACCTAGAATTTTTCATTCTCCAGTCATTCTCCGGATTTTCACGCTCTCTGAATAACCCTGATAGAGTTTTTTTTTCTTATTCTGTAACAGACCTTTTTATTGTTATTCACGGGACTTTTTTTACCCCTGTTCGCCGGCCTGTCAGCTTTTTTCGGAAGCGTTTGGTGGTCAGTACGGTGGATCGTCGGATGCATTCGGCAAGTTGTTGGATCGATTCGGCATTTTTCGGCAGCTTGAGGATGCCTTTGGCGTTTTTTCAGCAGTTTTTGCTTTCTATTCGGCAGTTTATCGGATGCGTTCGGCAGGTCAATTTGGTGCGCGTCAGTAACTCTGCAGTGAAACCTGAATTCACTGCAGGGTCTTTGAATTGAGGTCGCTGAAGTACACAGAATGAAAGAGCACTGAAATTTCACAGAAATTTCGGTGCTCTTTGAATAATCTCTCTAGTGAATTCCTTGCTTGGTACAGGCTGAGCACCCCTTTTGTATAATGTTTGGGACTCCAGACACAATGCACAGAGTCAGCGTGACCTCGAGCAGCATGTCACACTTTTGGGCTGCCCAGAGTCTCCCAGCATGTGCCACGGTCTTCTGCAACACTCTGATGCCGGGTTCCCAAGTGGCATCGCCCATCCGGCGCACCCCTAATCCTGAAGGCCCTAAAAATTCCAGATAAGGTATAAGAGTAAAATCACTTTACATCCAGATAAAAAATAATCCCCCATCTATACTTACTATTGAGGCTCCCCTGAGATCCTAGCGCTGATCCACCATCATCCGAGGTAAAATAGTTCCTTGCTGTCCTTCCGCCAGAATTTGCATGAACCCAGGGGTCAAGTCGAGTAGGAATGCTTGGGAGCAGTTCCTCCACTCTCTTAGCAGGAGGAATGGAGTTCCCATTGGTTCCACATACTTTAAAGCTTTTATTGAGGTGTTCCATGATATGATCTAATGATAAGTCATGCTAAGGAGTATCTACTGTACATTTATCAGAAAAATCTTCCTATATATAAACACATTAAAAGACCACTCTACTCATCCTGACCGCTTTGCTGGGTGAAGCGGAGGAGTTTCCTTCACCCCACCCAGCATCACCAGCAGCCAGGATTCTTTAATTTCCCGACTGCCGGTCACCAGATCGGTCACCAGTGATGTGAGCATGCAGAACGTGCTGTCGTCACCCTCTCTGAGACCAATCGGATTGGAAGGATCTGATCGGCACAAGCGCAGGCAGCTTCAAGCCCTCATTCTGCGCAGGTGCTACGGAACTTGCGAACTGAGAGTGCGCAAGTCCGTAGTGCTGCACAATTTGCAACTAGTACTCCACACAAGTTGTGTAGGAGCACAAATTGTATAGGAAAGCTTCTGGGACATCCGGGTTTCGAGAGTCTCTGAGCCTTAGAGGAGGAGGAGGAGCAGCGTGCGGCAAGGGACAAAAGATGAGTCATATCAGCTTAGATAAAACAAATATTAAAAAATAATTGGGCAGAGGCTGTCAGCAGTCCTTTCCCCAATTATTTAATGGTAAAAAGAGGGAACTCTATTTTTAATAGAGTATGCCTTTAATTATCAAATTAGAGTGTGGTTCTGTGATAAGAGAGAGACCACTTGGTTAACTGGCAGAAATCACACACTTATTTTGCGACTTGCCCTCTGCAGGGCACAAGAACTCATTAATGAGACTCCGGCAGGAACTCTCATTCAAGTTCTATCAGCTCAGGACTCAGGAGTGGACATTATGAGCAGTGTAAAGCGCTTGGCACAGAATCCTTTCCCACATATCCAACTCCCTCCATTGTACATACTTTATTTGTTTTACACAATACATCTCAGATAACCTACATTCCAACTCTTCATACTCACATATCCTGTAACTGGTAGTACATAAAAACGTTGTGCCTCCAATCCTGTACAGTCTTTTTCAGCAGCCCAAAATACGCGTCCCCCCCCCAACATATTGTAGAAGCTATATTTGTTGCAAATTACTTATACTTGTGTGTGTTTATTTTTGTTTACATATTTTCTTTTTATGTGCATTCTTATTTTTGTTTATACATTTTCGTGTGTATGTTTTCTTAATTTTTTGTTTATATATTTTCGTGTGTTTTTTATTTTTGTTTATATATTTGCATGCGTGTGCTTTTATTTTTGTTTATATATTTTCTTGTGTGTGTGTGTGTGTGCTTTTACTTTTTCTTAATATAGTTTTGTGTGTGTGTTACTTTATTTTTTTTGTGTGTGCTTTTATTTTTGTTAATATATTTTGTGTGTGTGGTTTTTACTTTTTCTTAATATATTTTTGTGTGTGTGTGCTTTAGTTTTTTTTCTTATTTTGTTTATATATTCTTGTGTGGTTTTTATTTTGTTTACATATTTGCGTGCGTGTGCTTTTATTTTTGTTTATATTTTTTGTGTGTAATTTTATTTTTGTCAATACATTTTTTGTGTGGTTTTACTTTTTCTACATACAGTGTATATATATATCTATATATATATGTGTGTGTTTTTGCTTTTTTAATATACTTTTTCTGTGTTTTTTTTATATTTGTTTATAGATATTTTAGTGTGTGTGTGTGTGTTCTATCTTTTTATATATATATATTTTGGTGTTGGTATAAAATTACCCATACACTGCTGAAGACCATAGCTTCCATATTTCTTAACCAACTGTTGAGAGTGATGAGATTTACAGATCAGAACACATCCTGGTGGACGAGTACAATGAAAGGGACCTGTGCTTCTGCCTCAGAATAACCCAACGCCTTCCTGAGTTTTTAGACTGTACTGGCAGAGAATGAGTTAAAATAGAGACTGTCTCCAGGAGAGGTGGAGTTGCACAGTAGATGAGTTGTGTGTGCTGTGCAGGCTAGTGCTAGGCTTGCCTTGAACACCTTTCCACCTCCACCTACAGCCCAGGGCTCAGAGGGAGGAGTAGAGCTGTTCAAGGAAGTCAGGTATCTCCCTGTGAAATCAGAAGAAGGGACAGGGGACGTCACACCGCAGATATCTGTGAGCAGAATAGTCACAAAAACCCCTTGGACTGCTGGAATCCTGTAATAAATGCAGTATCGGGAAGCTCCACAGTTGTGAGGACAGACACCTCACCTGGAAACCTCACCTGTGTGGGGGCATCAGTCTATCCTGAATCTCTGCAGCCAGTGATACACTTTACAACCACTCGATATGGCGGAAAGGACAGTTGGATCTTCTCTCTGATTTTTAGAGACCTCACCTGGTTGGGCGAGTACCAGGGAGAGACGGTGGACATCCATGAAATCTGAGAAGTACTAATTTTGGAGAACAATGCAGGTGAGTGCACATCTACTCCCACTAGCCAGGCCATGTTTTGTCAAACACCTTCATCTGGCTGGGGCTTGGCGACGACAACATAAACAGGACTCACTTTCTGCCAACACTTAGTGACTGATATAAAAATAAAAATTAATGACATCATCAGGGGGATGTCCGGGATACCACTTCGGGTATATTGCGCTTACACCGCACTCAGTGATATGATGTGTTATCAGATCAAGTTTGCTTATTGATACAATAATCTGCTACTTATTACCCTGATCCAGTACTCTAGCGGGCAACATTGATGAAATTCTATGATATCAGGCCGCACTGATACAATGCAATTTCATAATACGGTTACTATCAGTACAGGTGGAATAAAATGGAACTGCCACAGTAAATGAACAATAAAACAGTGATACCCACTGATACATTATACACATGAAACCTTGATGGAATACTACGATAATACACTTATAATACAGTCAAAATGTGTCTACTCATGTCTGTCTGTACTTAAAATCTGGGAGAATGACTATCGGCTTGATGTGCAAAAGGAGCAACGCGTTTCAGAAACAGAACAGGAGGTCATAGAAAGAGTGCAACCCAACCTCTCTGTTGATAATATTATTATTATAAGGCTAGGGTCAGACGAACACATTTTTGGCGTTGTCCGTGAAAAAGTGCGTTCGAACAAACGTACGTATTTTTTCCCGGAATACGCGATAGCGGTCATACGATGCGCCTTTTCGTCCGTGATTTTGTACGGATCATCAATAAAACACTTTTTGTGTCTGGACGTTATGTTAGCCGGACATTAGCAGAGTCTGACGTCTCCTAATCACACACACACGCCGCTATGCGGCCGCAGCGCACTCTGTACGTCAGTACTAGCGGTTTGACGTTCTCGAAAAAATGCGTTCGTTGGCCACTTGCGTTGCACGGACGAACGTTCGTGCGGCCGTTCGTCGTATGTTACCCGGCATTGGACGTCATTTGCTGCTAGCACGGCCGTGATTTCGTGCGGCTAAACGCACGTGAAAAATGCGTTCGTCTGACCCTAGCCTTAGAGTGTAGCAGTACATAGTGATACCTTTTTATTATTGGACTGTTACATTTAAAAGACAAGCTTTCAGGACTGTAACTTTATTCTTCTGGTCGGGCAGCTATATGGATCAAAATCATAGAATTGGACAATAAAGTGCCAAGCAGAAGCATGGGGGGAGAGGTTAGGATGGGTGTCGTAAATACTGATTGTGGGATAGTATGGTCAAGAAGGGTAAACAGAGAGGACAGATCATAAGCCTATAAAACTACACAGATAGGAATTATGATGTGCATCTGATGATGGTGTCTTAGAGGAAAAAGTCATTTACACAGCTTGAGAAAAACCAAATAAACTAAATACAATGCTGAATGTACGTGACATTATGGTAGCGAGTTAAAAATAACAGAATCTACATTCCGTCAAACTCTGGCTTCCCTGTTGTTTCTAAACTACAACTCCCATAACTCTCCAGCCATCTATTGCATTCAAAGAATTATGGGAAATGTAGGCCATCAACACCTAGGGAGCCAGAGTATATTATCCCTAATATAGGCTATAACTCAATTCAATATGAATCAGCTCATCCCATCTCATACCTATGTGTACACAAGCTTACACACAATTACCCTTATATGCTCCTGTATCCACACACTCATACATAGCTACTTATACACGTGCAGGGTTATTCAAAGACAATCGAAAAGTCACCGCACGATCAGTGACTTTTCGTTCTCTTCAATTCGGTGCGATTTGGCGATCCCATTTCGGTGACCCTGCGGTGTATTCTGCAAGCACCACAGGGCCGTCGTAATGCAGGGAAAACCCACCGCAAACCTGCCGAACACTCATCGCAAAAAAAACAGGCAAATGCACATCAAAACCCGCAAAAACATCTGGATTAACCCCACTGAACACGCCGGAGAACCCCGAGCAGGAGCCAATCAGAGCGCAGGGCAGCCGCCGGAAAAATCCGACACCGCAGATGAATGGAGTGAAAAAAAAACACAGTACGCTTGAATGTTTGAAAAGTGAAACGCTGTTTGTAAAGAAACTACTGAGCGAAAATGTCTGAAATTTACGTATAAAATCCAATAAATGATAATAAAAAGGGGTGTTACAGAAAAAAGAAAAAAACATTTAAAAAAAAAAGGAAAAAAAATTCGCAAAATAATCCCGAAAAATGCCTAAAAGATCCTGAAAAATCTATAAATAAATATACTTTTTACTGCAGAATATTATAATAAATGGTTTATTAGATATTGAATTAAAACAGGAATATTTTTAACTTAGAAGCCTATGGGATTCTCCTGAATAAACCTGTCGAATGAAACCACCGAACAGCAGGGAAATTCGGCAACTTGTCACTGCTGGTTTTTGTTCTCTGAATAGACAAAGCATTGCTTCTCTATGGGGATTTCACTGTCCTCGAACACCAACGAACAGGCACTGTATGTGCAGGCAATTCGCCAACATTTGGCGAACTGCCTGCTCTTTGAATACCCGAATGGCCATGAAAGATAACCGTACGCTGAATTTCACTGTTCGGTTACCTTTCGCCAGCAATTCGGATCTCTTTGAATAACCCTGACGGTGTTATGTACACACGTTGTCATTACGATTTGGTCCCAGTGTTCTGTTGTTTGCGGCCAGAGGAGGTAGTGGAGCCAGAGATAAGTAAGGTTTTTTTTTTTTTTTAAAGCTATTTAAGTGTTAAGTGATTTTGCTATATCACTTAACACCAGCATCCAACAGCCAGTGTTCATTTCTGTCCTGGCTCAAACCTAGGAATTATGTGCAATGTAGGAATAGCCTGTACAATGGGGAGGACGAAACATAAAACATAAAACTAGCAAATATTTTGACATGGAAGTGAAAACGATCCTGCTCAAGAGCTTACAATCGAAGAGGAGTGGGGTGACACACTGAGGTGGGGGTAAATAGAGTATGAGAAGTAATGGGGCTGTGTGGAAGATAGACCAGGATGTGTGAAATGTGGGGATCATGGTGTGAGCTGATAGGCGCCTCTAAAGTAATGCGTTTTTAAAGACGTCTTGAAAGACTGGAGGCCCGGGGAGAGTTGAAGGTTGTGAGGGAGGGAGATCCATAGATAGGGGGTAGCTCGGGGAAACTCCTGAAGGTGAAATATTTCTGTACCTGGCTCAGCCACTGGATAAAGGCCATTCATGAGAATAAGCTTCCCTTTGGCATTTTTTGGACTGCGTGGTTTTCCTGAAATCTATTATATAGGAAGAATAATGTAACATAATTTAAACAGAGTAAACTGAATTTACAAACATCCAAAACACATGATACCGCCATGTAAAATATAAATAAAAATCCTTTTGACGGACCCTTGTCTTGGTTTAAGGTAATGAGTATGTCAATTGATGGTTTGAGATTATTTATGTTATGTTATTCTTGTCCATAACATTTATTCTGTGTAATTAATCCGTAGGTGAACCCTCTAATGATATGGGCTGCCCACATCTATGATGCTGTAGCTGATTGCATGATCTTTGCTTTGTCTTGTAGGAACCAATGACCCCATGGCAGGATGAGCTGCTGCAGTTGAACCCCTTTGAAGCTATGGTGAGTTTCGATATTTGTCTGCCCACAAATTAGTTTTTTCCACTGCTGGCCCGTCCATGGAGCCCGATGGAGCGTTGGCTCCATGTGGCAATTTGGCCAGGGCGGTGTTTTTCTGCCCCTGTCTGCCTCTGACATGCTGCTCGCGCTTGCTCCTCCCCATCCTCCTGCACGCTTCCTGTCCCCGCGCCACAAGGGAGAGAGAAGTGAGAGAGGTGAGGAGAGCAGGACCAGCCTGCGCAGCAGCCGCCTGGACACCCAATATATCGTACGTTTGTGATTCCCCCGGACACCCAGGCAGCTTTTCTTTATATCAGGTCTCTGCTCAACAGTCATTGAAAGCTCGACCCCCCCTCAGAAGACGCCACCAGGGAGTGTCCTTGGGCAAGACACCTAACGATATGGATGCGCCTACCTCACAAAATACTTGTACTTCTCATAGATTGTAAGTTCCTTTGGGAACAGGGACCCCCTGAATCAGGTCATATCATCCATGTGTGGTATTCCAATGTATCAACCCCTTGTACACTGATCTTGTAAAGCGCTGTGGGATATGTGGCGCCATATAAATAAAGGATAATAATAATAGTAGTAATTTGACTCGTTCCACTCCGAGTAAGGAGCAGGGAGGCCAAGCTGCTCGAGACAGCTAGAAGCTGCTGGCTGCGACAGCCTGGCTGCTCCCCTGCCCCCAGGCACCTCTCCCTCTCACCTGCCGATCTCAACTCACTCTGCAGAGAGGGGGGAGAGGGGGCACATGCAGGGAACCACATGAAGGCAGTATGTGATTAAATCTTTGTGTGTAAGTACACGGAGACCACATGGGTGGTCACAGGGAGAAAGCGGGGGTCACAGAAAGAGGGGTCACAGAGAGAGGGATGTGACGGAGACAGGGTCGCAAAGAGAGAAACAGGATGTCACAGAGAGAAGGGTTCACACGGAGAGAGGGATGTGACAGCGAGGGGGTCACACAAAGAGAGAATGTGACAGAAAAGGGGTCACAGAGATATAAAGAGGATGTGAAAGAGAGGGGGTCAGAGAGAAAGAGGATGTGACAGAGATGGGGCCACAGAGTGAGAAAGAGGATGTCACACAGAGAGGATGTGACAGAAAGGGGGTCACAGAGATATAAAGAGAGGGTCATAGAGAGATAAAGAGGATGTCACAGAGAGAGGATGTCACAGAGAGAGGGGATCACAGAGAAATATGGGTCAGAGAGAGGATGTCACACAGATAGAAAGAGGGTACAGTGAGAGAGAGGATGTCACAGTGGGGGGGCACAGAGAGAAAAAGCATTAAGAGAGAGGATGTCAGTGGGGGTCACAGAGAGAAAAAGCATTAAGAGAGAGGATGTCAGTGGGGGTCACAGAGAGAGAAGGAGGGGATCCCAGAGAAAAGGGGGAGGTAACAAAGAGAGAAACCACACAGGGGTTGCAGAGAGAGAGAGTGGGGGTCACATAAGCTAAGATAGGGATCATAGAGAGGGGTTACAGGGGCAGGTCAGAGAGAGAGGAGTCATGGAGGGAGAAAGTGGGGTCAAAGAAACAGAAAACGGGTCACAGAGGGAGAGTGGGGTCACAGAGAGAGAGAAGGGTCACAGAGAAAGATTGTGGGATTATATAGAGAGTCCACACAGAGGGGCCGCAGAGAGAGAATCACAGAAGCAGAGAGGGGTCACAGAGAGAGAATCACAGAAGCAGAGAGGGGCCACAGAGAGAGAATCACAGAAGCAGAGAGGGGTCACAGAGAGAGAATCACAGAAGCAGAGAGGGGTCACAGAGAGAGAATCACAGAAGCAGAGAGGGGCCGCAGAGAGAGAATCACAGAAGCAGAGAGGGGCCACAGAGAGAGAATCACAGTAGCAGAGAGGGGTCACACAGAGAGAGAATCACAGAAGCAGAGAGGGGTCACACAGAGAATCACAGAAGCAGAGAGGGGTCACAGAGAGAGAATCACAGAAGCAGAGAGGGGCCGCAGAGAGAGAATCACAGAAGCAGAGAGGGGCCGCAGAGAGAGAATCACAGAAGCAGAGAGGGGTCACAGAGAGAGAATCACAGAAGCAGAGAGGGGCCGCAGAGAGAGAATCACAGAAGCAGAGAGGGGCACAGAGAGAGAATCACAGAAGCAGAGAGGGGCCGCAGAGAGAGAATCACAGAAGCAGAGAGGGGTCGCAGAGAGAGAATCACAGAAGCAGAGAGGGGTCACAGAGAGAGAATCACAGAGCAGAGAGGGGCCGCAGAGAGAGAATCACAGAAGCAGAGAGGGGCCGCAGAGAGAGAATCACAGGATCAGAGAGGGGCCGCAGAGAGAGAATCACAGAAGCAGAGAGGGGCCGCAGAGAGAGAATCACAGAAGCAGAGAGGGGTCGCAGAGAGAGAATCACAGAAGCAGAGAGGGGTCACAGAGAGAGAATCACAGAAGCAGAGAGGGGCCGCAGAGAGAGAATCACAGAAGCAGAGAGGGGTCACACAGAGAGAGAATCACAGAAGCAGAGAGGGGTCACAGAGAGAGAATCACAGAAGCAGAGAGGGGTCACAGAGAGAGAATCACAGAAGCAGAGAGGGGTCACAGAGAGAGAATCACAGAAGCAGAGAGGGGTCACAGAGAGAGAATCACAGAAGCAGAGAGGGGCCGCAGAGAGAGAATCACAGGATCAGAGAGGGGTCACAGAGAGAGAATCACAGAAGCAGAGAGGGGCCGCAGAGAGAGAATCACAGAAGCAGAGAGGGGTCGCAGAGAGAGAATCACAGAAGCAGAGAGGGGTCACAGAGAGAGAATCACAGAAGCAGAGAGGGGCACAGAGAGAGAATCACAGAAGCAGAGAGGGGCCGCAGAGAGAGAATCACAGAAGCAGAGAGGGGTCACAGAGAGAGAATCACAGAAGCAGAGAGGGGTCACAGAGAGAGAATCACAGAAGCAGAGAGGGGTCACAGAGAGAGAATCACAGAAGCAGAGAGGGGTCCACAGAGAGAGAATCACAGAAGCAGAGAGGGGCCGCAGAGAGAGAATCACACAGAAGCAGAGAGGGGTCACACAGAGAGAGAATCACAGAAGCAGAGAGGGGTCACAGAGAGAGAATCACAGAAGCAGAGAGGGGTCACAGAGAGAGAATCACAGAAGCAGAGAGGGGTCACAGAGAGAGAATCACAGAAGCAGAGAGGGGTCACAGAGAGAGAATCACAGAAGCAGAGAGGGGCCACAGAGAGAGAATCACAGAAGCAGAGAGGGGTCACAGAGAGAGAATCACAGAAGCAGAGAGGGGCCGCAGAGAGAGAATCACAGGATCAGAGAGGGGCCGCAGAGAGAGAATCACAGAAGCAGAGAGGGGCCGCAGAGAGAGAATCACAGAAGCAGAGAGGGGTCGCAGAGAGAGAATCACAGAAGCAGAGAGGGGTCACAGAGAGAGAATCACAGAAGCAGAGAGGGGCCGCAGAGAGAGAATCACAGAAGCAGAGAGGGGCCGCAGAGAGAGAATCACAGGATCAGAGAGGGGCCGCAGAGAGAGAATCACAGAAGCAGAGAGGGGCCGCAGAGAGAGAATCACAGAAGCAGAGAGGGGTCGCAGAGAGAGAATCACAGAAGCAGAGAGGGGTCACAGAGAGAGAATCACAGAAGCAGAGAGGGGCCGCAGAGAGAGAATCACAGAAGCAGAGAGGGGTCACAGAGAGAGAATCACAGAAGCAGAGAGGGGTCACAGAGAGAGAATCACAGAAGCAGAGAGGGGTCACAGAGAGAGAATCACAGAAGCAGAGAGGGGTCGCAGAGAGAGAATCACAGAAGCAGAGAGGGGTCGCAGAGAGAGAATCACAGAAGCAGAGAGGGGTCACAGAGAGAGAATCACAGAAGCAGAGAGGGGCCGCAGAGAGAGAATCACAGAAGCAGAGAGGGGTCGCAGAGAGAGAATCACAGAAGCAGAGAGGGGTCACAGAGAGAGAATCACAGAAGCAGAGAGGGGTCACAGAGAGAGAATCACAGAAGCAGAGAGGGGCCGCAGAGAGAGAATCACAGAAGCAGAGAGGGGTCACAGAGAGAGAATCACAGAAGCAGAGAGGGGTCACAGAGAGAGAATCACAGAAGCAGAGAGGGGTCACAGAGAGAGAATCACAGAAGCAGAGAGGGGTCACAGAGAGAGAATCACAGAAGCAGAGAGGGGTCACAGAGAGAGAATCACAGAAGCAGAGAGGGGTCGCAGAGAGAGAATCACAGAAGCAGAGAGGGGTCACACAGAGAGAGAATCACAGAAGCACAGAGGGGCCGCAGAGAGAGAATCACAGAAGCAGAGAGGGGCGCAGAGAGAGAGAATCACAGAAGCAGAGAGGGGCGCAGAGAGAGAATCACAGAAGCAGAGAGGGGCCGCAGAGAGAGAATCACAGAAGCACAGAGGGGTCACACAGAAAGACTACTCATATGCACTGCACATTACTGTGCATTTTATTGCTGTGGAGCTCTGTGCTATGCTCACACACACACCGCACATTACTGTTCCTTGTGTACCTGTCTTACCTTCCACGTCTGCTTTTTCTGTGTCTAGCTCTCTTCCTTCTTTGTCTACCTGTGTATCTTTACAGCCATCCTTTTACGTGTCTTACCTATCAGTCTCCCATTCTCTGGTCTCCTTTAAACCTTTTACTGCTGACCCACTTCACCTCTGTGAGTTTTATTTCTGTGGAGTTCTGTGATACACTCACACACACCGCACATTACTGTGAGTTTTATTGCTGTGGAGCTCTGTGATACGCTCATACACACTGCATATTACTGTGAGTTTTATTGCTGTGGAGCTCTGTGATACGTTCATACACACTGCACATTACTGTGAGTTTTATTGCTGTGGAGCTCTGTGATACAGTGATACACTCATACTGCACATTAGTGTGAGTTTTATTGCGCAATGTCTTCTTGGGCTGGCCCTGGTAGTTTCACTCCAGGGGTGCTCAACCTTAGCCCTCAAGATGTTTTGGAACTGCATTTCCCAGCAGGTTCTGTCAACCTAGTAAGTGGCTGGGTATCATGGAAGAAGTAGTCTCAAAACATCTGAAGGGCCAAGGATGAGAACCGATGTGTTACACACTCCATTCACAACCTGCAAAATGAGATATTTCTACAGTCTGCCCTGGATGTATGTGCTTTTGGGTATGGAGTGTTGGGTGGAGTGTATTATAGAGACAGATCAAGAACAGAAGACTTTGATTTCCATCTTCTTCTGTCACATTCCGTTACCTTGATCTGATTCAATGCTAATAATCTATTTGATAAAGAGTATTTCAGTTGTGTTGGAATTCTTAACAAGATGACGGATACAAAACTCAGATAAAGGTCTTCGGTGGCCATAAGTGACCACTTGACAAACCTCAAGGCATTGGGGTTTCCAGAACAAAAAAAATTGAAGAATGCAAAGTTTAGCGCTCTGCTGGAATAGGACAGGAGGCGTTATTATTAACGAGTAAGGCTCATACACTTAATGACTCACTCGTTAACATAACGTCTCAGTTGGAATAGGGCTCGAGGACTTTTTTATATGTGAAATCCCTTTCACTGATTTTATTTTACTGATCATTAACTAAAACATAAAATAATGCATTAGAGCGCAAAGTACAGTAGTTTAGACAACTTAAGTAAACGTTTACTTTTCTCAAACAGGCCATAAAACTTCCGATATCATTTGAAGGATCCAAAGTACAGACGCAGGAATACTGGAAGTAATAAATTATCAGTCTTATTAATTATGTATGAGATATGGTTATCTTTAACTCGGTGTCAGGGCGCCGCACCAACTCAACATGCCGCATTCGGATTGGTTCATACTTTTTTTATGGAACATGAAAATGTAATAACAGCATCATAAAATATCATTTTCACTGTAGAGTTAGTCATCCACACCTGATAGGTAAAGATAGACAACAAGGAGGGTTCCGCTTTTTGTGACGTGTGGATGTGTTGGCATTTCAATAATAAACACACTTATTATAGTGTGGAGGCCTTTTATCTCACTTTTTGTCCTCCACCACAACTCATGTAGATACTGATTGCCCTATGGGTCCCAAGCATCCACTGCAACTGGTCATCATGCCTAGCTCCTAGCTGATGAGGGTCCAACAAACCCGAAACAGTGCTGTCCTAGGAGTGGCTTTGACCAGTTGCATAACCTTATCTCTGCTAGAAAGCCACAGTGTGGCATAGCATTGATTTTAGGGTTCTGTGTAATAACAGACCCAGGATGCATAAAAGTGAGACAGATGTCATTTGCATATCCTACCCAGAATTCCTTGCTGCATATGGGGAATGTGGCACAGGAACTCTGGGATGCAATTCATCGAATTGCTGTGATGTGCAAGTGGCTTCTGCAATAATAAACACACTTATTATAGTGTGGAAGCCTTTTATCTCACTCTTTGTCCTCCACCACAACCCTTGTAGATACATTTCTAACAGAGTTATTCAGAGAGAGGTGAAAACCAGAAGAATGATTGGAGAAGTGAAAATTCTAGGTCAAAATAGCCAAACCAGAAAAATTCTCCCATTTATCTCACTTTCCAAATCGGCTATTTTGTTCAGTCTCCTGGCAATTCTCAAAGTTTTCACCTCTCTGAATAATCCTGTAAATTCCACTTTTTGTGATGTGTGGATGTGTTGGCATTTCTAAATTTCTACGTTCTACTTTTTATGACGTGTGGATGTTTTGGCATTTCTAAATTTCTAAGTTCCACTTTTTGTGACACGTGGATGTGTTGGCATTTGTAAATTTCGAAGGCTGGGGTCAGACGTACGCAGTGTGAACGTGCCTTTAGCCGCACTTTATTACGGCCGTGGTAGCAGCAAATGACGTCCAATGACGACCAACATACAAAGTACGGCCGCACAAAAGTGTGGCCGGACAACGCAGGCGGCAAATGAACGCATTTTTGCAAGAACGTCGAACCGCTAGAACTGACGCACAGAGTGCACTGCGTCGGCATAGCGGCGTGTGTGCGTGATTAGAAGACGTCAGATGCTGCACATGTCTGGCCTACACCACGTCCATTTGTTTTTATAGCTCCATCAAAAATCACGGCCGTAATTACGCACTGTGTGACCACTATCGCGTCTGCCGTCACAAAGTGCGTCCCTGCGTCGGACGTACTTTTTGACGGCAGACGCGAAAAATGCGTCAGTCTGACCCTAGCCTTAGTTCCACTTTCTGTGACGTGTGGATGTGTTGGCATTTCTAAATTTCTACGTTCCACTTTTTGTGACGTGTGGATGTGTTGGCATTTCTAAATTTCTACGTTCCACTTTTTGTAACGTGTGGATGTGTTAGCATTTCTTTTTATTTTATAATTCTTTATTTTAATTTTCAAAGTGAGTGCCAGTACATAGCAAACAACCACCGGAAGGAGGCCGAATTAACATCATGCCAGCAGATACCACACTTCTTACGAATAAAGCACAGGTACAAATACATAAAGCGAGAGTGAGACTAAGAAAATAATGCATTTTTCAGGATTTTTTAGGTGAATTTTTTTTATTCCAGTTTTTTTTAAATGGTGTTTTTTTTTTATTCTGTAGCAGACCTTTTTATTGTTATTCATAGGACCTTTTATATTATTGTTTTAAATGCCTTTTAAAGAATTGCGTTTTTTTTTTTACCCTCAGTTCGGCGGCGTTAGGCAGTCAGTTTTGGCGGCGTTCGGCAGCTGCGTTCGCTGCCTTTGACAGGCTGATCGTTGACGTTTGGCGCACCCTGTTCATTCCACTTCGGGTGCCCTGTTGTGAATGCTGAATTAACCGAAGGGTCGCCGGAATGAAATCACCAGGCGCACCGAAAATTTCAGTTTTATAAAAAAAATCGGCAAAAAAAATAAATTTTGCCGACAAAATCCCCAAAAACGCCTAAAACATCCTAAAAAAATTATTAATAAAGAGACTTTTTGCTGCAAATTAAAAGGATAAACGGTTTAATAGATATTGAAAAGAAACGGGAATATATTTAACATTGTAACCTATGGGATTTGCCTGAATAAACCTGCCGAATGAAACCACCGAACAGAGGGGCATTCTGACAACTTTTTCCTGCTGTTCGGGGTTTTCTGAATAGACGAACCATTGCTTCTCTATGTGGGATTTCACTGCTGCCGAACAGCACCGTACGTGCAGGCAATTCGCCAAAATTTGGTGAACTGCCAGCTTCCTGAATAGCCGAATGGCCACGAAAATGCACCGTACAGGGCAAATTCACTTTTCGCAGTTTCGAGACAACTTCGGATCTCTGTCAATAACCCCTATAGTGTACGGGTTGGTCTGAATTGTCATTATTGCCGCAGAAAATAGGCAGTTCTTCACTGAGGCTTCAGAAGGTCTCCTACAGGCTTTTACGTAACCATAATTAGTCAATCATTACATAACGGACTACTAGAAGCTTTCTGGGGAATTATTCAAGTTGCTGTTTCTAAGAAATGGAAACAGTGAAGCGCTCACAGGAAGAATGAATAATCGTATACGCTACACGTCGTATATGGAGGTTCCTCTAAAAACCTGATAGTATATGACGATAGAAGAACAACGGAGCGCCAATCTGAGACTGGTATAGACAATTAAGCACTACACATGTCCATCAATGTTTCTTCTGAATTCTCCCAGAATTCACTCTTTTGGTGGATAAACATCTCTACAAAAGAAGAAGAAAACCGCAAATTGCGCAATACGTCGATTCGACAATGTAGAAGGAGTAGAAAAATTGTCCAACTCACATATTTCTGAGCCTAACCTAGGCTCTAGGGTGGATTACGTTATGGGTCTTCAGTTTTGTTCAGGTGCCCATTGACCCCCAATGAACTTGTTTTCTTCAACCGATTTCCCCTGCAGTGAATGAAAGAATACCGAAACACTCCCCTAGTGCAACACCGTTAGGGTATAATGAAAGTAGATATGTGTAGAGGTCACACTCACATATTAATGAGCCGCAATTGGCTCCAAGATGGCGTATAGGAATTATAAGGCAATTCCGAAAACCTTCTTTAAAAGCATATTCCAGGAAGCAGCAGTGGTATAAAATACATTTAATACATAATGAAACAGTATTACCATTACAACTTCGGATCTCTGTCAATAACCCCTATAGTGTACGGGTTGGTCTGAATTGTCATTATTGCCGCGGCAAATAGGCAGTTCTTCACTGAGGCTTCAGAAGGTCTCCTACAGGCTTTAACTTAACCATAATTAGTCAGTCATTACATAACGGACTACTAGAAGCTTTCTGGGGAATTATTCAAGTTGCTGTTTCTAAGCCCTTGTCTAAGGGACAGCCTAGTTACAAAGCTCCAGCTACACTGTGTCCTGCTTGAGAACAGGTAACCTGAAAAACCCTGGCAAATTCCTTTTGGATTAACTGTTCTGGGGCCTCTGTCCTTTACAAATGTGAAACCAAGGTAAAGTGTGAATAAATGTGAACAAAGAGCTAAATGATGTCATTAATTTTATTCATTAACTGATGTTAAGATTGTGTTGAATACATTACCGGCTTCACGGGTTTTATAGAAAAGCTACCCCAATTCATACGCACGCATGTATGTGTATCTGTGAAGTGTGTGTGACTGTGTATATACATATATTTTTTTTGCTACCTACAGCTCCTACCCCACAGAGACCCTCATTATCGACAGCTCTTGTTACCAAAGGGGTTATTCAAAGAACACCAAATTGGCTACAAAATTGCACCGACCGGTGAATTTCCCCATACAGTGCAATTTCATGGCCATTCGGCTATTCAAAAAGCAGGCAGTTAGCCAAATATTGGCGAATTGACAGTGAAATACGGTGATGTTCGACCTCTGTGGAATCCCCATAGAGAAGTAATGGTTAATCTATTCAGAGAACGCCGAACATCAGCGAAATGTCAGAGAAATGATCAGATTTTCATTGGTTTCGTTCGACAGGTTTAATCAGGCGAATCCCATAAGTTTCAATGTAATAAAATTTCCTGTTTTCATTAAACATTTATCCAACCGTCTATTCTCTTCTCTTGCAGCAAAAAAGTCCCTATTACTTATTTTTCGGGATTTTTTCGTCAAAATTTGTTTTCACGATTTTTTTAAAATGGCGTTTTGTTTTTTTATGTAACAGACCTTTTTATTGTCATTCATATACGACATCATATATTATTCCCAGGCATATTCATTCAGTAGTTTTTGTTTCAAACAGGGTTATGCAGAGAGCGTGAAAAGCAGGAGAATGACTGGAGAATGAAAACTTCTAGGTCAAAATAGCCGATTTGGAAAGTGAGATGAAAGGGAGAATTTTTCTGGTTTGGCTATTTTGACCTAGAAATTTTCATTCTCCAGTCATTCTCCTGCTTTTCACTGCTCTCTGAATAACCCTGAATGTCTTTTGAAAGTCTCTTTTTTTTTTGTTTTTTGTTTTTTTCTTACCCGTTCGGCAGCTTGGTGACTTTTTCCGGCGGCTGGTCACAGTCTGTTCGGCGGGTCGCCGGCTTTTTTCAGATCGATTCAGCGGTCTGTTCGGCGAATCGTCAGATGCATTCCTCAGTTTTTCGGAACAATTCGTTGTTTTGCGGCGGTTTTCTGATTCGAATTTGCGGTTTTGCGGCAGTTTTTCGGATACGTTCGGCGGGTCGATTCGCCACACTTCGGGGACCCTGCAGAGAATCCTGAATTCACCATAGAGTCGCAAATCAAACTCCCAGAAGTGCGGCGAACAGGAGAGCACCGAAACATCACTGACTCTCTGAATAACCCTGAAATACTTTTATATTTAGTTCAGCTAGCTCCTTGTGCCCTTTTGCCCTCTGGATCCCTCGCCCTCCTGTGAGTTCCTTGTGTATCTGTCTTACCTTCCACGTCTGCTTTTTCTGTGTCTAGCCCTTTTCCTTCTATGTCTACCTCTGTGTCTTTACAGCCAGCCCTTTTCGTGTCTTACCTATCAGTCTCCCATTCTCTGTTCTCCTTTAACCCCTTCATTGCTGACCTCTGTGCGCTGAGCTCATTTTGACCTTTTTGTGCTCATCATGTTTAAACGGGATTTGAAGTCATGTTTTATTGTTCGACCCAGACAAATTATATATACTTTTTAACGGCAGACTCGACCGATTCATAATATATCATTATTCTATGTATACGTCATGTCCTGCCAGAATGCTATAACGAAAAAATGTTAAAAAAATGTGAATTTCCATAAAAATTTCAATCACTTACAGCGCGTAAAATTATTTGTTAAAATTTTATTATTCGAGCCTTTGCGGTTATATATTCTATGGGGTACACTTTTTAAAAAAATTAGAAATGGGAACCCGTTACTGTATTTATCTGAGAAAATAAGCGATTTTAGGCTCGGGTCAGATGAACGCATTTTTCACGTTGTCCGTGAAAAAGTGCGTTCGAACGAATGGACGTATTTTTTCACAGAATACGCGATAGCGGTCATACGATGCGCATTTTCGTCCGTGATTTTGTACGGATCATCAATAAAACCCTTTTGCGTCTGGACGTTATGTTAGCCGGACATTAGCAGCGTCTGACGTCTCCTAATCACACACACACGCCGCTATGCGGCCGCAGCGCACTCTGTACGTCAGTAGTAGCGGTTTGACGTTCTCGAAAAAATGCCTTCGTTGGCCACTTGCGTTGCACGGACGAACATTCGTGCGGCCGTTCGTCGTATGTTCCCCGGCATTGGACGTCATTTGCTGCTAGCACGGCCGTGATTTCGTGCGGCTAAACGCACGTGAAAAATGCGTTCGTCTGACCCTAGCCTTAGCTAAAAGTTAAAAAATTACAGTTTTCATAGTGCAGCATCATTGTATTTTAAAAGTGAACATTAGTGCGGCATTAATACATTTAACAGGGTTATTCAAAGAGAATCGAAAAGTTATAGCACGTTCGGTGACTTTTCGTTCTCTTCAATTCGGTGCCATTTGGCGATCCCATTTCGGCCAGCCTGCGGTGTATTCAGCAAGCAACACAGGGCTGTCGAAGCGCAGGGAAAAGCTGCCGCAAACCCGACGAAAAGTCACCGCAAAAACCCGGCGAATGCACACCGAAACCCGCAAAAACATCTGGATTAACCCACCAAAGACGCCGGAAAAACCCGAGCAGGAACCGATCACACGCAGCACAGCCGCTGGATAAAGCCGACACCGCGGACGAATGGAGTCAATAAATTAGCAAAACAGTTTGCTTGAATGTTTGAAAAGTGAAACGCTGTTTGCAAAGAAACTACTGAGCGAAAATGTCTGAAATTTACATATGAGGTCCAGGGAATGATAATAAAGAGGGCTGTTACAGAAAAAATAAGAAAAGTTAAGAAAAAAAAATCTGACTTTTTTTAAAAATAAATAAATTAACCCTTTCGCTGCTGAGGCTTTTCCCGCCCCTATGCTGAGGTCATTTTTACCTGTTTTGCGCATCATGTTTAAACGTGTTTTGAAGGCTTATTTTAGTATATGACCCAGACATATTATATATCGTTCTTTCCGTCAGACTCAGTAGATTCATAATATGTCATTATTATATGTATACGTTATGTCATGTCTGTATATTATAACAAAAAATGCAATAAAATATGTATTTTCAATAATTTACAATGTGTAAAGTGTTTTTTTCCACATTTTAACATGCGAGCAATTGCGGTTATATTTTGTATGGGGTGCGCTTGTTAAAAAAATTAGAGATGGGGTCTCGTTACATTTTTTTTTGGGGAAAATGACACTATTTTTAACAAACGCACCGCATACAAAAATCGTTAGTGCAGCATCATTGTTCACATTATAATTGAGATGGGAACAATATTGCTGCATTAACAAACCAAAAAAAATAAAAAAAAAGTGTTTAATTTTTTTTTTTTAATTTTTTTTTTTAATTTTTTTTTATTTTTATTTTTCATTTTTTTTTTTTTTTACAAAATTTTTCACTTTCATGTTTGGTATCGTTGGAACGGCCATGCTCTGGCCGATCCAACGATACCAAAATTTAACCCCTAGCTGCCACGGATCGGGAGATAGGGAGTTCATTGGAACTCCCTATCTCCACAGTTGGTGGCAGTTAGGGGTTAAGTCTAGGACTGGCGTCATCGTGCTACGCACGATGACGCCAGTCCTCTGGGGGAGTTCCCGGAGGCTTGGCCGACATCCAAGATGTCGGCCAGCTCCGGGAAAGGATCGCAAACCGGCGCTTTTCAGCGCCGATTCGCGATCCAGCTCCCCAGGGGTTAATGCCAGGCATCATTTGGAAGGGCAGGCTGTGCCCTTCCAAATGATGCCTGGGTTAACCCCCTGTGCGCCGCCGATCGGGAGGGAGAGAGGTCCGAAGGACCTCCCCCCCTCCCTTTCAGGCGCCTCCTCCGCACATGCGGGGGGGGCGCCTGAATTAGGTGTCATCGCGCCCCCGCGATGACACCTAATTCTGGCGGCTGCTGGTCCGGATGCCGGGCTGACATCCAGGATGTCAGCCCGCACCGGAGGGGCCAGCGATCGGCCGGAACCCGGCCGAACGCTGACCCCGATGGGAGGACGCGCTCAGCGCGTCCTCCGCATACCAGCGGGACTGCTGAGGACGCGCTGAGCGCGTCCTCAGCAGTGAAGTGGTTAAAGAAAAATGCTTAAAATATCATAAAAAATCTATAAATAAAGAGACTCTTTACTGCAGAATTTTATAATGAACGGTTTATTAGATATTGAATTAAAATGGGAATATTTTTAACATTGAAGCCTATGGGATTCGCCTGAATAAACCTGCCGAATTAAACCACCGAATGGCAGGGCATTTCGGGAACCTTTCACTGATGGTTTGTGTTCTCTGAATAGCCGAAGCAGTGCTTTTTCATGGGGTTTTCACTGCCCTCGAACAGGCACCGAACAGGCACCGTATGTGCAGGCAATTCGCCAGGATTTGATGAATTGCCTGCTCTCTGGATAGCTGAATGGCCAAGAAAGGTAACCGAACGCTGATTTTCAGCGTTCGGTTACCTTTCTCCAGCCATTCGGATCTCTTTGAATAACCCTGATAATGAAAAAAGAATTTTAGATCTTTATTTTTATTTCTTTATTTATTTAACCATTATTATACACCAAACCTGATTGTGTTCTGGCCGATTGCTGGTTGCAATGTGAGGATGTGCTCAGTGCATCGTCCTCATGCTGAGTGCGATAGAGATGACGTGCTGAGAGCATCCTCCGCACCCAAGTGGTTAAGTATTCCATCCTTGTTTTGTTGTCCATAGCCCCTTATGTTTATTCTTTTATCCTGTTACATTGTCTTTAAAACCCTTTGCGCCGTACCCCTGTATTCTATTTATTTTGGTTTCACTGCATATTGGGCTCAACACCCCATAGTTACACCTGTGACAATATCGTTGTTGCACTAAGGAAATGTCTGGAATAAATTGCAAAAATAGAAAAACAAGCACGCACGCCTACTCCAATGGGAGTACTCTTACTGACGGGTGAGTCTCTGGGTTCTCCAACGAAGGATCCGCCACCCTAAATCCAAGTCCAATAAATGATGGGTTACACCATAGAAGTCACAGCGCTAAATCTATATTCTTAAAAAAAACAAAATAGCAACGTTTTGTCTTAGCATGACTATCATAGCTATTCAGAAAGAGGTGAAAACCTTGAGAATTGGCAGGAGAATGAACAATCTAGACCAAATAGCCGATTTGGAAAGTGAGATAAATGGGAGAATTTTTCTGGTTTGACTATTTTGACCTAGAATTTTCACTTCTCCAGTCATTCTCAAGGTTTTCACCTGTCTCTGAATAGACCTGTAAAACCTAGAGCCGAAACGTCTCTATTTTGTTGCTTTTACTTTTAGCCCTCTTGGGCCGTCCATGACTTAAGATTTATCGCTGTGACTTCCATGGTGTATCCCATCGTCAGTTGGACTTGGAATAAATTGCAGATGTTGGTGACTAAAAAAAATGTAAACAAAGTTCATGCAGAAGTATGTTTAATATTTTGATGTTTGGTTTTTAAAAAAGTGGGTTTTGCGGTGAGTGTTCATCGGGTTTGTGGCGGGTTTTCCTTTGCACTACAACGGCCCTGTGGTGCTTGCTGAATATACCGCAGGGTCGCCGAAATAGGATTGCCGAATCTGGCCGAATTGAAGCGAACGAAAAGTCACCGTACGTACGGTGACTTTTCGATTCTCTTTGAATAACCCCGCCCTGACTTAGCGCATCGTTGATTGCGCTAACTTGTGCGAGCTTACTGTACTTTACACATCCTATGCTTAACATGGGGAGCACAATTAGTAATTGGCGTTAGGATAAGAAAGGTATTACAAAGTGCTAGCGCTAATTACCGCAGTGACGCCCAAGGCAAAAATTTAGCACCCCCTAAACCCCCAATAAATCCAATACTCACCTCATCAGTTAGAACGGTGGCCTGATCTACCCCCTTTTGTCACCAGGAGCAGAGTGAGACTGGGGACAAGTAGTTCCCAGTCTCCCTCCGCAATCAGTCTGTGGCACTACGCAATCTCACAAGAGCGTGATTGCTCAGGGCTTGCGGCCTGGAAGCACAAACCTCCATGGAGTCCTTTTAAATCCAGGAGATGATACTCATGGAGCGTTCGGGGCGAGGTGCTGAGCTTGCACCTGCCCCGGAATATCTAACAGGGAAAACCTGTGCTTGCTAGAGAATAGTGCCCAAAAAGTATTTCACTTTCATGGCTACACACTCATTTGTTATTTGTGGAGATTTCGGGCCATATTACAAAGTTGGTGCTAACTTAACCAGAGCTGTTGTAAACTTAACTGCTCCAAAGGCTATAATGGCTCTGGTTAAGTTAGCACCAACTACAGTGGCAAGAAAAAGTATGTGAACCCTTTGGGATTACATGGAGTTTTGCATGAATTGGCCATAAAATGTGCTCTGATCTTCATCTAAGTCACAACAATTTGAAAAACACAGTCTGCTTAAAATAATACGACAAAACATTATATGTTTTCATGTTTTTATTGAACAGAACATGTAAACATTCACAGTGCAGGGTGGAAAAAGTATGTGAACCTTTGGACTTAATAACTGGTTGACCCTCCTTTGGCAGCAATAACCTCAACCAAACGTTTCCTATAGTTGCAGATCAGACCTGCGCAATGATCTGGAGTAATTTTGGACCACTCCTCTTCACAAAACTGTTTCAGTGTAGCAATATTCTTTGGATGTCTGGTGTGAATCGCTCTCTTAAGGTCATGCCACAGCATTTCAATCGGGTTGAGGTCAGGACTCGGACTGGGCCACTCCAGAAGGCGTATTTTGTTTTGTTGAAGCCATGACTGCTTAAGCCTGAGGCCTTCCCAACCCATACCCCAATAACCCCTTCCCAACCCATACCCCAATAACCTGAATAAACACAAACACGTATATGTCAGTTGGAATGTGCATGGGCCACAGCTTTATTAAACCATATATATATAACCATGTATATATATAACCATCCCTTGCAGTGCTTACTCAAACTGCCCTATCGCTCCATGCAATAGGCATTACCAAACCATTGAGCTCGTCCCCGCAAGCGAGGTCCGTCTCCCCCCAGGCCTCACCCGATGGCGGCTAAAACCTCCATTAAGCACTGCTGTCCAGGGAAACCGCCAACCTTCAGCTGTGACACGACTTGACGAAATCCAAGGGTGGGTGGGCGGGTCTCACCTTGATGCACTTCTCACGTTGGCAGGAACAGAGGAAGAACCCTGCACCCATCACCAGCATATATAGTCCAGTTAAGCAACACTGTTGCAACCACTCCACCAATAACACCGTAGCTTTTCCTTGACTGACAGCCCATGCTTCCAACCGACCCCCCCCCTTCCCCCTCCCTGAGGGGCCCCAGGGATTCTAAACCCTTCCAGATCTTCCTTAACCTACAGGCCCAGGCCATCAGTCATGTCCCCTTCCTGAAGGTCCAGGGGGTTCTTGACTGCTTAAGCCTGAGGCCTTCCCAACCCATACCCCAATAACCCCTTCCCAACCCATACCCCAATAACCTGAATAAACACAAACACGTATATGTCAGTTGGAATGTGCATGGGCCACAGCTTTATTAAACCATATATATATAACCATGTATATATATAACCATCCCTTGCAGTGCTTACTCAAACTGCCCTATCGCTCCATGCAATAGGCATTACCAAACCATTGAGCTCGTCCCCGCAAGCGAGGTCCGTCTCCCCCCAGGCCTCACCCGATGGCGGCTAAAACCTCCATTAAGCACTGCTGTCCAGGGAAACCGCCAACGCCAGGGGCCGCCTCAGCGTCCGCCCCTGCGCCCCCCGCAGACAGCGCCTCCTCTATGCCCGACTGCAGACCCTCCAGGAAAATATCCAACCCAATATCCGTGAGATGGACCCCATCCCCTCTAATGACATTCCTATTGTCCCCCTCCAGCCCCGTATGTCTAACTGACACTCCACCCAGATCACCCCCAAACCTCGAGATCTCCTTGTTAACCCGCTTCCGAGCCTTGTCCATAGCCCTGGGAGCCGCAAATTCCTCCCAACTGGGGCGAGAGACTATCTCTGAAAACACCAGTGATAAACCCCGAAAAATGGTGAAACAACTGGCTAAGTCACGTTTCATCCTCCTAACCAAGTCTACCGATCGGACCACCCCAAGATCGTTTCCCCCTGCATGTACCACTAACCCACATCCCTAGCCGCTTGTCTAGCCAACACCCTGCATTGTCCAGCCACCTGGGCCCAATGCAAACCCTTGCTGCCAATCCACCGAATCGTAGCCAAGTCCAATCGTAGCCAAGTCCAATCGTAGCCAAGTCCTGTGGAAAACTCAGGTTCCAGCCAAGCGGCCGTTGTGCAGCCCGCTTGGCCACCCAGTGTATAAACGAGTGTCCGATGATCCAAACAACATGTACCACGAACACACATCCCTAGACGCTTGTCTAGCCAACACCCTGCGTTGTCCAGCCACCTGGGCCCAACGCAAACCCCTGCTGCCAATCCACCGAAACGTAGCCAAGTCCAATCGTAGCCAAGTCCTTTGGAAAACTCAGGTTCCAGCCAAGCGGCCGTTGTGCAGCCCGCTTGGCCACCCAGTGTATAAACGAGTGTCCGATGATCCAAACCATGTACCACTAACACCACATCCCTAGCCGCTTGTCTAGTCCACACCCTGCGTTGTCCAGCCACCTGGGCCCAACGCAAACCCTTGCAGCCAATCCACCGAAACGTAGCCAAGTCCAATCATAGCCAAGTCCTTTGGAAAACTCAGGTTCCTGCCAAGCGGCCGTTGTGCAGCCCGCTTGGCCACCCAGTGTATATACGAGTGTCCGATGATCCAAACAGTCGTCGGGGATGAACCTGTAATTATAAGAGGTTAGGGCGCACATAGGAATGACAACAATCCGATCGCCATCTACCCACACGCCTAATCATGTCGTCTGACGCACCCGCCTCCACCGCCATTGTCGCTGCGCCTATCCGAAAAGAATGCGGCGCGAACTGCTTCGGGACGTGCCCCAAAGATGCAATACAACGCTTAAATCGGGTCGACATACGCAAACAATACAACCCTGTGCTTCGGGAATCGCTCGCACCCGATAGCACAAGAAGCCAAGAAACCCTGTAGCCCCTTCCCAAAAGTGGGAGGAAGCGTTTTTCTTCAACTTCTCCTTCTTTTCCATGAACCGGTCAGGCCGTTTGGGACGGTCCACCGTCTCCCTATCCCCAGAAAGTAGTGTAAGCACATCCACATATTCGTTCTCCAAACCCTCTCCCGTAACCTGCAGTGACCCGCAACCCATTGGGGACAACTCGCCGGACCCATAAGAGATGCCCGCACCCCACGGGAGACACCTCCCCAGCACCCACCGCTGAGACCCCAATTAACTTGCAGGCCCAGTCATTCCCCCTGACCCCGAAACCAAAACTGCGCCAGCCTCGGAAATCCCCTGCTGACCCGACCTGTGCCAAAACCGGCGCGGGCGCTGCCCCAGATGTGCACGCAGACGCGGGAACCCCAACCGCAGCAGAGCTAGGCGCAAGAACCGCCGCCGGTACCGCGCTCCCCGAAACGACGTGTCCCGCCACACTCAGCGAAGACTTCCCCTTAGCCGGTCCTCCGACCCATCCTGCCAGCGTCTAAGAGCAGCAACCAGGGCTTCTAGCAACCCCGTCGTTACACCACCAGCACCACCCGACGCATTAACCCCCGAAAGGCCGAGCGATCCAAACGCTGCACCCCCAAAATCCGACTCCCGTGCAGCCAGCAAGGGGATCCTCCCGGAGCCCCAGAATCACAGCCAAAGGTGATCCCAGCGATGGTCGCCCAGGAATAGCACCTCCACTGGTAACCGGCACCCTTCACCGACCTCCATCTCCTGCCACCAAGACCACCAAGACACTCCTCGGCTGAGAGCGTTGAGAATGTCCATTACGAATTGAAATACTCCATCCGATATCCCCTGCACCAGTACCGGTACGTCCCCAGCCACCGGGCTCCCTGCAACTGCTGCCGACACGATCCTCCTCCGATGTCCAGCCGCACGATGGGCGCCGCCATGTTGCGGGCGGGCCGAACGCGCCGCCCGAGACGCTGCATGCCTGCAACGAGTGGGAGGGAGCCTGGAGGCAGCCGCTGCCACTCTCGGCACTCTCCCCCCGGCCGCCGGAAGTGAAGGACCTCCACGCGGGCTCCTCGAGAGCGACCTCCGTCGGCCATCTTACCTGGTCTGGGGGGGGTGGTGGTTCCTTCCAACCCCCCTTAAGTCCTTCCATCCCAGTCCCCTCGACCAACTCCTCCAGACTCCTCACGTAAAGACAGGGAAGAAAAACAGGCACCTGCACCATGTTCACCCTCCTCCGCACACTCAAACGCAGATCCCTGGGTGGCGTGTCCATGACGACCGCCCTTCACCCGATTGGGAACCGGCTGCATCCACTTCCTTCTATTGATATTAAACCGGGCTCCCCTATGCCCCGGGGGGGGGCACTCGGGAGGGGCATTCTACCAATTTAGGCTAGACAGGGCCCTGGGAATGGCAAATCCGCAAGGACCCCACCTGGAACCCAGTAACCCTTAAGAACCACGAGAAAGTGGCTCGAATCACATCCACCCACAGAGCACCGCACCCACGGAACAACCCTCCAGACACCACCAAACCTCCCCAGTCCAAAGCCACTCCAGAGCCCCCCACCAGCACCCCCAACCAGAATGCACCTGCCAACATGCAACCCAATGACCATATCCGAATGCAATTGCAAACATTATCCAATGACCGTATACTGACTGCACCTGCAACCATGCCACACCGTGACCACACCGACTGGACTTGCGAACATGCAACACAGTGCCCCCACACAGAATGCGCCTGTAACGTGCAACACAGTGACCATACCCGGAATGCACATGCAAACATGCAACAGTGACCCCACACAGATTGCACACGCAAACCTGCAACACCGTGACCTCACCCGAAATGCACACGCAAACCTGCAACACCGTGGCCACATACAGAAAGAGCCTGCACACATGCAACACAGTGACCATACACTGAATGCATCTGCAAGTATGCAACATCGTGACCACGCACAGCACGCACGCGCAAAAGTCAACACAGTGACCATACCCGGAATGCACCCGCAAGCCTGCAACACAGTGGCCACACACAGAATGAGCCTGCAAACATGCAACACCGTGACCATACCCGGAATGCACATGCAACATAGTGACCACACACAGAATGCACACGCAAACATGCAACACCGTGACCACACCCGGAATGCACACGCAACCTGCAACACAGTGGCCATACAGCATGAGCCTGCAAACATGCAACACAGCGACCATACACTGAATGCATCTGCAAACATGCAACGCCGTGACCACGCACAGAACTTTTAAAACTCTCGGTTCCTAAGGGGTTAATGGGGTATTATGCTGCAGTAACCCTTATTGAAACCGCTAGTAAAATAAGCATTTTAGCAATTGAAACTGTTTACTACAATTATGTATTCAAACGTTTCCCGCACCTTATCTCCCTGGTTCACACGAAGGGATAAGAGTTTTTTCTCTGCCCAGTGCCGGACCTCAGGGTACCGGACCCCAGGGTGCAGGAGCTCAGGACCTCAGGGTGCAGGAGCTCAGGGCCTCAAGTTACAGGACCTCAGGGTGCACTCGCTAAAGGACACTGAAATTTCATTCAATGCACTGAATTGTGAAGTATTTGTCGCGCGGCACCTGCCGGGTAAAGCACAGAACAGGAGATGCAGAGGAACCATTCCCATGTGATCCCATCGCAGCCCGAATAATGAGCGGGAACATGGAGACACAGGCAGCAGCACTAGCAGATATTAGACGGGTCTGTATGGCAACAGCCAGCCTTAGGGACCAGCCGCATGTGCTCGCATTGTATATTAGAGTGTAAGCTCTGAGCAGGTCCTCCACCTCCCGCTCCGCTTATGCAAGGTGTACGTCGCCCTGTCATTGCTTCACCCATTGTACAGCGCTACAGAACCTGTCGGCGCTCCTTAGACCAATAATTGTATCGGTGTATACACCTTACGCATAATACTTAAAATATATTGTGTTGAATAACCCCAGGGTTGTCTTTGTAAGAGCCACCACGTTATTTGATCATTTGTGCACCAGATCATTTTTTTTTTTTTTTTTTTTTTTTTGATTACTAAACCTTCAATGCTGTGCAACTACCTATCCCACAGCGCTGCTATCTGGCTGCCTGAGCATTGTGGGATCTGCAGCCACAACACATGCAGGTCCTTAGAACAAAAACAGAAAATCAACAAAACCAATTGAATAAAAACCATCTGCCTTTCTCTTTAACCAAATCTAGTCACACACAGACAGACACACAGACACACACTACACCTGCTTCTTGCTGGGGAGTGGGAATCCAGCAGCTCTGCCCCCTATAACAGCAGCACATGGCACAGCCTGCACTTCCTGTCACCCTCTCCCCCTACACACACAGAGGAAGCTCCCGGTCATGTGATCACACAGAGTGCTCCCTCAAGTGTTCCAGCAGACATGTAGATGCCCCCCCAGCCACCAAACTTTCCCTCTCCTTTCTCTTTCACCAGAAACACCTGAAAAAACATGATCTCACCTTGATGCACTTCTCACGTTGGCAGGAACAGAGGAAGAACCCTGCACCCATCACCAGCATATATAGTCCAGTTAAGCAACACTGTTGCAACCACTCCACCAATAACACCGTAGCTTTTCCTTGACTGACAGGCCCATGCTTCCAACCGACCCCCCCCCTTCCCCCTCCCTGAGGGGCCCCAGGGATTCTAAACCCTTCCAGATCTTTCCTTAACCTACAGGCCCAGGCCATCAGTCATGTCCCCCTTCCTGAAGGTCCAGGGGGTTCTTTCTTTTGTTGAATTACTTGTATGCTTTGGGTCATTGTCCTGTTGCATCACTCATCCTCTGCGGAGCTTCAGTTGGCGGACAGATGGTCTTACGTTTTCCTGCAAAATGTATTGATAAACTCTGGAATTCATTTTTCCATCAATGACAACAATCTGTCCAGGCCCTGAGGCAGCAAAGCAGCCCCAAACCATGATGCTCCCTCCGCCATGTTTTACAGTGGGGATGAGGTTTTGATGTTGGTGTGCTGTGCGTTTTTTTCTCCACACATAGTGTTGTGTGTTTTTTCCAAACAATTCAATTTTGGTTTCATCTGTCCACAGAATATTTTGCCAGTAGTGCTGTGGAACATCCAGGTGCTCTTTTAAAAACTTCAAACGTGCTGCAATATTCTTTTTGGACAGCAATGGCTTCCTCCGTGGTGTCCTCCCATGTACTCCATTCTTGTTTAATGTTTTCCTTGTTGTAGATGTGTCAACAAAAATGTTGAGTAGCAACAGTGCTGAACTTTCTCCATTTGTAGACAGTCTGTCTTACCTTGGACACATGAACTTCAAGACTTTTGGAGATACTTTTGTAACCCTTTCCAGCTTCATGCAAGTCAACAATTCTTGATCGTAGGTCTTCTGAGAGCTCTTTTCTGCGAGGCATGGTTCACATCAGGCAGTGCTTCTTGAAACCAGTGAACCCAAAACTGGTGTGTGTTTTTAAAGGACAGGACAGCATTCAGCAACACATCCAATAATTGGACTAAAGGTTGGCTCACCCCTGGCTCCAATTAGCTCTTGGAGAAGTCATTAGGCTAGGGGTTCACATACTTTTTCCACCCTGCACTGTGAATGTTTACATGTTATGTTCAATAAACACATGAAAACATATACAGGGTTATCCAAAGAGATTCGAAAAGTCACCGCACGTTCGGTGACTTTTCGTTCTCTTCAATTCGGTTCCTTTTGCCGATTGCATTTCGGTGACCCTGCGGTGTATTCAGCAAACAGCACAGGGTCCCCGAATTGCAGGGAAAAGCTGCCGCAAACCTGACGAAAACCGAATGCACGCTGAAAACAAGCAAAAACATCTGGATTAACCTTCGAAAAAGCCGAACAGGAGCCGAAAAGGAGCCGAATCACACAGAGCCGAAGCAGCTGTGACGTAGAGGAGGCAGTGAATAAATTAGAAAAACCATTTGTATGAATCTGGGAAAAAGAAACGCTGTTTGCAAAGAAACTACTGAGCGAAAATGTCTGAAATTTTCACAGGAGGTCCAGGGAATGATAATAAAGAGGGCTGTTACAAAAAAAATAAGTAAACTGAAAAAAATAATTAAAAAAAATCGGACTTTTTTAAAAAAAAAAAAAAAATCTGAAAAATGCTTAAAGTATCCTAAAAAATCTATAAATAAAGAGACTTTTTGCTGCAGAATTTTATAATGAACGGTTTATTAGATATTGAATTAAAACGGGAATATTTTTAACATTGAAGTCTATGGGATTCTCCTGAATAAATTTGCCGAATTAAACCACCGAATGGCAGGACATTAGGGGAACCTTTCACTGCTGGTTTTCGTTCTCTGAATAGCCGAAGCAGTGCTTTTTCATGGGGATTTCACTGCCCTCGAACAGGCACCGAACAGGCACCGTATGTTCAGGCAATTCGCCAGGATTTGGCGAATTGCCTGCTCTCTGGATAGCCGAATGGCCAGGAAAGGGAACCGAACGCTGATTTTCAGCGTTCGGTTACCTTTCTCAAGCAATTCGGAGCTCTTTGGATAACCCTGTGTGTTTTTCAAATTGTTGTGACTTAGATGAAGATCAGAGCACATTTTATGACCAATTCATGCAAAACTCCACGTAACCCCAAAGGGTTCACATACTTTTTCTTGCCACTGTATGTAATATGGCCCTTCTTCTTTTATTGTTTACATATGGTTTTATTGTTCAATATACCTTTTATCTGGAAACCATCCTATCTTGGCGTGAGACAAGAGGCTTCTGTAGTTACTATAGCCTTATAAGACATGTCATGTACATAAAACCGATGTAAGACTCTTTCATACGTTACAATTTAAAGTTAAGTGGATTTATTACAACACCGGAAGAAAGGACTATGTTTTGACCAGACTGGTCAAGACTTGACAAAGACCAGTTCTGGTTGAAACGTAGTCCTTTCCTCTGGTGTTGGAATAAATCCACTTGATTTAATACTGTGGGTTATTGGAGTTTTTATTTATTTTGTGGACTTTGGGGCCGTGGAGCAAGGACCCCCATCCTATTAACCACTGCTGATGGTGCCTAAGCTTAACGTTTTACAATTTAAAGTTATGCAGCCTGAGAATCCTTTATTCCGAAATCCCAAATATTGCAAAAGATGAAAATTTTTCGAGCCCTGACATGAAACCAAACGTGAAAAAATTCCACAGGAACCGTGTTATTAAAGATATTCAGGGTTATTCAAAGAGATTCGAAAAGTCACCGCACGTTCGGTGACTTTTCGTTCTCTTCAATTCGGTTCCTTTTGCCGATCCCATTTCGGTGACCCTGCGGTGTATTCAGAAAACACCACAGGGTCCCCGAATTGCAGGGAAAAGCTGCCGTAAACCCGACAAAAACTAACCGCAAAACCCAGCGAATGCACGCTGAAAACCCTCAAAAACATCTGGATTAACCTGCCGAAAACCACAGAAAAACCCGAACAGGAGCGGATCGCAGCCTTCAACACAGCAGAAGAGGCAGTGAATAAATTAGCAAAACAGTTTGTATGAATGTGTGAAAGTGAAAAGCTGTTTGCAAAGAAATTACTGAGTGTAAATGTCTGAAATTTGCATATGAGGTCCAGGGAATGATAATAAAGAGGGCTGTTACAGAAAAAAGAAGAAAACTTTAAAAAAAAAAAAATCGGACTTTTAAAAAAAAAAAAAAAAATTCTGAAAAATGCTTAAAATAACCTAAAAAAATCGATAAATAAAGAGACTCTTTACTGCAGAATTTTATAATGAACGGTTTATTGGATATTGAATTAAAACGGGAATATTAATAACATTGAAGCCTATGGGATTCTCCTGAATAAACTTGCCGAATTAAACCACCGATTGGCAGGGCATTTCGGGAACCTTTCACTGCTGGTTTGTGTTCTCTGAATAGCCGAAGCATTGCTTTTTCATGGGGTTTTCACTGCCCTCGAACAGGCACCGTATGTGCAGGCAATTCGGCAGGATTTGGCGAATTGCCTGCTCTCTGGATAGCCGAATGGCCAAGAAAGGTAACCGAACGCTGATTTTCAGCGTTCGGTTACCTTTCTCAAGCAATTCGGATCTCTTTGGATAACCCTGATTGTATAACGGTATCTTCAGGTTGTGTGTGTAAGGCGTGTATGACACAAAAACCGATTTCTTGTTTAGACTTGAATCCCATTCCCAAGGGATCTTATTATTTTGTGCACATATTCCGGTCAGTCCTGGAGGAGATTAACCCTGATTGCTCTTTAGAAGGCCAGATCCTGAAGATGAAACTCATATATTTTGGTCACCTAATGAGAACAAAGGACTCACTGGAGACGGTCCTGATGTTGGGAAAAATTGAGGGCAAAAGAAGAAGTTGACGACCGAGAATGAAGTGGCTGGATGGAGTCACTGAAGCAGTAGGCGTGAGCTAAGGCTAATGTCAGACGAACGCATTCTGAGCGCACTGTGCGTCCGTGCACAACTGACGTACTTTCTGACTGATGATACTGTAGACACCACACGGTCTGGTTTTTTGACTGACGTTTTTTTTTGACTGATGTAGATGGGAAATAAAATTAATATATAAAATGAAAAAAATTGATACATGATATGAAAAACAATATGTCCGTCAAAAATGCTGGACGTCAAAAATGCAGTCCGTCTGACTACGTTCCATCACACACACACAAAGCTACGCGGACGTGGCGCACTCTGTGCGTCCGTCCTAGCGGTTTGACGTTGTTGCCGAAATTGCATCCGGTGCCACGTGTGTTGTGCGTCCGCACTTCTGTGCAGACGTGCTTCGTGTGTGGGTCTCTACTGATCATACTTTTATGCTACGATGGACGTTAAAATATGCGGCAACACGAATGTGATCACTGCGTTCGTCTGACACGGGCCTTAAATGGACTCCTGAAGATGTTAGAGGACAGGAAGGCCTGGAGGAACGTTGTCCATAGGTTTGCGACAGGTCGGACACAACTTCACAACTAACAAAAACAACAATTCCAGAATCAGGAAAAATCCCAAATATTTCTAGTCCCAAGCACCGCGGATAATGGATTCTGAACCTGTATTTACTAAAAGGTTACGCATTTGGGGGAGTGGAAATTTCTTTGCAGTTGTATGAATGCAATCGATAAATTCTTGGCAGTTATCCTACTGAAAAAGATTATAGATTCTTCTGTTTCAGTGTGGGTTACGACTTTCTTGTATTTCTTATTCATATACAGGGTTATCCAAAGAGATCTGAATTGCTTGAGAAAGGTAACCGAACGCTGAAAATCAGCATTCGGTTACCTCTCCTGGCCATTCGGCTATCCAGAGAGCAGTGGCGTAGCGTGGGGGGGGGCTGGGGGGGCCGTGGCCCCGGGCGCAGTTTTGTTAGGGGCGCATAATTTCAAAAGAAATTTGCGCCCCTAAAACCTGAGGCCCGGACTGACCCGCCGGGCCCTCGGGCGCTGCCCAAGGGCCCGCGGGTTGAGGGGACCCAGATGCCGGGCAGCAGGAGTGCCTGCCCGGTCCTGAACAGTGAGTCTGTCCGTGTTGAAGGGGATGCGGTTGCGTGCAGGCGCAGCCGGTCACGTGGTCCGGCTAATCAGGTGGTACTGAGTCTCTGTACCACCTGACTGGCCGGACCACGTGACCTGCGCACGCACGCAGCCGCCTCCCCTTCAACACAGACGGACTCACACGCTGTTCAGGACCTGGCAGGCACTCCCGCTGCCCGCATCTGGGCCCCCTCAACCCCTGCTGGATCCGGAGCTGGGGCAAGTATCCATGTGAGAGCTGGCTGCCGCTGGGGCAATATCCAGGTGAGAGCTGGGGCAAATCCATGAGCTGGGGGCAAATCCATGTGTGAGCTGGGGCAAATCCGTGAGCTGGGGCAAATCCATGAGCTGGGGCAAATCCATGTGAGAACTGGGGCAAATCCATGAGCTGGGGGCAAATCCATGAGCTGGGGCAAATCCATGTGTGAGCTGGGGCATATCCATGAGCTGGGGGCAAATCCATGAGCTGGGACAAATCCATGTGAGAACTGGGGCAAATCCATGAGCTGGGGGCAAATCCATGTGAGAACTGGGGCAAATCCATGAACTGGGGCATATCCATGAGCTGGGGCAAATCCATGAGCTGGGTCAAATCCATGTGTGAGCTGGGGCATATCCATGTGTGAGCTGGGGCATATCCATGTGTGAGCTGGGGCAAATCCATGTGTGAGCTGGGGAAAATCCATGTGTGAGCTGGGGCATATCCATGTGTGAGCTGGGGCAATATCCATGTGAGAGCTGGCTGGGGCAATATCCATGTGTGAGCTGGGGCAATATCCATGTGTGAGCTGGGGCAAATCCATGTGTGAGCTGGGGCAAATCCATGTGTGAGCTGCGGCATATCCATGGGAGAGCTGGGGCAATATCCATGTGAGAGCTGGGCAATATCCATGTGAGAGCTGGGCAATATCCATGTGTGAGCTGGGGCAATATTCATGTGTGAGCTGGCTGGGGCAATATTCATGTGTGAGCTGGGGCAATATCCAGGTGAGAGCTGGCTGGGGCAGATATCCATGTGAGAGCTGCGGCAATATCGATAACGTGTCCACAGGTTGGGGGGGGCGCACAATTCTTGGCTGGCCCCGGACGCTGACAACCCACTCTACGAGTGGCCAGAGAGCACAGAGCAGGCAATTCGCCAAATCCTGGCGAATCGCCTGCACATACGGTGCCTGTTCGGTGCCTGTTCGTGTGCAGTGAAATCCCCATGAAAAAGCACTGCTTCGGCTATTCAGAGAACACAAACCAGCAGTGAAAAGTTGCCGAAATGCCCTGCCATTCGGTGGTTTAATTCGGCAAATTTATTCAGGAGAATCCCATAGGCTTCAATGTTAAAAATATTCCCGTTTTAATTCAGTATCTAATAAACCGTTCTTTATAAAATATTTTTTTTTCAAAGTCCGATTTTTTTTTTTTTTTTAAAGTTTTCTTCTTTTTTCTGTAACAGCCCTCTTTATTATCATTCCCTGGACCTCATATGTAAATTTCAGATATTTTCACTCAGTAGTTTCTTTGCAAACAGCGTTTCACTTTCACACATTCATACAAACTGTTTTGCTAATTTATTCACTGCCTCTTCTGCTGTGTCGAAGGCTGCGATCGGCTCCTGTTCGGGTTTTTCTGTGGTTTTTGGCAGGTTAATCCAGATGTTTTTGAGGGTTTTCGGCGTGCATTCGCTGGGTTTTGCGATTCGTTTTCGTCGGGTTTGCGGTAGCTTTTCCCTGCAATTCGGGGACCCTGTGGTGCTTGCTGAATACACCGCAGGGTCACCGAAATGGGATCGGCAAAACAAACCGAATTGAAGAGAACGAAAAGTCACCGAACGTGCGGTGACTTTTCGAATCTCTGTGAATAACCGATAGTTTTTTTATTGGACAATTTGGCTTGTTTGTAGCATGAATCTAAACATTTTTTTTTAGTCTTCACAGTTTTGGGGCAAAAGATGCTAAGTTTTATAAAACCTACATATTCTTCTCATTAGAAGGAAGCTACACTATGGGCTACACCCAGATTCAATGACCAATGTACAAACCTTGTATCTAGACTATTCTTGCAAGGCAGGTTTAAAGGTCTCTCGAGACGTTACTGGTCTGGAAGTGTATTTTTAATTATATTTTCACACATTGATCATCCGTTGCTACAAAAGGGATAGTGACGTGGTGGATGGCGGATGTTGTTTGTGTTGGGTGTGGGTGTAGAATGTAACGTATGCAACGCTTTGTGAATGTGTTTATATACTGTAAATAATCTTCTTTCTCTGCAAAGCTATAGGAAATCATTTATTACCACAATGTGAAAAAATGCAGCAGAAAACCTTTTAATGACTCCTCCTTTTTAACCTGCTATGATACTATTACACACACAAATGTGCATGCTTTACAACCGCCGCAAAATAAAAGCATTCATTTCCAACCACAACATTTGTGTTGGATGGAGTAATGCCAATTAAACTGCTTTAATACTTTTGCGTATGAAATATGCCGTTATGTTTGGGAACACATGTCAAGGGCCCTAATGCTACATACAGCAAATCAGGTAATTTATTGTAACAGAGGTGGAAAAAGAGCCAGTGGCTACTCGACACTTGGATCAGCCCTAGCTACCTGGGCGTCACTAGGGTTGGCGTCACCCGGTGGTGGTAATTCACGGTGTCCCCCACCGCCAAGCAGAACAACAGATGAGCTGTACAGTATATATGATTATTATGTGACACTGGCTACCGACCCCCACACACCCATACCATGCCAATTTTGACAATTTATGTACAGTCAGTAGTGTACCTCAAAATTAGGATTCAGATTCTTTTTAGAGTCCAGAGATAGAACTCGCCCATCACCAACAAGCCCAGCCTTGGTGCACAACAGCTGTACTGGCCGCACCTGCTCTAGAAGAACAGCAGGCAAGGAGCTACCTGGTGACGCTGCACATGTGTGTCATGTATACGCTGGGGTGGAGCTGCCACCGCACACAGGAGGAAGGTACACATGCACGCAATCAGGTACAATCGAGCGCTGCTCTGGTACCAGCGGCCTTAGAAAGGGGTGGGCACTCAGACTGGTCACATCTGAGATCACAGGGGACTCAGAGTCAGATGGGCCATGTACCGTGGTGAACGCAACCCACACAGGAGAAGCAGCAATTGCTATGGCATGTAGCTTGGCTGTCAGCCTGCTGAGCAGTGAGCAGGGTGTCACCCCTCTGCATAGTGATACCCGGTGCAGTGCACACCCCCGCACCCCCTAGCAACCCCGCGGCCTAGCTGCTTATTTGAAAAGATATTGACATTTTTAGTAATGGTTAATCCCTGCCTTTTTGGTATGAGCTGCCAGGCTCACTGTCACCCCACAGGCTTATTGGAAGCACAGTGATTTTGCTAAAGTAAATGTTCCTTTATGGAATGTGCAGACAACGTTTCCCCAAAATATACTTCACAAAGAAAACCACATAGGAGTAATAAGCAGTTTGTGACACCTGGGTGGTAGATTCTGTATGGTTCCATTGTTGGAGTAAATACATCAATTCTTTTCATTATTGAGTCTGCTAGGAGTTGTGCATAGCTGATATTTTCATGTGTGTTGTTACACAGTTTTTATGGCATACCAACCAACTGTCCTGCTTTAGATGGAACCAACCTGTATTTTGGAGGCTGTCCCACCTAGACAACAAACTGTTTCATTTTCTTGGCTAAGTAGCAGGGTACATCTCTTTACTAGATGAGCTTGCCCTTTTTATAGGTGAGTTCACTCCTTGTATTGTCCCCTGGGTAATTGAGATACTGGTGTAGCACCCATCCAGAATGCTCGGGACACCAAACATTCTGATTTTCTGGATCTTCCGGATTTCAGAATCTGGGAGAATCTGATGTTTTAGAGGAAGGAGATGGTGGTGAAAGAGCCATGATTGCATCCACCAGTGTGTACACACTGTGGGAGTATTGCACAAGGTTACTCTTTGTACATGATGCTCAGACATGGCATGGGTCTAAGCAGCATGTCACAGGCTGGGGCTGCCCAAAGGCTCCCAGAGTGTGCCATGGTCTTCTGCAGTGCTTGGGAACCAGGTTCCAAAGCGGCAGGCCCATTCAGAGCACCCCTAATCCAGAGTTTCTAATATCTGGAAGGCTCCAAAATTCCAGTTTTTGGAGCCTTCTGTATTTCAGAATTCTGGATAAAGGGTACTCAACCTGTATCCCTTTACAGGATGAGCCTGCTTTTTGTGGGCATTACCAGGGAAACGAGTCACGTCCTTGGCATGCCCCCTCTAGTTCCTCCAACCCCGTCCTGATCTCATGCCTACCAATATTGGAGGTCTGTGTTAGTTATCAAGAAAGCACCAACAGTTTACTTACGCCTTTTATTGTCAGTTACGAGTAATCTCTCTACCTAAAGGGACACAACCACTAACATAAGCTGTAACTAGAAAATTTGTGCAATACAACCAAAACCGCCTTATAAAACACATTTGTCTGGGTTTTTTCTTGGCGGTAGTGCCTATTTAGCAGTTAATGAGGTGGAGGAGGGAACATCTAAATAAGGCAGCAGGGGGTTTATTGTGATTCAGACTACTCCAGATGGCAGCTGAAGGAGATAAAACAGGGAGCTTAAAAGACTTCTAATCTACCCCCTGGTGATGTCATTTTAATACATCCCACACAATACAATGATTTGAGTCAGAAATCGACCCATTCACTCCATTCTAAGAGTGAGGCGCAAGTGATGGAAAGATACTGTGGGGAGGGCGGTTTAACTTTACAACACAAAAATAACACACAATGGATGCACCCAGTGACACATATAGAGTAAAATATTTTTTTAATTAAACATACAAGCGAAAAACAAAGTAGGTGTAAGATATCAGCAACATAAAATGAACACAATAAGGACATTTCATTTTTTGGTGGTAGTGGCCCTTTAAAGTTAAACTGTAACCATTGGAAGAAGCATATGTTTTATCGTGCATGGAATGCCAGGTTAATATCAGCTCGGCATTCTGTTGCCATGTTGTCTATTGTTAAGATATATAATTTTCATATGACTTGATGACACCTCCTCAGACTTTGCTGTATGGTGACTTTTATGGGTGTGGAGTTATTTGAATGTGTGGAAATGCAAAGTACACACATCTCAGGGTTGCAGGTGACCAGAGTGATCATTTTCTTTTAGGGAGTTTGTCTTTGGGGTGGTGGAACAATCCGGAGGATTTTGCTCTTTATCATATATTGTAGGTCAGGCCTCAAAATTTCCACTCGCCTGCTCGCATTTGGCGAGTGGAAATTATATGAGGGCGAGTGGGAATGCAGAGGCAATGCTGGAAAAGGGTTAGGTGGGGCAACTAGTGGCGAGTAACTCTTAAGGCCTGGCTAGTAGCTCAGGACTTGAAATTTTGAGGCCTGCTGTAGGTAATGGAATATGCTAGAACAGGGACGTAATTTTGTTTACACAAACTGAGGCAAGTATATTTACTCTAGCATTTCATTGCACCAAATATTATGAGCTCCAGGGGAACCGATATCAAGCCCGGGGTACAGGCAGGACATCGGAAACCAAAAGATATGCCAATATGGTCTCGATTTAATTCTGCCTGTTGGCTGAAATCGGCACCTTGTTTGGACGCATTTCGGCCATTTGTCTGTTCGGGAGCATCACGTTATTACAGATATTTTGATTCACGATAAGAATTCTAATCAAATATCACCTCTCGTGGTTATATATTTCAATGGAAATATCGGTTATAACGATTCGATTCAATGTTATCGTTACGCCGGTTTCTGAAAAAAATCGGAAATGCTGAAAGGTGTTGGTGATAAATGGATTTTCAGGCAGAAAAAAGGGGAAATAAGACTGAAATATTTTTTTAAACATTAGATTTTATAATAGACATGTTTATAGGCAAAATCTGTGTGATGCTGGCCTAAAATAAGCTTTGTCGGGCATTTTACCTTCCATTTTCCTGTGACCCACCAACCCTCATTGCGCACCCCACAGTTTAAAGCTTAATTTGTTTATCTATGAGCCCTGACTCTTCTCGCCGCCTCACCGATAACTGCACTATTATATGCTAGTATCTTATGCCATGTTCCCTCAGGTTGATCAGTATTGCGTCTGACCTGAAGAAGACAGGCTCTTGAAAGACTTTGGGTTCTATTACATTCTTCGCGCAAAAGCGCACACACAGCGCGATTTGTTTTGCGCAAAGCGTTAAACGTTAACGCGTGAAAAATAACGGTGGTATTACAATCCGTGCGCATTTTTTCATCCGTCAAAAAATAACGCGCGTAAAAAAGACACGCAAAAATGCGCGCGCACTAACGTTGCTCGCAAAAATCGCTGTGCGGACTGTTTTTTAACGCGATTCAGCCAATTAAGCACCACAATTGTCTCCCGTTAGTTTTTGCGCCTGTCAAAATCAATCTGAGTATATATGCTGCAGCAATAATAAAAACACACAAAACTTATCAATTTTATTGTTTGGGTATGTGTAGAATGTGTAACTATACTGTGCTGTATTTCTTTTTGTGCTGGTGAATTTGGGTTCGGCCAGAACGTTCAGATTTGCCATTAACACCAGCTTTTCAAAGACGTTAAAATTATACGGCAAACGCTGTCCGCTAAAATTTGCGCATTGTTTGTTATACCATCCACATACCAGCGCACAAACGCATTTGCGCTCACAATGTTAAGTATAGGACGCGCAAAGTACATTACGCTCGCAAAGGGTTCGCGCAGGTTCACCCGCGGTAGACGTTAACGCGCATTTTTTGCACGACGTTGTACTACGACGTTCACCGCAAAGGGTCGTGTAATAGAATGTAATAGAGCCCTTCTTGTCTTCTATTATGTGTTGAATCAATTAAAACATAATCACTTCATTCTATAATGCTATCACAGCATTGCAGATATTATTATTTATTATTATTGTCATCATTTATATGGTGCCAACAGTTTCCGCAGCGCTTTACAATAACCAAAGGGAACGAGATACAGATAAATGGACACAGGATGGAAACAAGTGGTGTAGAGGGCCCTGCTCATAGGAGCTTACAGTCTAGAGGGATTGGGGTTGAGGAAGACCAGGAGAATTTTACTGGATGTCAGGATCATTAGTGCCAGTGGTTCGGGAATGCTGGGGCCTTAAAATCAGTGAGTAGGTGAGCAGGGGGATGAGTTGCATCAGTGATGTGATACGCTAATCTGAAGAGATGGGTTTTAAGGGATTTCTTGAAGGCCTGAAGATCAGGGGAGAGTTTGATAGAGCGAGGCAAATCATTCCACAGGACCGGAGCTGCACTTGAGAAGTCTTGGAGGTGAGAGTTGGCAGTGCGGGTGTAGAGTACAGGTGGAGATCGGCAGCCGACCAGAGATGTCTAGACGGAACATACATGCAGAGTAACGAAGACATATAGGGAGGAGTTGAGTCATTGAGTGATTTCAATGTGAGCGTCAGAATTTTAAACTGCATCCTGAAACGTACAGGAAGCCAATGGAGGGACCGACAGAGAGGGAGGTGCGCAAGGTGCGTCTGGTGAGAAAAATAAACTTGGCAGCTGCATTCCACTACAGATTGCAAAGGGGCAATACGGGAGTTGGGGAGGCCAATGAGGAGCTAGTTGCAGTAATCAAGTCTTGAAATGACAAGAGCATGAACCAGCACCATCGCAGTATCTTGTGTCAGAAAGGGGCGGACGTGTGCATTGTTTTTGCGTTGATGGTGACAGGATTTGGTCACTGTCTGGACGTCGGAGAGAACGTTAGGTCAGAGTCGAAAGTGACACCAAGGCTGGTTTACTGGTTTTATCACAATAAAATACATATATATAGTACAGAGGGCAGAGCACTCCACTTAAGGCTAGGGTCAGACGAGCGTGATTTCTGCGGACTGTATGTCCGTGCACACGGACGGACGTCAGTACAGAAGACACAGTAGTGGCCACACAGTCCGTTTATTCACTGATGTATATTTTGACGGATGTAGGAGGGAAAATAAAATAAAAAGCAAAACCATTTTGTCCGTGAAAAATGCTGGACGTATAAATGCAGTCTGTCTGACCACGTTCCATCACTCACACACAAAGCTATGCGGACGTTGCGGACGCAGCTCACTTTGCGCGGCCGTTCTAGGGGTTGTACATTCTTGCCTGCCTTGCGTCCGTGGGCCGCGGCTGTTGTGCGTCTGCAGTTCAGTGCGGACGTACTTCGTGTGTCGGGCTCCAATGGGCTTTCTGTCATGCTATCACGGACGTACTTTTAGGCGCAATCACGGACGTGAACACTACGCTCATCTGACCCCAGCCTAAAGGTTATTTCATACATTTCTTTTTAAACCACCTAATCATTGATGGGGATTTGGTCACGATATTCGATCATATATTGTATAATACTGCCTGAATGTCAATATACACCATCACAAATTTATATTAAAGAGCATTCCAAAATGATATTGGAATGGAATGCTGTGATCCCCATAGATTGCATTCATTGCACTCTTCTATGAAATGCTGGTTTGGTTGAATCCTCTCCCATATATATATAGTGATATATTATTAGGTCTTATTATTTTTATCACCCACTCCTAACACTTTTTTAACCCGCGCAGGACATGAAATGGGACTTTGTTCTGGTGGGTAAGAGCAGCTCACTGGACAGCATCGAGGAGGATAAGCGCCGCTTGTATATTGCTGAGCTAGAAAAGAAATGCTTTAAGATAAAGGTAAGAGTTCCTGGATATTATTATGAAATGACGCTTACATACATGTTTGGTCCTGCCTGTACTCACAATTAAGGTCCCTACCGACACTTTTTTGGATGGTCCTTAACTTTTCTTAGGTTACTATGTAGGTTCAAAATAAAGAGTATAAATACTGCCTATATGTCTGTGCACACGCAATAATTACTAGCAGAACGGTTATACTTTTTGTCTCATATTTTGATTATTTTTATAAAACTATACAGTCTCTATTACATTCTCCGCGCAAATTCATACACGCAGCGCAATTTTTTTTGCACGCAGCGTTAAACGTTAACGCGCGTAAATTAACGCTGGTATTACGATCTGAGCCCATTTTTTCATCCGTCCGAAAATATCGCGTGGAAAAAAGATGCGCAAAAACGAACGCAAGTTAACGGTGCGCGCAGAAATCAGTGGGCAATCAGAATTAAGAACCACAAGTGTCTCCCGTTCAGTTTTTGCGCCTGCCAAAATCAATCTGAGTATATATGCTGCAGCAATAATTAAAACACGCACAACCACTCAGTTGTTTGGGTATGTGTAGAATGTGTAACTATACTGTGCCGTATTTATTTTTTCGTGCTGGTGTATTTGGTTTCGGCCAGAACGTTCAGATTTGCAGTTACCACCAGCATTTCAAAGACGTTAAAATTATGAGCGCAAACGTCGTTCGTAAAAAGTTGCGCGTAGATTGTAATACCATCCGCGTACCAGCGCACGAACGCACTTGCGCTCACAATGTTAAGTACGGGATACGCGCACGAACTTTCACTCGCGCAGGGTAACTCGCTTTAGACGTTAACGCGCATCGTATGTGCGAACGTCGTAATTTGACGGTCAGCGCGAAGGGTTTTTCCCCTCGCGTCAATGCGTTTTTGCGCACGCGCACATTTTTGTGCGAAGAATGTAATAGGGCCCTACATTTTTAAATCTTATATTGTTTTTTTTAAATTGTTACATTCACATTTAAGGGCATTGATTTACCGTCAGGAATGTGCATGTGCATTTTTATGGGGTTTTTTTGTGTGTTATCAACCCCTTCATTAACGTTATCAAGATATGTCGGGCTTTAAAGGCAGCATCTCGAGATATCTCAGTATGCAGTTCTGCAGCTCAAAAGCAAACTAATTTTGTTAGCTTTTGGACTGCAGAAGGTGCCCCCAAAGTTTTAGCCCTGTGGGCATAATGCCCAAAGAGCTAAAACTGTAAAATCCGCTGATGATGCTGTGAAATATCGAGCTTTCAGCAGCCGATGCAGAGAGAAACAGAAGAAAGTAGACCAGCTGCTCAAACCTTTAACTCAATTTGGGAGTAGATGGCCCCATCTACTGGCCAAAAATAGGTTATGTTACAGTAAGACATACAATGGGTATAAACTCAAATATTTCTTACTTTATAATTAATTAAAAATTATTTTACAAACAACTACTGGTTTCTGACAATTATTTTTCTAAAATCACTTTAGGGGTTAAGTGCTGAAGGGGTTAAGTGCAACGTCTATGCTACATGGGATGTGTAAATGTACTCTGCAACTATAAACTCCACTTATTTGCTGTGTGGAGGCTTTTAATCTCACTTTTTGCCCTCCATCACAACGTAAACGCTTATTGATTTGCCCTACGGGCAAAGCATCAAATGGCAACCAGTTAAAGCCTATCTCCTGCTGATGAGGGCATAATAAGCCTGAAGCAGCTATACAGGAGTGACTGTGACCGGTGGCATAACCTGACCATTGCTAAAAAAAAAAAAACATCTAGTATGGCGTTGCATTGGCAGCGAGGTGTTATTACAGAGCCTAGATACAAAAAAGTGAGAAGCTGTGGCCTTCATTTGCATATCCTACCCAGAGTTCTTTGCTGCATATGGGAAATGTAGCACATGAGCTCTGTAAGCAGTTACGAATTGCTGGGATGTGTAAATGTCCTCTGCAACTATAAACTTTATTATTTGCTGTGCCTGTGAGGAGTCTTTTAATCTCGCGTTTTTGCCCTCCACCACAACTTAACTACATATATATATATATATATATATATATATATATATATATTACACTGATGAAAGCTCCAATAGAGAGCTGAAATGTTGATCTTTTTAAATAAATTTATAGTAAACATTTTTATTTTTGGGCATGAGACCTTAGAGTGCTAGCTCTTTTTCTATCTATATATTTACACACACACATTCTTGTTAGTATGTAATAAAAGTCCTATATGGGCATGCACTAATTAAAGGCACAGCTCGCACTAACACCTTTACTTTGATAGTAAAAGTGTAGCATTAATTTTGTTAAGAAGAAAATATTAAGGGCACTATTACATTCCTTGCACAAAAAAGCTCGCGCAGCACAATTTTTTTTGCGTGCAGCTTTAAACGTTAACGCGCGTAAATTAACGCTGGTATTACAATCCGAGCGCATTTTTTCATCCGTCTGAAAATATCGCGCGGTAAAAAAAATACACGTGCGCATTAACGTTGCGAGCAGAAATCGGTGTGCAATCAGAATTAAGAACCACAATTGTCTCCCGTTCAGTTTTTGCGCCTGTCAAAATCAATCTGAGTATATATGCTGCAGCAATAATAAAAACACGCACAACCTCTCAATTTTATTGTTTGGGTATGTGTAGAATGTGTAACTATACTGTGCTTTTTTTTTTTTTTTCGTGCTGGTGTATTTTGTTTCGGCCAGAACATTCAGATTTGCAGTTAACACCAGCGTACCAGCACACAAACGCATTTGCGCTCACAATCTTAAGTATGGGATGCGCGCACGAACTTTCACTCGCGCAGGGTCACTCGCGTTAGACGTTAACGCGCATTTTGTGCGTGAACGTCGTAATACGACGTTCAGTGCGAAGGGTTTTTCCCCTCGCGTTAATGCGTTTTTGCGCACGCGTAAAATTGTGCGCGAAGAGTGTAATGGTGCCCTAACTGTGTTATTTCTTGTGTTCCTACAGAAAGTTAGGGACGGAGAGAAGATTTTTTATGGAGTGCAGGCACCTAACGATATCTTTAGGAAATATATCCGACTCCTAAAGAATCCAGACAAGAACAGCGGGCTCAATCACACCAATTCCGACCACGTGTTTCACACAACCAGGTGATCTATTCAATTAACGCTTCCGTATTCCACCCCTACAGTTGTGAATAATACCAGCATGAAATATAGCACATCGTAAGACTTCACTATATATATATATATATATATATATATATATACACACACACGTGCGGGCTTACTTTAACTCAACATCTTATCCAGCTCTTGTATTTGAGTCTTAATAGTATGTGTGGCATGTGCTTTCAATAGGATATAAAAGTAACCAAAAGGACATATATTAACTCAGAGAAATTACATTTTTACTTAAATTACTGGTCATAATGACATTTTTTATGCTTGCTTGGTACATTTTAATCATTTTAGTAGCATTGCCTTTTCAGGATATGGATAGGGTACACTTTGGCAGATGGTGCCTTTGAAGCTCGAGATATTTTGATCTCGATAGCGAAGGGGTTAAAAATGTAAAAAACGAAGAGAACGTTTCGTAAAAAAAAATCTAAAGAATAAATGGACTTTTTTAAAAAAAATCAAAAAAGATATTGCATTTTTTTTTACACTGAAACCTATGAGATTTGCCTTTTTAAACCCGTCAAATTAAACCACTGAAATCAGGGCATTTCGCCACAATTTCGGCACAATTCTGCATTCTGTGAATAGAAGACACAAACTTCTATGGAGCAATTTTGTTGCCGACAAACGGCAAAGAATTGCGACGAACTGCGTCGATTTGCTTCATATTTCGCTGTCAATTCCCCTGTATTTGGCGAGTGGACAGCTTTGTGGATAGGCAAATTTCCCCCGAAATTGCACTGAATGGTGAAATTCACAGTTTGGTGCAATTTCGGGGCCAATTCGGAGGTTAGTGAATAACCCCTATAGTGTGTGAGTGTGTAATGATGTAGAGCCAACTGATATCTACTAAAACATGTTCAGCGTCTGAGTCTGTATATTTGGCCAGCAATATCAATAAAAAAAGAAAACAGGATGACTGGAAGCATTAAATTACTGTATTAAGATTACATACAATACTGAGGGTGTGTCAACTTCTTGAGCAGCCATCAAAAGTAGGCTCCAGTCCAAAAAGATGGAAGTCGGCACCCCAAAATGCAAACCAAAAAGGAGGAAGCAATAAGACAGAACACGCAATGTTTCGGTTGCAACATCATTTTAAGGTTGCTTTTGCAGGGCGGTTGCATGCAACCGGAACATGCATATGTCATAACAGTGCTACTGAGGCTATCAACACAACACACCAAAATCTGAGCACTCCACCCAAACATACATCTAAAGGCAGAATATGCATATAATTTAATTTCAAATTTGAGTTTTGGCGGTTGGTTAAATGCAGTGGCGTCACTAGGGTTGGAGTCACCCGGTGCGGTAACGTATGGTGTCACCCCCCCCCCGAGTTTTACGGATTTTTTTTTAACTACTCTTACTCCTAAATCAGTACTCCCATATAACACTGAATGCTCATACACAGCGCACATTACTGCGAGGTTTATTGCTGTGGAGCGCTCTCCTATGCTCACACACAAATTTTGGCAAACTGCCAAAAGTACGGTGCCTGTTCGAAGGCAGTGAAAGTGATCCTATGGAGGATTGCACTTTGCAGCCCCGTCAAACGCGCGTCGTAGCGCTTCTACAGGGAGGCTTTCAGAACATCCGCAGCCCTCCCGCTGTAGCACGCGCAGTTCATACTCGCACCAGTGGCGGAAGTACCAGGGTCGCAGCGGTCGCAGTTGCGACCGGGCCCTGGCATTCCGCCACTGGAGGGGGGCCTGGCGCCGCCCGCCAGATTCCGGCAATCAGCGCCGGAATCTGGGAGCCGTGCGCTGGCCGTCCCTCTCCCTGCGAGCGGCCACTGACATGCAGCTTGGCCGCTCACGTGGGATAGGAACCACCTGACCAGCGCACGAGATCCTCTCGCGAGACCTCTGCGCTGATCAGGTGGTTTCCGGCGAGCGGCCAAGACGCATGCTTCCAGCGGCCGCTCGCCTCGGAGAAGAGCAGAACGCCGGCGGAGCCTGCCCTGGGGCCAGCAAAGGTAAGAGCTGGGGGACCCAATACCCATGAGAGCTGGGGGACCCAATACCCATGAGAGCTGGGGGACCCAAATACCCATGAGCCGGGGGCCGTATATACCCATGAGCGGGGCCCTATCTATACCATGAGCTGGGGCCAATATATACCCATGAGCTGGGGGCCCTATATATACCCATGAGCTGGGGGCCCTATATACCCATGAGCTGGGGGCCAATATATACCCATGATCTGGGGGGCCCTATATATATCCTATAGGCTGGGGGCCCTATATACCCATGAGCTGGGGGCCAATATATACCCATGAGCTGGGGGCCCTATATATACCCATGAGCTGGGGGCCCTATATACCCATGAGCTGGGGGCCAATATATACCCATGAGCTGGGGGGCCCTATATATACCCATGAGCTGGGGGCCCTATATATACCCATGAGCTGGGGGGCCCTATATATACCCATGAGCTGGGGGGCCCTATATACCCATGAGCTGGGGCCAATATATACCCATGAGCTGGTGGGCCCTATATATACCCATGAGCTGGGGGCCCTATATATACCCATGAGCTGGGGGCCTATATATACCCATGAGCTGGGGGCTCTATATATACCCATGAGCTGGGGGGCCCTATATATACCCATGAGCTGGGGGGCCCTATATATACCCATGAGCTGGGGGCCTATACCCATGAGAGCTGGGGGCCCTATATATACCCATGAGAGCTGGGGGCCCTATATATATCCATGTGAGCTGGAGGCCAAATATTATCCATGAGAGCTGGGGGGCCCTATATATATCCATGTGAGCTGGAGGCCAATATATATCCATGAGAGCTGGGGGGCAATATATATCCATGTGAGCTGGGGGCAATACTATCTTTGTTTTATTTTGCAGTGAAAAATAAGTAAAAATACTTAGATCTTTTTTTGGGGGGGGCCCTTTGTGGATTCTTGCACCGGGCCCTCAGGTTTCTAGTTACGCCACTGACTCGCGCTACAGCGTGTGGCCGGCCCCTTCGAAGCATCACAACACTGCGACGGACACAGGAGGGACGTCAGTACGGGCGCACATAGTGGGCTCGTCTGACCAGAGCCTTAGTAGCACAGTTAAATAACACAATTTATTGAAAAATATTGGCACTCTTTAGATATTTATTTCAAAGGCGGTCTCCTTAGTAGGACACTTTTTTATGTTTTACCACTTATATTTGTTTCACATTTGTATTTTTGATATATATACAGTATATTAGTGTGTTAATGTAGGACCCTCCAAGGAGATTTGCCTTGTCGCTTGCTGTTAAAAGTAACCAAAAATCTCATTTGTAGTCTAAGCAAAGGATTTTGAACATGTATGACAAAGTGTGTTTTTTCTCTTTTTAGTCTTTTAAATATAAATATGTCATACAACAACATTTGTTGTATCCAGTTCTTTTATGTCATGTACCTTTGTGTTTTCCTCTTTTTGTTATAAAACTGGGTTTGTCGGTATCGCCCATTCTGTGGTTCCAGTATGTACATGAGTTAAATCATGCCTATTTCCATATACAGGATTCGAATTGTACATTTTATTCTGCACAAGACGTCAATCAAAACGGAAGGTAATAATAATTTGTTTTAGTTTCCCAATATTTTCTTTCTGACTGTTCGTTTGCTCGTCTCACTCAACATTAAAAATCGATATACAGTATTTATGGACCTGTATCCAAATGATTGAAATACATCTAATGTTTTCAGATTCTCAGCCTCTGGCCCTTTCCTTTTCCTTCCCTATTCCTTATCCTTCCCTATTCCTTTTCCTTTCCCTTCCCTATTCCTTTCCCTTCCTGTTCCTTCAAAGGCGGCTCTAGACTCAAACACTGGGCCCCCACTGACACCCATTATGAAAAAAATATGCAAATGATACAAAAGAAACTGTATGAAAAAAAGCATGTTTTAAGACGATCGTATTTTAAGCAGTGTGTAAGAGTGTGGAATGCATGGTGGGCAATGTGTGACAAGTTAGGTCATGTAGCTCTTTTTTTTTTACCATTCTGTTTTCTGAAAAGTTTGCATTAAGCGTTTCTTTTTGTTTTTTTTGTCTTTAGAATATTTAGAAGACCTCATAAAACGTGGTGTTTTTGAGACGGTTTTTCCATTACACGCTGTAAGTAAAAGGTTGCACGTCTATTCCAATTTTTTTGGTAACTGGTTGCTTGGCCTTTTAAACTGTCAAAGAATCTAATCGATATTCTGTAAGAATAGTTTCCGTGTTTTGACGTTGTTGTGGTGCTGACACTCTTCTTTTGGGTTGACACTGTTACTTTTTGCTGTTTCACTATATAAATTGTCTTCCTTCTCGCTCAGCTTGAGGATCTTTGTGGCCAGAAACTGAAGCAGAAGTGGGCCAGATGGAGAGATGTCATATACACACAACCTGTATCAGAGATCAGGTGACGTATTATATAATATATATATTTACTGTGTTACATTTTTCTCGGATCCATTTAAAATAACACATTTTGTTACAGGGAATACTTTGGAGAGAAGGTGGCGCTTTATTTTGCATGGCTTGGCTGGTACACGATCATGCTCTTTCCAGCTGCTATAGTCGGACTTGTGGTATTTTTGTATGGATTTGTACACTTCAACTCCAGCCTGATAAGGTATGAGATAATATTTACATTAATAATGAATTAATAAAGAGTACAGATTGAATAATTAAAAATCAAGGAACAGATGAAATTTCAAACATGTGTTGTAACATGATAAATGCGTTATGACCACTCTGTTCCCATACAGCAGTGTTTCCCAAACCTGTCCCCGGGACCCTCCGCCTCCGCACTTTTTCCAGATATCTGAAGCCCAGCACAGGTGATATGATTTGCTGCTCAGTGATTGCAGAATTTAGTCTGTATTTTCCCCAGGTGAGCTGCAAAATCTGGCCTGATTGAGGGTCCCGAGGACAGGTTTGGGAAACACTGCCATACAGGGATACCTACAAGGAAAGCATATTAAAGAAAGAAAAACTTTCTTCATACCATTCCAAGGAATGAGCAGTGGGAGTGACATATTTATAAACAAACAATGTTATAAATTATCCCGTTGGAACTTATTTACTGCTTGGAGAACACAATTAGCACCAGTTCTTGCATTCGGAACCAGGCCCGTACCCATGAAATCCTGGTCTACTAATCCCCACCCTTCTCCTCATACACCATTCAGGCATAACCTCCTTGGACCAAAGTTTACCATGACTCCCTTAAACATCTTTCAGCAGAAAGCCAGCACTGCTGCACATTCAGCTGGTCTAGGCCATCCTGCTGATTGACGGGAATCCCATTGAATGGTAAAGGCTGAATCTGTTACCATTGATATTTGATGGCACTGCTGTGTCTTGGTAGCTCGCCAAGTCGAGTCGGAGCAGAATAAGACCCCAGCTGCAGGCTGAAAAGAAGAGCCCAATTACTCTGTCTGAGGGGCTTTCAGGCATTCAACAATTGAGGCCCAGGGAAGATAGGCCCATCAGCCCCCAAATGATGCTTTCTAGAAGAAAACTAGAGAACAATTCTGAAACACCTTGAATTGTGAATACACCACAATGATGTCTTCACCAATAGGGATGATCCAAACACCCCGGTGTTCGGTTCGCATTCGAACTCAAACAATTTCAGTTTGAGTTCGAACGCAAACACGAACCGAACTCAATGCAAGTCAATGGGACTCGAAAGTTCGATTTTTAGAGTGCCCTCCAAGAGGGCATATATGCTAGATATTTGCCATAAAAGGTGTATGGGGGTCCGGGTAGTGTACTGGGGGACAGGAAACGAGGACAAAGAGTTAAAAAAAAATTTTTTTTAAAGGAACAGTGAGTTTTCCATAAAATAAAGGTTAAGAATAAAAACGAAAATTTCCTTCAAACATCGTGCCTAGGAGGTCCCCATAACCTGCCCATGAAGTGGCGGATTTGTAGGATGTATAGAAATTTAAAAAAAAAAAAAATGACGTTTCAAATGACGGTAAACGGTTTTCCTTTAATCTATTCATAAACAACTGCTTGGGGTGGCAGCCTGCATGAAAAGAGGAGACATCTTAGTAGGGATGTGCGTTTCGGGTTTCAGAATTTCGGAATTTTCACGAAATTTCCCGATTCGTGCATTCGGATTCGACCGATTTTCCGAAAATTTTCAGATCCGAAAACGGCTTTCTTTACAAAAAGAAGCGAAAATTTGTTCGGATTTTTCGAATGGACTACAAATGTGTAAAATCGAAAATCATTTTCGTTCCATTCGTAATTTCGGCTCCATTCCTGATTTCGGTTCCATTTCAGTAATTTCGGACAACGTATTTTTTGGTTATATCGCTGATTCTGTAATTTTGTATCATTCCCTTTTCAATGTATCCGTCTTGTAAAACATGAGAAATCTCAATGTATCCTTCTTGTAAAACATGAGAAATCTCAATGTATCCTTCCTGGAAAACCAGAGAAATCTCAATGTATCCTTCCCGGGAAACCAGAGAAATCTCAATGTATCCTTCTTGTAAAACATGAGAAATCTCAATGGCAGAATTATCGTATCGACAGAATTATCGTATCGACAGAAATATCGGATCCGAAAAACCATTAGTTTACGTCAAAACGAATAGACACTTTGAAACGAGGAGAACAGACGTTCCGAAAAACACGAAAATTTCCGAAATTACGGAAAAAAAGTCGATACGAAAAACGAAACGAAAACGAACCGAACGGAAATCGGCCGAAACGAGCCGAAACGAGAACAGGCAGTATATCCAAATAAACAAGCAAATAAAACAAACATAAATCAAAAGCTTACTCCTTATTCGAAGACTAGCTGAACACTTGTTCTCCCGTCATTTATAATACTGGGCAGCTAAGTCGCTTACCAGTAACGTAAAACAAAAATAAAGAGTTTGTACTTCCCTTTTCCAACTTCAGGGCTTGTCTCCTCCTCTGCTGCTCTAAGCAAAAAGACTGTTGTCCCAGAGGGAACCACAGTACCTATAAAGGCAGGGCAGTCTTGATCAGAAGACTCTGAGAATTAACCCTATAGGGAAAAAGGCTTTCTCCATCCACCTGCTGACAAAATGGTGGTCTATCACCCTGCCCCTAATCACACTGTCACAATGTATATAACACTCAGTCTTTTGCATAGTTTGAACCATTTATTTGTTATAATTATTTAAGGTACAAGCCTACACGTTAGATCTGATATTCAACCTCTGACCCTTTCCAACACAAAACATGTTCTTTATTTTTTCTCTGATACATCATTTCCTTTGATCTATTCATTTTGTATTTGGTTAATATGTTAGATCGCCTTTTTACATTCCTTATCTCTATTCCCAGCCAGGAGATCTGTGCTGCCAATACTACCATAATGTGTCCTCTCTGTGACAAATACTGTCCATTTTGGCCACTCTCTGACACCTGCATGTATGCCAAGGTAAGATGCACAAACAAGACTTAAATCTGTCATTAAGAGGCTCACTTCATCAAGTGATGGATATCATATTCAACCTAAATGTCTATCATTGTGCTACTTTGAGGGCATTGCTTATCGGAGGGCAACCGGACGTGGATTGTGCCCTTGACTCTCTGTGGTGACTTTGACAAACTGGCTGCTTAGTTGGCTCATATTTTATTAATCTGTAAGATTATAATCAACGAGTACCAGTCTGACGTATCGCTGTTCGTTATGATACTGATTTCTGCTAAAGTAAATGAGTTACAGGTACACAGGGTGAATAATTTTATAGATAATCATTGGAAATCTATAAATAATAAATGGTACAAGCGCAAGAAGAAACACTATGGCACAGGAGGTATAAAAATCCCTATCGCTTAACACCCACCAACAATGTATCCTCTATCATAGATACAGGAGTTTTATAATACAATACATTTCCCAGATATACACTACTCCACGGAGTTCTTCTTACTTGTCTTCTCAAATAGATCTCAAAAAAATACAGTAAGAATCAAAACATAGTGTATCAACTTGAAAATAATAGGAAAGGGGTAACCCAGAATGCAAACTCACACTTTACTAAGCTTCTTCAACTTCGGCTCACAGTTCCACGCATATGGGTTCATATAAAGGCACACCCATCATTCACTTTAGATGAATGGAATTTGGAATGTAGTTCTTCCTCTGGTTCCAGGATCCAGCAGTATATGTAGAAATAATCTCAGTGGACAGGGATAGTGCAGATAGAATAAATCTAGCATATAGACACCATAAATCACCTCCACCACTAGTCACACAGCTCTGAGCCACAGAGTCAGGGGCTCAGCCTTGAAACACTCTGAGGTTTGGATATAAAGGTTCCAACCTCGCAGAAAAGACCCACATCCAGGACACTCCAAAATTCAGTATATAAAACCAGATATTAATCTAAAAGCATACAGCTTGTTTCCTGAAAAAATAGTGGAGGAACTTTGTTCCCAAGCGTTCCTGCTCTGCTTGACCCCTGGTTAAGGTGAACACAAACTCCTGGCCTTTTTCTTGCCAATATCAACTGTATTTAATTATTAATGACAGACAATGGCAGTGAATCTAAATATATTAGGGTTTGACTAAATAGTCCCCACATTCTGGTGGAAAGAAATAGTGAGATCTTTGCCATCAATGCCATGTTAGGTGACTGACCTAGCAAATGTTGTCCTTAATGTGCCCTTACCGACAAATGCTAAACATATAACCACAAATATGCAGATTCCTCCTCTCCCATCTCCAGACCACAGAGAATTCATTCTCTTCTTTTCGGCTAAACCTCTGTGACTTTCTCCTTTGTGCAGGTGACACATTTATTTGATAACGAGGGCACGGTATTCTTTGCAATGTTCATGGCTGTCTGGGGTGAGTCGATGTCCACAATTTATGCCAGTTACTTACATTTTGCACTTTCCTTTAAAACGATGGTCTTTAACCCAGTCTCCAACAAAAAAGAAGTGTTTCTTAGCTCAGTTCTCAAAGAGTCTGTGGCTAGATCACAGCTAAGCCGTTACGTCAAAAGCTCGAGCCATTCGACATAACGACTTCAGCCGTGCCCTTAATGGCTCCTGCCAATAGTACAATTGAGCTCTACTTGCGGCTCAGATGTTGTGGTAGCTTACTGAAAATGAATGACTCCTATACTTTGTATATGTTGTATTGGAGCCATAAATTTGTGTCTAGATGGGGGAAAATGAGCTATTCTAATGTAGCCTGTCCTTTTCTGGAGTGGTATTGAACAAAAAAAATCCAGCCTTCAGAACCTACTATTAAGTGATTTTTGCTTTTGTAAGAGGTATGGGATATAAAGTGTGAGAGGTACGGGACGTGAGACACAAACGGTACGGAATGTGAGGTAGAGGAGTGTGGCAGAGGACTTCATTATAGACTGTAGAGGGAACTCTGGTATTGCCAATGAGAGGAGAGTTACGGTAGTCAAGGTGGGAGATTATAAAATAATATAGAATAAATTAGACATGTGCACAGCACTAAAATTTCGTTTTGAACTAATGGATTAGTCCTAAAATGCAATTTATTTAGTTGCTGATGAAATTCGTTTTTAGTTCTTTAGTATGAAAACCAATTTCATTCATCCGAAAACCAGTGGATACAATTACTATTGTAGTGGCTCCTCAGAGGGCTGAGATCGCTGCTCGTTACAGTAGCTCTCACTCTCAGCACAATGTGTCAGGCAAAGCTGTTACAGTAACTGACTGCTGCTCATCACAGCGCTCAGAGTTTCAGTAAAACTAGTAAATAATATTTCTATATATAAGAGTTTATAACAATATTATTTCCTTGTTTTACTGAAACTCTGAGCGGTTACAGTCAGTTACTGTAACATCTGAGCCTGATACATTGTACTGAGATAATATAACAAGCAGCTTATCTCAACGTTCACAGCCACTGGATTTAAAGGGCTAAAAAATAAACGCTCCTCTCTGTATAATGTTTATAACATCCTCCTGCATTAATTAATACCCCTCTCTGTATAATATATAGAACACCCTCCTGATTTAATTAACGTCCCTCTCTGTATAGAACATCCTCCTCAATTTATACCTTTCTCTGTATAATGTATATAACATCCTCCTGCATTAATACCCCTCTCTGTATAATGTATAGAACATCCTCCTGCATTAATTCATGCCCCTCTCTGTATAGAACATCCTACTGCATTGGCATGTGGAGGGTGCAGAACTTTGGATGTTGTGCTCTTCATTGCTGGTCTCCTTCACTCCTCAATGTAATATCACAAAAAGGACTGAAACTAAAATGTAGTGCATTTTATTTGAGTTTCTTTCGTTTTTTGTACTGAGCAGTTTCGTATCTCTTGAGTCATACTAAAACTAAATTATCCCAAAATTCGGACTAAATCGTTTTAGTACTAAAACGAATGCACATGTCTAGAATAAATGAAGTTGCACTGGCCACCATAGTAGCCGTCCACATTGTGACGTTCTGACTTTCACCCTGTAGCTGCTTTGCTGTCCCTCATTGCTTGGACCTTGACCTTAAATTGCCGCTTTATTATGTAAATTCCTACACTGTAGTCATACTGGTGTTTGTTAGTGTATTGATCTTTTTTGCCTCAGTTGTTACATCAGTACATGTTGCACAAGGGTGTATTTGTGTATGGTGAGTTTATGTGGGATTACAGGTAATCTGTTATGTAGATAATTCTTTCATCGCTATTTCGTAGCCACGGTGTTCTTGGAGCTGTGGAAGAGGCAGCGGGCGAGGGACGTGTCGGGATGGAATCTGTACAACTGGGATGAAGACGAGGTATCCTCATGTTTTATTTGTGTCACTAGTCCTGTCATAGAAGCATTGAGTATATTGTTTTGTCTTAATGGTAGTGGTATAGCATCTGGTGTTTTACACATCAATCATTGACAGCTCATTGTAATCCTAAACTAGCCACATTGACAAGATTTCCAATAGGACGACTCCATGCAATGCAATATGCAAAATCTACGCACAGCAAAACACTTACATATATTAATCAAACTGACACATTCAGGTCTATTCAAAGAAAGGTGAAACTCAGGAGAATGACTGGAGAAGTGAAAATTCTAGGTCAAAATAGCCAAACCAGAAAAATTTTCCCATTTATCTCACTTTCCAAATCAGCTATTTTGACCTAGAATTTTCACTTCTCCAAAAGTTCTCCAGAGTTTCACCTTTTCTCTGAATAACCCTCATTGTATCATTCTAACACAAAGCTGTATTTCTAATATTCAAAGCGGCCTATAGCCACCAGATGTCTAGATGTAGCAGTATTTAAAAATCTGAAAACTTTTCAACCTTCTCTTGATCTAATTTATTAAATGTTTTTTTCCTAAAGACGTTTGTGGGATTGTATCTCTGTAGCCACATTAAAAGGAATAAATTTGTACTGTAAAATATTCCCTATGTAGGATATCAGTATAGTCAGACTAAAAATTTCCATTTCTGTTTATTCTAATATTTGTGTGTTCTGTCTTCCCTTTACACATCACCCCAGGGCATGGTGATACTTGATAAATGGTAATTTGTTGCTTTGTGTATATAATGTGTTGCCAGTGTTTGTACGTTTTGGTTTTGCCCTGTAGTAGACAGGCCGAACGGCCTTTTGTATGCAATAGGTTTCTATGAGAGTATTGTCTCCTGTTTCTATTTTTAGTTATTTATTTATTTTGCAGGAAGAGCTGGCTCTAGACATAATAAACAACCCGGATTGTAACATCCAGCAACACCAACATTCGTATCTTCGATCCACTCTTGTCCTGCTGGGAGTCATACTTGTGGTAATGTAATTTCTTGATGATTTTTAGCAGTGCGAAGGACGTGTGTGAAACGTCGTCCGTCTTCCCTCAACAAAGTGGACTAGGTGCCACACACATCCGGCAGGGTACTCACCTGCTGTTTGCTCCCTCGACAACCTGGCTCTTCTTGCGGTGATCGAGCCGCTGGAAGAGTGGCTGAGGCGCCCCTGGAATACACTGCCATCTTTACATTAGAAACACTCCTTTAACTTCATATCTGGAGAGCATTTGGAATGAAGGGGAGGTCCTCTTGACCCCTATATCTCCACTTCCATTAGTCCTAGAAGGTCAAGTGAGGTAACATTGTCCTTTCCAATTAAACCAAACATGACCATGTTAAAATGAAAAAATATATCGCCAAAAATAAAAATAACTTTAAAAAAAAAAAAAAAAGTAATTCCATGATCAGGGCTCTATTACATTCTTTGCGCAAAAACGCTTGCTCAGCGCGTTAATTTGTGCGTGAAGCGTTAAACGTTAACGTGCGTAAATTAACACTGGTATTACAATCCGAGCGCATTTTTTCATCCGTCAAAAAATAACGCGCGTAAAAAAGTCACGCAAAAATGCGCTCGCATTAGCGTAGTGCGCAGAAATCGGGGTGCGGACTGTTTTTTCACGCGATTCAGCCAATCAGAAGTAAGAACCACAATTGTCTCCCGTTTAGTTTTTGCGCCTGCCAAAATCAATCTGAGCATACATGCTGCAGCAATAATAAAAACACACACAACATCTCAATTTTATTGTTTGGGTATGTGTAGAATGTGTAACTATACGTTGCTGCATATTTTTTTTCGGGCTGGTGTATTTTGTTTCGGCCAGGACGTTCAGATTTGCCGTTACTACCAGCTTTTCAAAGACGTTAAAATTATGCGCGCAAACGTTGTCCGTTAAAATTTGCGCATAGATTGTAATACCATCCGCGTAACAGCGCACAAACACATTTGCGCTCACAATATTAAGTATAGGATGCGCGCAGTAGATTATGCTCGCAAAGGGTTTGCGCAGGTTCACCCGCTTTAGACGTTAACGCGCATTTTTTGCGCGGACGTTGTAATACGATGTTCAGCGCAAAGGGTTTTGCCCCTCGCGTTAATGCGTTTTTGTGCACGCGTTAACGTTGCGCGCAGAATGTAATAGAGCCCTCAGTGTTTTATACATAGTTAATCACAAAATGCAATGTTCCAAAATACTTTAGTTTTACTATAATGCAGTAACAGGTTGGTCTGATTTTCTTTTTTTAAAGAGTGCCCTATAGAAATTATATCCACAAAGGTTTGGTTGATAAATGCGGAAAAATTTATTTACACACAGTAAATGATTGAAACCTGAATAGTAATTTACACTTTCTTTTTACATTTTGACATGTAGCATCCTGACATGACACATTCACACAACAATGATATATTTAGATTCTGCAGAGTCTGCTATAAAAAAAAATATATAATTTGTCTGGGTTCTACAATAAAACTGTGCTTTAAATAGTGTTTAAACATGATGAACAAAAAATGGTCAATATGAGGTCAGCAGCAGCACATGTCACAGCAGTGAAGGAGTCTATCGAGCTCCGGTTCTTGTGCCCTGGTTCCTTGATTTGGTGGGGGTTATTCTGGAACCCCAGGGTCATATGTAAGAAGTGAATGTCACATGCAGGTTATGATTGAAGTCAGATAGCTTAACTCCTCCTCTTTTGAAAGCACACAAAATCCTTTATATTTTTCTTCACTTTATTGAGAAAGTAACAGCAAATATAAGGTGTCTTGTGGGTAGAGAGAGCTTTTTTTAGGTCTGCTTTGGTATGGAAGGAAGATGGGGAGAGAGAGCTTTTCTGCTTTTTGCTTTGGAATGGGAGAAAGAGCTTCTCTGTAGTGCACCTTCTAGCAAGAGGAAGGTAAAACAGAATCCATCTGCCCAGTATATACAGGATGCTGCTACACACAAGCCTCCATGGATAGAATGCAGGAAGTGAAGCTTTGCTGCACAGGAAATGGAACTGGGACAAACTAACTATGCGAGTCAGTCAGGGAGAGTGGACTAATCCATTCTAAGTAACAGCATGGGGGAAACAAATAAGGAATCTGGTTCCATGATAGGGGTTGATTATTTTTTTTCCTGATTGTCTAATATGTTGGCTGCCAGTGGAGCACATACCCAGTTCATAACCATCAGGTAAGAAGTGTGTGCACAGTGCTCACACCTCTCACAGAAATCAAACCCTATGGACAACTGGAGAAGGTAGTTGGTTGTGGTGGCCGGGCAATCTTTCACCTTTTGTTGGAGTACCAAAATGAGCTTGTATTTCATCCCCTTATGAGCATGTACAGACAGTAGACGCAGCGTAATCACATGATCGTATTGGACTTGGGGCTTGATTTCATTAGAGAACTTTTTCAGCCATCTTTTGTTCATTTTTCAGTTCGGTGGATTCGGATATGGGTGTATCGGCATTTCAATTCCTGATAAAAATTCGGATTGAACATCGTCTCTCCCTGCTATACTTTCAATGGAAATATCGGCTTTATTGATTCAATCTGAATTTATCAGTCTGCCCATTTCTGAAAAAATTTCAAATGCTGAAAGGTGTTGATAAATAGATTTTCAGGCAGAACAATATAGGGGATTAGACTGAAATCTTTCTTTAAGTATCGGATATTTCTAATAGTCATGTTCGAATGGTACAAATCTGTATGATGCTGGGCAAAAATAAGCTTTTTTTTGGGCCATTTTATTGGCTCTGGACGAATTTTTTCAGCTGAATCCGCCAATATTTTTGACAAACAATATCAACCACAAGCAGCAGATATTTTTTTTCGAAAAAACAGCTGATAGAATTTAATTAGCTATGTAACATTCTATCCAATACAGTTTTCAAAACAACTTAAAAATTTGACTAAATCGTCTTTTTTATCATGAAAAAAAATGCAATGCCAGCATTATTAGCAGTCATCATATGGCTCTTGTCTGTCAAAAACCTGCATATCAATATGGTTCAGGCTTTGATGTGTAGTTGGTTTATATATTTTTGATAACCTGAAAAAAAAATCACTCACATGAAATAGAGCTATTTAATGGCTCAACTGAAAACCAATTTTCCAGAAAGTCGGAGGCATATATCTACTGAAAATAGGCATAAACGAATAAAGTGAAACTATTCAATAAGTAACCAACAGAATGATGGATACATTGTAATTGTTTTGCTGTATGACTTTAATAATTTCACTTTGAATTGTGTTAAAGAAAAATTTTTCTGAAAGTGCTCTGGAGGATCAAATGTCTTCTGGTGTACCCTGGTTAATTATCCATACCTAAAATAAGTCTATTTACATTACTAATTCTACTCTCATCGCTTGCCCTTTCTCTTTATGTGACAGATTGCTCTCCTGATCGGTATAGCACAAGCTCTTGTCATCTATCGAGTGGTGGCCACTGTGTCCTTCGTGGGCTCGTCTTGGAGCCTCTTAAAAGAGCATGCCAACACAGCCGCTGTCATTTCAGGAGCAGTGCTTCATTACTTAACAATTGTCATCATGACAAAGGTAGGGAATTTGTGCTATCTGTAAGCAAACCATCACATATGTTATACAGTTTAACTATTTTCAGGGCATTTCCTGTCTGACTTTTTCTTCATCCTTTGATGGGAAATATTTGCCATGTATATTTATCAAGGGCAATATTTATTTATTTATAAAGGATTTTACCAGGAAGGATACATTGAAATTTCTCTTGTTTTCAAGTATGTCCTGGGTTCAAGAACATTGAGTGGTTACAGAAATACAAAATAGTAAAATGCAAGATATTAACACAAAAACAAATATACAGATTAACAGAAAAATAAATATGTAAGAAATATAGTCACTATGTTACATGTTTACAGGTGCATTCCGTATTGAGGTATGTTAATATGGAGCTCTTAAGGGACTTTATACTGGGGGAAGATTTGATGGCGTCTGGGAGGTTATTCCATATTTGCGGTGCTCTGTAGGAAAATGAGGATCGAGCCACTTTCTTTTTGTTTTGCTGTATTGCAAGTAAGGTGCTGGTCCTGGATCTGAGGTTATAGGATGAGGGAACTGCTGGGGCAAGCAGCCTATTCAGGTAGGGTGGTAGCTTCCCAGAAAAGCTCTTAAACACCAGGTTGGAAAGGTGAAGGGTGCGTCTAGAGTCCAGCGACGGCCAGTTTAGTTCTTTTAACATGTCACAATGGTGGGTCATGTAGTTACATTGTAGCATAAAGTGGCAGAATGAGTTATACAATGTAGTAAGTTTCTGGAGGTGTGTTTGCGGGGCAGCTGCTTACACTACATCTCTGTATTCAATGGCTGGCATAAGCATTTGTTGTACAATCTGCTTTTTTACCGCGGGATTCAGGCAGGATTTGTTTCTGTACAGGGCACCTAGTTTGGGGTAGAGTGTAGATGAGAGTTTTTCGATGTGGGGGCCAAAAGATAGATTTGGGTCTAACCACATACCTAGATATTTGAGAGAAGTGATTTCAAAGTTGGTGCTAACTTAACCAGAGCTGTTGTAAACTTAACAACTCCATAGACTATGGGCACTATTCTCTAGTGAATGCTAACATTAGCGTTCGGATGAGTAAGTGTTACTACCAGGATAAGTGACTTTAACACATGCCTCCCATATTACCTTCCTAACGCTAAACCGGTCAAAAATCTGTTAGCGCATCAGTGATTGCGCTAGTTGGCGGAAGCTTACTGTACTTTTCGCACCCTATACTTAACATGGGGACCACAATCACAAATTAGCGTCAGGATAAGTAAGGTATTACAAAGTGCTAGTGCTAATTAGCGCAGGAATGCACAAGGCAAAATTTCAGCTACACCTAAAAGCTGGTGCTAAATGATTCTGCTTTTGCAAAATCATTTAGCACCCCCTAAACCCCCAATAAATCCCATACTCACCTCTCATCCCGCGGCGAGAGCGGTTGCCCAATCCACCACTTCTTGTCCCTGGAGCAGAATGAGACTGGGAACAAACAGTTCCCAGTCTCCCTCCGCGATCACTCTGCAGGAATGAGATCCCGAAGGGCTTGCGGTCCAGAAGCGCAAACCTCCATGGAGTTCTGTGTACTCCATGAGGCGGTACTCGCGGTGATGTGGAAGCGCCACCGCGAGTATCCCAGCAGTTAGCACTGCTTTCCAGGGCAAGGTGTCGAGGTAGCACCTGCCCCGGAATCTCACGCTATAATGGTTCTGGTAAATTTACAACAGCTCTGGTTAAGTCAGCTCCAACTTTGGAATATTGACCCTAGATTTTTAGTTCAGCATTGAGCTCAATTTGATTTTTTTTCCACTACAGGTGAACCGTGTCGTCTCTACCCATCTCTGTAATCTTGGTGAGTCCCTTTTAAAATGTGGATCAAAATTTATTAGAAAAAAAAATACCAATCAGTTGTCCCATGCTTTAGTGGAGCTAAGGAGTTGAATGTATTTAGTTATTATGCAATCACAGCTTGAGAATTCCACTAACATCAAGCTGTCGGCACTCATCCAGACACCCATAAATACAAAGGCTGGAACGGAAAAGAAATATAACAAAGAGGGGAAGTGGGACGGGTTGGGCATCACAACATACCGGAAGTGCATTTGTAGGAATCTAAACAAGGCTGAATTAACTCTGTATCACATTGTTAGAGTATTTTACGATAAGACCACGTGTCCTCACTCAATATTGGAATTTCTTGACTTTATTATTTTCCTCTCCCCTGTTAGAGAAACCACGGACTTTCACAGATCGAGAAAACAGTTTTACCACCAAAGTGTTCACATTCCAATTTGTCACTCACTTTTCATCTCTTTTCTATGTGGCGTTCTTCCTGGGAAGGTAAAAGTTTGGTGAATGCTATACTTATTACAAAAATAAAATTACCACTAACCTTGCATAAAACACAACTTAAAATGGATTAAGGAATGGAGTCCTAGCATATTGTATTGGGAAGCAAAGCAGTAACCTAGAATTTGTGGTTGTGGTGTTCTGTCTGATACTGTTAATCCCAGAGGGTAAAATCTGACCTCGCTGTCCTGGAAGGTCAACAATGAGAAACAAAACCTCATCGCAAGATATTCCAGAGATTGAGACAGATGGCATGCCTGATTACAAATTAAGTGGTTATCCAGTAAGTGTCAGTGTTTGCCATGTCTCGCAAACACTGCCGAAAATCACGGGTGTTGCAACATCGGCATTTCACAAAAGTAAAAAACAAAGAACAACAGGAGAGCTTCACAATGCAGCTTGTCCTGTCACTCTTTGGATGTCATGTTTGTGAAATGCTGGTGTTTGTCTATCTCTTGATAAAGCCAACATAGTATAGGCGAAACGCGTCCTTATTGAGATGCTTGATTGATTCCTTCTTACTCACTTCATTGCAGTATGGTTATTTATTAGGAACCTTTTTATGATGCTTATCCGAGCACTTTAACTCACATGGCATCGCCCTAATCCACAAAATTATCCAGTTTCATGTTTTTTTGTGATTGTCTATAATGCAAATGTGTGATTAAAGTTTAAAAGGTTTTTTGTCTTGTCTGTGTTGCACCCTGATGTGATTTTTTGACAGTGTGTTTGAAACACCAGCAATTACTTAATCACCCCTTAATCACAGTGAAATACCAAGCAAGAATAATAATGAACCCAATGGCAGAATGGAGCGATAGCATATCTGTACCTATGGTGTGGGTTTGGGTCGAAATCCCTACAACCAGGTTCCCTAATGCCAAAATCCCGACGGCCAACTTCCTTACACAGACAACTCCCTGACGGCCAACTTCCCTACACGGCCAACTTCCCTACACGGCCAACTTCCCTACACAGCCAACTTCCCTACACAGACAACTCCCTGACGGCCAACTTCCAGACATCCAAAATCCCAGTGGCTAACCCTAACCCTACTCCCTAACCCCCTAAACCTAGCCCTAACCCCTAAACCTAACCCTAACCCCCCTAAACCTAGACCTAACCCCAACCCACTAAATCTAGCGCTAACCCCAACCCCCTAAATCTAACCCTAACCCCTAAACCTAGACCTAACCCTAACCCCCCTAAACCTAACCCAAACCCCCCTAAATCTAGCCCCAACACTAACCCCCCTAAACCTAACCCCCTAAACCTAGCCCTAACCCTCCTAAATCTAGCCCTAAACCTAACCCTAGCCCCCCTAAACCTAGCCCTAACCCTAACCCCCTAAACCTAGCCCTAACCCTAACCCCCCTAAACCTAGACCTAACCCCAACCCACTAAATCTAGCGCTAACCCTAACCCCAAACCCCTAAATCTAACCCTAACCCCTAAACCTAGACCTAACCCTAACCCCCCTAAACCTAACCCTAACCCCCTAAACCTAGCCCTAACCCTCCTAAATCTAGCCCTAAACCTAACCCTAGCCCCCCTAAACCTAGCCCTAACCCCCCCTAAACATAGCCCCCCTAAACCTAGGGTTAGGGTGTTAATATTAGGGTTAGCCGCTGGGATTATTGATGTCTGGAAGTTGGCCGTGTAGGGAAGTTGGTATGTCCGGCACTTGTTCTGTCTGGAAGTTGGCCGTCGGGATGTTGGCATTAGGGAACCTGGCTGTAGGGATTTTGTCGGCACCCATATGGTGTATACTGTAAATGGGTCAGTACATTCAGAAACTAACTGCAGTGACTGAATAACGACAAACCCCCCCCCCCACCCGAACCCTTCTAGAGTTGGAACAAGATTCCCACTTGTGCATGAGGGGCGATTATTACTACACTAATAAAAGAACATCCTTGGCTGCTTTGCATATGTAGTGACTTTCTATTTTTTATGAATCATTAAATATCACAACATATACATATTTTTTATATTTTGTTTTTACCCCAGGATTAATGGATACCCAGGAAACTATGTGCGAATTGCAGGTCTTTGGAGGTTGGAGGAGGTAAGACTTGGTATACAATAGAATGGTTGTGTCAGCAGCTTTTAAAGGTGTAAAACCTAATAAATGATATTGTTTGCTATTACCTTTCTTTCCAGTGCCATCCAAGTGGCTGCATCACTGACCTTTTTATCCAGATGTGCATCATAATGGTCCTCAAGCAGGTTCTCAGCAACTGTGTGGAGTTTCTGTCCCCGTAAGTACACATATCATTTTATACCATAGCACCTATTAAGATAATTCATATGCCTTCTGCTGTGAGGCTCCATAAAATGCTTCCAACCAGGGTTCCTTGCCACTAAATCCTTGGCCTGAAGGTATCTGCTGCTTTGTTAAACTTTTTTCATCACCAGACACGGTTTCCTCAGACAGGTACAAACATGCTGTTTGTAGAATCATTGTACTCTATAATTGTTAAAAATAAAAATATACTCCAACTGTTCGAAGAACACGTTTCCTGTTACCTTTTGGGTTTCCATGGATTCTTTTTGATGATAACCATTTTCTTAAATTTCGATGTGATCCATTTCTATTCAAAATTAATTAAACAAGGGTTCCATTTAATTCTATTGGCAGAGTGTTCTGAAAAATATCAGCTGCTTGAGGTTGATATTTTTTTTTAGAAATATTGACTGATTCAATTGAAAAAAATTGGCACCGATATTAAAAAAATGCCACTTGTCCGAAAAAAGCTGTCTCTCATAAACCCAAAAAAGCTTATTTTTTTCTGCATCCTACAGATTTGTGCCTTAAAAAAGATTTCAGTCTCATTCCCTTATGTGAACAAAAATGCCAAATAGGCTTGTGCACCGATTTTTTTTCGGTTCGGTTCGATTCGATTTTTTGGATTTTTAAACTTTTCGATTCGGCTCGTTTCGACCGATTTCTGTTTCGATTCGGTTCGGCTCGACTCGTTTTTCGTGTACATTTTTTTCGGAATTTCGACCATTTTTCGTATTTTCGTGTCACTTAGCTCGTTTTTGTATCGACTTTTCGTATTTTCGGAAATTTTCGTTTTTCGGAATTGTAAATGGTTTCGGAATATCGACCATTTTTCGTATTTTCGTGTCACTTTGCTCGTTTTTGTATCGACTTTTCGTATTTTCGGAAATTTTCGTTTTTCGGAATTGTAAATGGTTTCGGAATTTCGACCATTTTTCGTATTTTCGTGTCACTTAGCTCGTTTTTGTATCGACTTTTCGTATTTTCGGAAATTTTCGTTTTTCGGAATTGTAAATGGTTTCGGAATTTCGACCATTTTTCGTATTTTCGTGTCACTTTGCTCGTTTTTTGTATCGACTTTTCGTATTTTCGGAAATTTTCGTTTTTTCGGAACGTCTGTTCTCCTCGTTTCAAAGCAATAAATTTCGATTTGACACATTTCAAGTACATTCGAAAATTCCGAAAATATTTCGTTTCGGCTCGGAAAACTTTTCGGATCTGGCATTTTCGGATCTAAAAATTTTCAGAAAATCGGCCGCATCCGAAAACACGAATCGGTAAATTTCGTGAAAATTCCGAAATTCCGAAACCCGAAATGCACATCCCTAATGCCAAATATCTGTTCAAAAACACCTATTTTACCATCCCCCACCATCCCAGTATTGTAGAGTAATTGATGACATTCAACCAGACTGGTCTGTAAAAAGACATTTTGTAAATTTAAGAATTTATGGAGATAAGGATAGTCTTACTTACTTTTTAATTTATCTATTTCATATTTTGTGTCTTTTCCCCTCAAATTTAAAAGATCCTATACGATATAGCATTGTTTACTAGGCAGTTTAATCACTTTTTACACATTCTCCTAAAAAACATAGGCTTCTTTTCTGTTCGAGCAGGTAGTAAGGAACTGCAAGTGACAGCACGAGCCACTAACTATTAGGGACTCCCTATTACCAGCTCAACTCATAATATTAGGGAGCCACTAGTACATACCGAAAGGGTTACCTCGCTCTGGTGCTGGTATCCTCTCCTGTAGTCCATTGGACTCCATGGTGACTCGTGCGAGACCTGTATAGCTGTGGCCCTGGGTGCACGCTGTAGTAGGGAAAACAAAAAATAAAACATATTTCCTTGAATGATCTTTCTTCAGCACAGCTGTGAGTTGTGTCTTCTAGGTTGCGGAATCTGTGCTTATTGTCAAGTCCACGGAGGCCATAATTCAGCACCACACATAGTGCTTTGTCACTGAGCCCCGTTATCTACTTATTGATCTAAAATCGGCCTCAATCTTTGTAGTTATCTGTGCTTCAAGTTCCGTAGCCTGAAGGAGAGGAGGAGCAGGGTGCATAGTGAGCACGGCTCTGAAGATCGGATCACAGAAACATGGCGGGCAAACTACAGACTCGGGGCCGTACACACTTTCAGTCTCTTTGATGAATTCTTGGAAATGGGTGAGTACCTCTTGAGATACCCGTCACATTGTCATTTAAACATATCTTTACTGTGTATAAAAAGTTACTTTGCCTAACACCCTGTCTTATTTTCATTGTTTCCAGTCATCCAGTACAGTTTCACTACCATCTTTGTGGCAGCTTTTCCCCTCGCCCCGCTCCTGGCCTTTATCAACAACGTTTTGGAAATCCGATTGGATGCAATAAAAATGACTCGTTTACAGCGCCGCCTGGTACCGAGGAAAGCCAACGATATAGGTATTGAATCAATAACAACTTGCATCATGTGAATAGATTAAATACAGAATAGTGGTCTCTAACTATAATATTTAAATGTAAACAATGGAGATCCCCCCCAGCACTCACTCATAACCCCTTCACTCCCGAGATCGAGATAACTCTGGTCTTCAAAGTCACCATCAGCTGACCATAATGAGTTCTCTCAATCTGCAGCTGAGCAAGACAAAAGCAAATAATATTAATTTGTTGCACGTGGAGGACGTGTCATGTTGAGAAATTCGATTAAATAATATTTTTGAGTGAAATACTAAAACTGCAGGTTTTGTAGCTGGTAGGGTAGCAGGTGGTGCAACATGGGCCTCAGGAGGAGGCAGCACAGTGTGTCAATCATACCTTCTGCAATCATCTTCAATTCCTTTGTGCATAAGTATCCATTCCCCTGAAAATCTCATATACACCACTGTATGGATACCTTCTGTATGAGAAGGCGATAGGGGGTTCTCCACTGAATCATGGGCGTTGTAGATCACCAAAAAGATGAAGACCCAGGATTAGATTACCCCGGTATCTAATACATAGATTTTTCAGTGACCAACATAGCATTTTACATTTGAAAATGTGGTCCCCTGATTCTCTGAACATCAGGAACAATAGATAATTCTAACAAATTGAATTGGTCCTAATCCGTTCTTAAAACATTCAAAGACACTTGTAAGCTACGTGTTGTGAGACAAGCTTTTTTTCCCCACAGGTATCTGGCTGCAGGTTCTGGAAGCCGTTGGGGTCCTTGCTGTCATCACCAATGGTTTGGTCATTGCAGTCACATCTGACTTCATTCCCAGACTCATATACAAACATGTGTATGGCCCATGCGGACAGGAGAACACGGAGGGAATAGAGTAAGAAATGTGGCTGTCGTATGAGAAGGAGTATATAAGTTACAATAGAATATGCTGAAAATAAAATTACTAGAGAATAAATGAGGGGGACCTAAGAGAGCAAGGCAGCAAAATGCTCATGTTAACACTTTAAGGGCCCATAATATAAGGGGAGCTGTTTTTACCTGTGATGTTTTTTTTTTAAAAAAAATGTTCATCTTGTGGCACAATGACAAGGAGATATAGTCGTCAAGTCACACCTTCAGAATTATCCAGGAATATTTTGCCATTTTATAAAAGCAGTGCAAAGATTCGTTCAAAGTTCTATCCAAATAAACACCTCGTCATTGTGCCGCTGCTCTATATAGCACCATTGTGTGGTTTCATAGCAAACTCCCCCGCAGGATACCCAAGGCCCACTATGGTTCTTCAGTGTCTCTCGGCACAATAGTTGTCCCACATCTCACTGGTGTATACGCCATGTTTGCGGAAACATGGGTGACAGTCAGGAAAACCCCGTTTGGATTGATAAGGTTCTATGACCAGGTCTAAGTCAATCCGGGCAGGATACTTATATTTCAATTACTATTTCCTAAGCGTGTATCTCTCTTAGTTGTCTCACAGGTTACATCAACCAAAGTCTATCTACATTCCGCACTCAGGACTATGAGCATCTGACAGAGGTCCATGAGCCTCCGAACAGCAGCATAAGGGAATGCAGGTAAACATGTTTACATATGTAAGAAAAGGAGATAACCCTATGAATCCTATACACTCCAGAATGTAAGTCCTGGAGAAGGTGGAAGGTAACACAAAACACTTGTATGTATTTTTTAAATTCTGTAGTCAGTGAAGGACTGATGATACAATCCTTCAATGCAGCAAAATAATTTTCCATGACAAAAAGTTAGATAGAATAAACATTCAGTACAGAATAGGCAAATAGACCCCCATGGTTGGTTAGTAATACAAGATTGACCTAATCTTTCTAGCAAAACAAACCTTCGAGCTTCTGTAATAACAAAGAAGGAGACCAAGCCCTCAGCCTGTGTAAGGTGTATAGCTTCTTAAAATTGCTCGGGGTGTCTGTAAAGAATATGATCAGATGAAAGACGGAATACATAGAAATGGCGCATACCATAGTTAGAGCAAGGGTGCTCATCCCATGTTCCATGGGCAACTTGGGGTCCAAAGGACCCTACAATTTGGCCCTATAACTTAATCATATTTAGTCAGGGTTCAAAAAGTCCTGCTTGGCCCTGTAATTGTTGAGGTAGCAAAGGGTTGGAGTGATGGAAGTGTCTGCGCTCAGGAGAGTCTGATGTAAGGTGTAGGTTGATGCAACACCGGTTGCAAGAAGGATCACTGCGAACGTTAGTGAAATTAAGGAATCCATCATCAAAGCGCAGATGAGCAAGAGTCTGTTCTGAGGTCTAAACTTCTGATCTGGGATCTGGGTGAAATGGGGATATAGAATTAAATGTGGGCTTAGAATGAAATAGGTGCATAAAATGCAATGGGGCACGAAATGAAGGGAAATAAAGAGGCACATACTTATAAGGTGTAGCCCGCAATGTGTACCAAAATGTTGAAAGTGTCCCTCGGCTGCCTAAGGCTAGGGTCAGAAGAGCGCATTTTGTATTGACTGTGCGTCCGTGCAGGACGGACGTACTTTCTGACTGACAACAATGTAGTGGCCACACAGTCTGTTTTTTCACTGATGTATATTTTGACGGATGTAGCAGGGAAAATAAATTAAAATGCAAAACCATTTTGTCCGTCAAAAATGCTGGACGTATAAATGCAGTCCGTCTGACCACGTTCCATCACTCACACACAAAGCTATGCGGACGATGCGGACGCAGCGCACTTTGTGCGGCCGTTCTAGGGGTTGTACCTTCTTGCCTAACTTGCGTCCGTTTGCCGCCGCCGTTGTGCGTCCACAGTTCAGTGCTCCATTGGCCTTTATTTCATTGGTATCACGGACGTACTTTTGTCCACCATCGCGGACATGAACGCTGCGCTCGTCTGACAGGAGCCTAAATGTTGAGCTCCACTGGTTTAGAAAAACAAAAAGGCAATTTGGAATTGATTTTGAGATTAGCTAGCACGCCAGCAGAGTGGCTAATATTAAAATATATGATGACTTCCTTTTTTGCGGAATATATGATACCCTTTCCATTATGGTATAATTAAATTCCTGCTTCTTGATACGGAGGGTACCCAGCACGGTTTTTCTTGCACCAGAACATCCATATCTATTCCTGAATGTACCTACAAAGTAGTGTCCTCACCCATCCATTCCTCTCTTTTTCATTCACCAATCCACAGGTATCGAGATTACCGTTCGTCCGACGACTACAGTTTCTCAGTGCAGTTCTGGCATATCTTTGCGGCTAGGCTTGCTTTTGTCATTGTGTTTGAGGTAAGAATCCTATTTGAAGGCTATGTGAAGTTTAATTTGGAAGTATCTGCGGGGAGGGGGAGATCAAAAATACTTACAGGGTAATTCAAAGAGATCCGAATTGCTTGAGAAAGGTTTCAGCGTTCGGTTACCTTTCCTGGCCATTCGGCTATCCAGAGAGCAGGCAATTTGCCAAATCCTGGCGAATTGCCTGCACATACGGTGGCTGTTCGGTGCCTGTTCGAGGGCAGTGAAATCCCCATGAAAAAGCACTACTTCGGCTATTCAGAGAACACAAACCAGCAGTGAAAGGTTCCCGAAATGTCCTGCCATTCAGTGGTTTAATTCGGCAAGTTTATTCAGGCGAATCCCATAGGCTTCAATGTTAAAAATATTCCGGTTTTAATTCAATATCTAATAAACCGTTAATTATAAAATTCTGCAGTAAAGAGTCTCTTTATTTATAGATTTTTTAGGATATTTTAAGCATTTTTCTGTATTTTTTTAAAAAAAATTTAAAGTCCTATTTTATTTTTTTATTTTTTTTAAGTTTACTTATTTTTTCTGTAACAGCCCTTTTTATTATCGTTCATTGGACCTCATATGCAAATTTCAGACATTTTCGCTCAGTAGTTTCTTTGCAAACAGCGTTTCACTTTTCAATCATACATGCAAACTGTTTTCCTAATTTATTCACTGCCTCTTCTGCGGTCTCGACTTTTTCCGGCAGCTGTGATCGGCTCCTGCTCGGCTTTTTCCGTGGTTTTCGGCGGGTTAATCCAGATGTTTTTGCGTGTTTTCGGCGTGCATTCGCTGGGTTTTTGCGGTTAGTTTTCGTCAGGTTTGCTGCAGCTTTTCCCTGCAATTTGGGGACCCTGTGGTGTTTGCTGAATACACCGCAGGGTCACCGAAATGGGATCGGCAAAACGAACCGAATTGAAGAGAACGAAAAGTCACCGAACGTTCGGTGACTTTTCGAATCTCTTTGAATAACCCTGTTAATCTGTTTGATGTGGATGAATAGCCTGTGGTAAAAAATATAGATCTTTCACTTTCCACAAGTGCAGGCATGTACTTTGTTTCTTCTATATTGCTGATAATAAGCATTTTGCAATCTTCAGTTAACGTATCAACCTGTTCACACAATCAAGTGATTTACCAAAAAGAAAAAAACATTGTCAGGATCCAGTGTATTTTGGAAAATAATTTTGAATTAATTGTAAGTAAGAAATATATGTGAATATTCGCAATGTATTCCTTACTGTAATAACCTATTTGGCAGACAGATGGCGCCGTCTCCTGGCCAAAAGGAGTTACTACAGTTCTGAGGTCTGTGCAGGATAAACTGGAGAGATGTCAGTAAGACACATTCCCAGGTGATTTTAAAAAGTCTTAGCACATCGGGCATCATGCCCACTGTGCTAAAACATTGGGGGCACCTTCTGCAGTCTAAATACAAATCAAATTAGTTTGCAACAAGTTTAATTTGCGATGATACAGCATAGCTCCTGATCTTGTTAACAGTCGGCAACTGCTTATCTTGTATCCACTATCACTGTAATGAAGGGGTTAAATGCAATGCTTTCTCTAGAAGCCTTTCTTTTGTTTAATACAGTTTATAGATTAAACATTCATAATTAGACGATGAAAAGCAAAGAAAAAGTCTTAGGGCCACATTACATTCTTGACGCTAACGTTAACGCTCACTTGCGTGAGCATTAACGTTAGCTGCGGGATCTACCGCATATTACGATCCAAACGCAAACGGGTTAAGTAACCCATTAGCGTTTGGTACCTTGCGCTTTTCAGAGCGAGGTTACCGTACTTTGTGATCCCTATACTTAACATGGGGAGCGCAAAGTGTTAATCAGCGTTAGGATTACAATGTACTAACGCTGATTAACGTCCGGCCACAGTTAACTGAAAGTTAACCACAGCCAGGACTTGGTGTTAACGGATTCCGCTTCTGCAGAATCCGTTAACACCATAACAAAAAAAAACAACAATCTGATACTCACCTCCTGTTCCGCGGCAAGGACCACGGTTACAACCGCCTCCTCCGTCCGGCGGGAGCAGGGAAAGACTGGGGGAAAAAGTCCCCCCAGTCTCTCCCTGCGTATCACTATGCCGACCGGCCAGACCTCGCGAGGTGAGATCCGGATGGTCATGTGACCGGCAGGGGGAAACTCAATGGACTCCATCGAGTGGATGCTCGCGGCTGCGCACAGCAACGCCACGAGCATCCCGGGGGTTAACGCATGGTAACAATGCAGGCAGCAATTTTTGCGCCTACATTGTAATCCAGCGTTAAAACGCGTGCACAAGGGGGAAAACTGCGGGCGCAGTTTTTCCTCCCTTGCGTCCACGTTTTAATGCTAGGATCGTAATGTAGCCCTTATTGTTTAAAAATTTAAAGTTACCTACAGTTGTTGTGAATGCTCAGTCTTCATCGAAGAGCTGCAATCCATGGTAACCATTAAGGAAGAGTCGCACATCCTGATTTGCACAGTCCTGGCAGCACCCATAGCTTTAATTCTGTTTATAAGATTAGGTGACTGACATTACAATGAAAGATGAGGGTATGGGTATCCCATATGGTTTGGGATGTGTGCTGTTTGAGCATCCCCCAACTCGAGCTCTCACACAACTCGGCCCCTAAGCAAGCTTGCATTCATACATGTTCTGTACAAGAGTACAATATACTGATTTGCAGTCTGTGTTTGAAACATTGCAAGCCTAATGATAGGTCTCCAGTGGCGTTCTGTGCCCAAAGTCCATCCGTGCATGCTTTTTCATTAATTGCTCTGGCTCTCACACAGAGCATGTTCAAGATGTTTTGGCTGTAAGTAATGCAAGAAGTCCCAAAATTTGAAAACAAGTTATCGGTGAAGTGATAAGCCACCCCACACTTTCAATTTTAAGTATAGCTGTTGGGTTAGCCTGCATCAAAAACACCATACAGCCAGTGCGACACAAACAAACGTTAGTGTGATAGTGGGCATCCGAGTTGTGAACACATCTAGATTAATTGTTAAATCTCTATTGTTCCAGGCAATTTTATGGACTACATTCTTATGGACTGCAGTATAGTATGTTATGCTGCATATCGTTTGACGTAATATATTGTATGGCTTTCCATATAGTTTTGTTATCTTGTCTTGCAGCACGTGGCCGTATGTATTAAGTTTGTTGCTGCTTGGTTCGTACCCGATGTCCCTCAGAATGTGAAGAATCAAAGCCTGGAGGTAAAGTTGGAAGACCTGCGCAAGGAATTGAGGTATGTAACTCTTTAGAGGAGAAATTCTTGAAAATAGTCCCATGGATCCCTTTCATGCATGTCCTATAATGGCCTGTCAATAGTGAGCATGAACACCTAAACTGTGTCTGTGTGTGCATGTGGGGAGATATCACACAGTGAGCAACGTATGGCATATTAGAGGTCTGGCGGGGCATGCCACATTCTTATTGGACATAAATGCTTTAAATCTCAATCCATCACAGTACCTATATTTTTAATACTGCAAAAAGCAGGTATGTACCCTGCCATTGGTGTACAATTATCACTCTTAAGATATTAGCAGCACATTATGGGCACTATTACAATCTTCGCGCAAACGTCAGCGAGCGCGCAAAAACGCATTAACGAAAGGGGCAAAACCCTTTGCGCAGTACGTCGTATTACAATGTCAGCGCAACAAATGCGCGTATATGTCTACCGCGGGTGAACCTGCACTTACTTCTTGCTTACTGTACTTTACCCATCCTATACCTAACATTGTGAGCGCAAATGCGTTTGTGCACTGGTATGCGGATGGTATTACAACCTATGCGCAGTTTGTAACGCACAGTCTTTGCGTGCATAATTTTAGCGACTCCTAAAAGCTGGTGCTAATGGGAATTTCTATCAACCTGGCCGAAACCAAATACACCAGCCCAAAAAAAATTACGCAGCAAAGTATAGTTACACATTCTACACATACCCAAACCAATAAATTTGAGAAGTTGTGTGTGGTTTTTTTTATTGATGCCGCATATTTATTTATTTATAAAGAATTTTACCAGGAAGTATACATTGAGATTTCTCTCGTTTTCAAGTATGTCCTGGGTTCAAGAACATTGAAGTGTTATAGTCGTTACAGAAATACAAAGTAATACAATGCAAGATATTAAAAAAACAACACAAATATACAGATTAACAGAAAAATATGTAGGAAATATAGTCACTATGTTACATGTTTACAGGTACATTCTGTATATAGTCACTATGTTACATGTTTACAGGTGCATTCTGTATATAGTCACTATGTTACATGTTTACAGGTGCATTCTGTATATAGTCACTATGTTACATGTTTACAGGTGCATTCTGTATATAGTCACTATGTTACATGTTTACAGGTGCATTCTGTATTGAGGTATGTTAATAGGGAGCTCTTGAGTGACTTAAGACTGGGGGAAGATTTGATGGTGTCTGGGAGGTTATTACATATTTGCGGTGCTCTGTTGGAAAATGAGGATCGAGACACTGTCTTTTTGTATTGTGGTATTGCAAGTAAGGTGCTGGTCCTGGATCGGAGGTTATAGGATGAGTATATGCGCAGATTGACTTTGACAGGCGCAAAAACGTAACGTGAGACAATTGTGGTTCTTAATTCTGATTGGCTGAATCGCGTGAAAAAAACAGTCCGCACACTGATTTCTGCGTGCAACGTTGCTGCGTCCATTTTTCACGCGTTACTTTTTGACGGATGAAAAAATGCACGAGGATTGTAATACCAGCGTTGATTTATGCGCGTTAACGTTTAACGCTTTGCGCAAAAATTCACGCGTTGCGCAAGCATTTTTGTGTGAAGAATGTAATAGGGCCCTATGTTAGCTGCCACAGTCCATGAGAGCTTGGTAGAGGTACTAACTCTCACCCTCGTCCACTCTACAGTGAGATGCCGGAAGAGAGTGATGAATTTCCCATTGACATCTCCCCCCATCCATACAGAGATCTTCTAGTGGAAGCCAGGTAATTTATATTCAGCCCAGGGTAACATATTCTTCATCTCCAGTGAAGATGTTGCAGGAATCATGGACCAGTCCCATAGCATTTGAGAAGTCCCCAGCTGTAAAGACATACCTACACCATATATTTAAATGTAGTTATCTGTTATACCTGGCAGGAACTTGGATTCCATACCTAATTTTCGCTTTCAGTTTGATAGAGCGCTCTACGGAAGTTTGAGAACCATGACTGTGACAAGGTGCTGATGCTTCCTATGACCCGGACCTACAGAGAGCCTGCACAAAAAGCACAACGCCGGCGTGACGCACTGCAGGACTTCCTCCACCCCCATATTTCTTATGCAATGACGTGTTTTTCTTTTTGTAATTATTCATTTGTACAATAAATATTTTTTAACTAAAATACATTTTTTTTAACATAAGCGATGGTTTGGTGTGTTGTTTTCTTTTCTGGTTTGATGTGATCTTTTCTTTTCAAGACAGGCTAATTAATAAGACAATATACAAATGACAAGTACAGTGAAAATACAGAAACTAAACTATCAGGGTTATTCAAAGAGATCCGAATGGCTGCCGAAAGGGAATCGAACGCTGAAAATCAACGTACGGCTACATTTTCTGGCCATTCGGCTATTCAGAGAGCAGGCAATTCGCCAAATGTTGGCGAATTGCCTGCACATACAGTGCCTGTTCGCTGCCTGTTCGAAGGCAGTGAAAACCCCATGAAAAAGCACTGCTTCGGCTATTCAGAGAACACAAACCAGCAGTGAAAGGTTCCCGATATGCCCTGCCATTCGGTGGTTTAATTCGGCAGGTGAATCCCATAGGCTTCAATGTTAAAAATATTCCGATTTTAATCCAATATCTAATAAACCGTTAATTATAATATTCTGCAGAAAAAAGTCTTGATTTTTTAGGATCTTTTAAGCATTTTTCGGGATTTTTTTATATATTTTTTTTAACTTTACTTATTGTTTCTGTAACAGCCCTTTTTATTATCATTCCCTGGACCTCATATGTAAATTTCAGACATTTTCGCTCAGTAGTTTCTTTGCAAACAGCGTTTCACTTTTCAAACATTCAAGCGAAGAGTTTTTTAAATTTATTCACTCCATTCGTCTGCAGTGTTGGCTTTTTCCGGCGGCTGCGCTGCGTGTGATCGGCTCCTGCTCGGGTTTTTCCGGTGTTTTCGGCGGGTTAATCCAAATGTTTTTGCGGGTTTCCGTGTGCGTTCGCCCTCGTTTTGCGGTGAGTTTCCGGCAGGTTTGCGGCGACTTTTCTCTGCATTTCAGCGGCCCTGTGGTGTTTGCTGAATACACCACAGGGTGACTGAAATGGGATCGCCAAATCAAACCGAATTGAAGAGAACGAAAAGTCACCGAACGTGCGGTGACTTTTCGATTCTCTTTGAATAACCCTGAATGATTGAGAATACCATTATGTACAATCATGACCACTTCGCTTAAGTGATGAAGCTTAAACAACCCATCCTGCTGACCCATGGTCACTGTGACAGCTACTCAAAGCAGAGATCACACCTCTATCCAGCAGTCTGTCTATCATTGGCCACTTGACAGCCTTCCTGAGTTTCCATCCAAGAAGATTAAAATTAATTTGAGGAAGATCTGGTAGGGTGAACCTTATAATGCATATGCCATCCTCGGCCACACAATCAGGAACTTCCTGTAGTGGGCTCGCTGTAAGGCAGTGATGGCAGACCTTGGTACCCCAGATCAGGGGTCATCAAACTTCTCCTTGCAGATGTTTTGGAATTGATTTAAGGGAGGTGCAAGATCCAGTGCCCATACATTGTGGACATCCATAAATTGAGGCTAATATAGAAGAGCTTCAATAGTATCTTCTATATTGGATTGTAAATTAATCCATACCTCTGATCGCACATGCACAGAGCAAGTGGTGAAAGGGGGGGGCAGAGAATGTCATTATTAAACATTCCTGACCACCACCCTGGTTTACTCAAACTCCATTTTTTTTAGCTTGGAATGTTTTAAATCTCACCTCTACTGCACCCCAGTCTCTCTTGGTGCTCATTAAGGAAGCCGTAAGCGCAACCCCCCCCCCTTCTGGGTCAACATGTGTTTGACTGGGCATTGGACAATCGCAGAAGGGAAGCCCTGCGTTTTTAAGTACAGTCGCAACCTCCTGGGATAGCTGGGTTAAAGGGGTAGCTGACACTCTGGTCACCATGACCAGTTAATTATGGTTAATGGTCACGGTGGCTTGAGTGTCCATGCAAAGTCAAAATTTTGCGCATGTTGTTACTTTGCAGCCCTGCTACACACTCATAAATACAAAACATTTTTGGAAGAAGATTCAGACAAATTCTTGCCAAAAATAGGGACAACTGGGAGGGACACTGGCCCTCTAGCTCTGATGCTTTACAAAAATGGCTACATATCTAGAAAGGAGGATTCAACAAACTTTATTGCTACATTCCAACAGGTGGAGTGGGCTCTGATGTCACTTTTTTCATGAAAGAAAGGTGCTATAAAATCAACAATTCCCACCATAGCACATACTTACCCCATGCCCATATACAGATATTGTTTTTACATTTTACGGAAGCTGCATTGCTAGTATTGTTATCAGTGACCTTGTTAATTCACTGGGGCAGATTGCAGAGGAGTTGAATGCATATGAGTATGTCCACATTCCACAAAATGTTACCTAATTTGTTTAAATGTAGGGCCACCCCTGCTGGGAAGAGATATTTGTCCTGTCATCATAAACTACCAAACTGCAAAACTTGTGTAGCGCTCACCCCCGGAGGAGCCGCTGAATAAACCCAGGATAGTCTCACTGCACTAGGAATTACTACACACCAGCACTGTTGTGGATTTTCTAAGTTATATACTTTACTGAATCGATAAAGTGGCATATAATACACATGTACATTGAAGATAATGACAGGATACGAAACGTGGGAAAAACATGTGGTGGAAAAAAAACGGTTAATGTCCCTTTGGTTTGTAAGTTAAGTCCCACTCAAAAAGGCTCATAAATTGGTGTCTTAGGGTACCCGGGTACTAGATTCAACTGGCCAGTGAATGAACAAAACTATCTTTGACTAGGCAACGTTGGGGCCCTGTGGATTGAAGCATTTAACCAAGTGCGCACTTTCGTTTCGGAACCGTAGGCCTTGAGGCCTCTTACCCATCCAATGAACAAAGTGTCCAGAACCGATGACTCGACCAAAGGATCTCTCTCCGCTGACTGGAACCCAGTGCCGACAAATCCGCTCCTCAGATGCCGAATCTCCACACTGGAACTGGTCAGCCGCCTGCACTCCCGTTCGATCGCGCGGCCTACTTATGCGAGGTCCTTCTGGAACCTGGTTGTCCTCCAAACTGCTCAGCGGAACGTTGTAGGTGATGATGCACGCTCCGTCCCCGATCTCCAGCACTGGATGCGCCTCGGTCCACGCTCCGGCCTGGTTGTGATCCTGGACAGTCTGCTGCCTGCATCTCACTCGTTCAGCTGCTCTACTCGCTCTGCCCATGTCCCGCACGAGGCTCCTGATGTCTTCCTGGCGCCAGCACGCCCACTTCCTGTCCTCTTCGCAAAGGTTTCTGGGAGATGAAGTCTTTTTAGTCCAGCATAGCCCATAACGTCTCTAGGCTCTGTCTCCCTCTAGTGGTAGCAACCGTTCAATACATAGAGCCAAACTAATACAGCGCTACACTTGCCTTACCAATTCTACCTCCAAGTTGAGCAAAATGAACATGAATTATCATTTAATGTACTTTTTTTTACCATTATTTATACGGACAGGGTTTACTCCCCAGGTGGTAGAGTGCATTCATAGAGTTCTGGCATCAGCAGATGAAAGCATCCTTCCCAGAAAAATAGAAATTCAGTGTTAACTGCCTTCTCTTTAAAAATCTAAAAATATGTGAAGAATGGTTGTTGTGCTGTCTATAAGTCATACATACAATAAATATTGTTCTAGGGAAAGCCCATAACATTGGTGGCACGTGGTGATGGCATATGATACATGCAAGCTGAATATGTGATACAAAAATGATTGATTCTTACAAATTGATCCGGACAATATAAGTATCAATCCTTTTTGTATCATATATTTATTATATCACATATTCATCTTGCATGTATCATATGCTATCACCATGTACCACCAACAGTATGTGCGGTCACTGAAAGTATTTTTATTGTTTGTATGTATCTTTAGTGGTTTCTTTAAAGGATAAATCACATTGTTCTAATTCAAAGCGAGCTTTATACATTTCACTGTTTATTTATTGCAAGGCACTACTTATCATTCACAAAGCCTCTCAATTATGTCTATAAATCATGCTGGTTAATGTACACTTCCAATGTTTGGCACACTTTATGCACAGAGTACACCTTCCCATATGTTTACCAATGAAGGCATGAGCTCATAATGCATTGCATATTTACTGGAAAGTCATTTAGGTGCAATAAATCAGTGTTGTTGTGTGCGTGTGTATACTCAACAAAAGAAGTCACGTGACGTTTAAAGACAAGAAAATGAAGTGTATGCAAAATAGACACAGTCGCTATAATGACCAAAAGAGAGGTGAACCCCTATCACCGCACAAGTAACTGCAGTCCAATACAATACCGGTCCAGCAGTTGTTAGTATATACTTCTGTGTCTGTCATTGTCTATCAAGGTTATTCAAAGAGAATCGAAAAGTCACCATACGTTCGGCGACTTTTCATTTTCTTCAATTCGGTGCGATTTGGCAATCCCATTTCGGCGACCCTGCGGTGTATTCAACAAGCACCACAGGGCCGTCATAGTGCAGGGAAAAGCTGCCGAAAAGCTGCCGAAAACTCCCCGCAAAACCCGGCGAATGCACGCTGAAAACCCGCAAAAACATCTGGATTAACCCCGCCGAACACGACGGAGAAACCTGAGCAGGAGCCGATCAGAGCACAGAGCAGCCGCCGGAAAAACCTGACACCGCAGACGAATGGAGTGAAACAAAACAGTTCGCTTGAATGTTTGAAAAGTGAAATGCTGTTTGCAAAGAAACTACTGAGCGAAAATGTCTGAAATTTACATATAAGATCCAATGAATGATAATAAAAAGGGCTGTTACAGAAAAAAGAACAAACGTTTTAAAAAAAATCGGAAAGCATATTTGGGCAAAAAAATCCTGAAAAATACTTAAAAGATCCTGAAAAATCTAACAATAAAGAATCTTTTTACTGCAGAATATTATAATAAACGGTTTATTAAATATTGTATTAAAACGGGAATATTTTTAACATTAAAGCCTAAGGGATTCTCCTGAATTAACCTGTCGAATAAAACCACCGAATGGCAGGGCAATTCGGCAACTTTTCACTGCTGGTTTTTGTTCTCTGAATAGCCGAAGCATTGCTTCTCTATGGGGATTTCACTTCCCTCGAACAGGCACCGTATGTGCAGGCAATTCGCCAACATTTGGCGTAGTGCCTGCTCTCTGGATAGCCAGACAAGTTTCACATTGGAGAAATCCTGTATGGAGCAGAGACCTTCATTACAGGTGTGTATGAGACCAGATGATGCATGACGTCCATCTCCGACAACTAAAAGCTGTGTTAAGTTGCATTTCAAGTAATGTGCATATTTCATAATCTATGTTTCAAACACATAGAATTGCTTGTGCAAGAATAAATCCTTTATTCACAAACCCAGGACTTTTGAAAATTACAAATAGTGTGCAAGTTCCGGGCGATGCGTAATTTGCGCATTGTACGCATTGCAGGTTGCAAACATACGCAAACTGCATTAGAGCGCAGCAGGGACTTCCACATTTCGGAAGCCCTCTGCTGCAGGGGAGGAGCAGTGCGCATTGAGATAGAAAAGGTGACTATTTACAGCTAAAATAATCTACAGATTAAAAAATAGTTGGGCAGATGCAACTGCCCAATTTTTTAAGGGGATAAGGGGGGGAGGCGGCATTTTTTTCAGTAAAGGGCCCCTTTAATATAGCAATTTTGAAACTTTAAATTCACTGTTTGGTGATTAAACCCAATAGATAAAAAGAACCTTTAATAAAATATTTTGAACAAAAATTGCTAAACTGAAAAAAAATCCACAACATGTCTGACTTTCCTACCCTTTTTTGACTGAATATTGAATTTTGTGGCATTGATTTTGCTCCAGTTAATTACTGGTTTAGTCAATCAACACAAAGGAAACTGAGACATGGAGCTGGTGATCTAAACACATCTTAAAATGTGCCAAATGGCACAATATTACACATGTGTTTAGAGCAGGGGGCAGCAACCTTGGCCCTACAGATGTTTCGGAACTACATTTCCCTTTGACGCGCATGTCAGCTAATTAGTGACAGAGCATCATGGGACTTGTAGTCCAAAACCCTCAGGAGGGCCAAGGTTTGCTGACCCCTGATTTAGACATTCAAAATCTCCATTTTTTGTCTTTGTGTTACAGCAGAAGCCAACAAAATATAATGTATATTGTTCTAGGCTGCTTGTTTTCTAGTTGTTGACAAACAAACATGGATTGTCAAGTCTGGCCTAACCATTTCCTCCCCAACTGGCCCTATTCTTATTTTTTCCTTTCCTGGGATAGTGGTGCATCTATCTTAAGCCTTGTAGTCTGTAAAATCATTGCAAACACTCATATACATGACATAAATGTATATAATTAAGGGCTTCGTACTATTTCAGGTTTATATGAGTTACGTTACATAGTTACATAGTTACATAGTTATATAGGCTGAAAAAAGACATGCGTCCATCGGGTTCAGCCTCTCCCACATAACCTACTGCTGTTGATCCAAAAGAAGGCAAAAAACCCAGTCTGAATGCTTGCCAATATGCAACATACTGGGAAAAAATTCCTTCTTGACCCCAGAATGGCGTCAGATTTCTCCTTGGATCAAGAAGCTTTTACCCACATATTAAATATTATAACCCTTAATATTCTGTGTCTGCAGGAAGTCATCCAGTCGTTTTTTAAAAGTCTGTACAGACTCTGACCCAACCACCTCAACAGGCAGAGAATTCCACAGCTTTATTGTTCTCACCGTAAAATAACCCTTCCTATGCTTTAAGCTAAATTTTCTTTCTTCCAGTCTAAATGGATGACCCCTTGTCCTGTTAATGAATAGGTTATCAGACAATGGTTGATAATGGCCCCGTATATATTTATATAAGGTTATCAGATCCCCTCTAAGGCGCCTTTTCTCTAAACTAAACAGGTTTAAGCTTGTTAGTCTTTCCTCATAACTTAACCCTTCCATCCCCCTTATTAATTTAGTTGCCCGTCTCTGCACTTTTTCTAATGATATAATATCTTTTTTTAAGACAGGTGCCCAAAATTGCACGGCATATTCAAGGTGCGGCCTGACCATTGATTTATACAGAGGCAAAATTATGTTTTCATCCCGTGAGTGAACTCCCCTTTTATTGCATGCCAGTACTTTGCTGGCCTTGGCGGCTGCTACGTGTCTATAAAGAAGCAGCTATAGGAACCATTTGTCACTTTAACTGGTTTAACCAATGATGTAAGCTAGATAATGATTTCTGTTTTTGTATAGGATGAAATCCTAGACAGATCGGTAAGCTATAGTGAATTTAGCTGTGGCTGAAACATGAAAATCGCCATTTGATTACGGAGGCGGCCATCTTGGATGGAGAGCATATAAATTAAAATGATTACCTCATAACATTACTGGGTGGGGGTGTAATAAATGGCAGTTTGAACAGCATGATAATGCTAAGTGGTGTTTTTGTGTTATTTTAAAGTGCAGGTTAGCATTGTTTATGAAGCAATTAAGAAGATGCCTTAAAATGTAAAAATGGAGCCAGTTTTTATGACCATATTAAGACACTTTCCTATAGGACAGTGTTTCCCAAACCGGACGTGAAGACCCGCTGACAAGCCAGGTTTTCAAGACACCTGAATAACAGCACAGGTGATATGATTTGCTGCTCAGTTATTGAAGGATTCAGTCTGCATTTCCCCAAGGTAACCCTTAAAATCTGGCCTGTTAGTGGATCCCGTGGACAGGGTTGAGAACCATTGCTATAGGAAAATATGGGTACTCTTATAACCATACGCCATATCATGGCTAAGATAACAGCATACCATAATTATGAGGTTTAATCAAAATTTATACATGGTAGGCAATATTTCTAATTGTTATTGAGCATCAGTTTGTTAAAGTTCTTTTAACCCCTTTTTTTATTTCTTCTTAAATGTTTTCTTCCACATTAGGCTAATGGCAGACAAACGCTGTCTGAGCGCACTCTGCGTGCATGCATAACGGATGGACGTACTGACGGAAGAAACTGTAGACACCACAGAGTCCAGTTTTTTTTTACGGATGTAGAAAAAAAAGGGAAATATGGGAAACAAAATTAATCAAAATTAAAAGACCGGTACAGTCAGCCAGACCAAAAAAACGTCTGAGCGTCAAAGTGATGGATGTCGCAAATGCGCTGCGTCTGACGTCGCGTCATCACGCACACAGGCCGCTATGCGGACGCGGTGCACTCTGGGCGTCCGTCATAGCGCTTTTACGTCAAGGCCTAAATGGCATCCATTGCCACCTGCGTGGTGCGTACGCACTTCGGTGCGCACGTACTTTGTGTGTTGTCTCTATTGATCACAAATCAATGCTACGACGGACAAACTGTGCAGCGACACGGACGTGATGACTACATATGTCTGACGCTAGCCTGAGCCAACTTTCTATGCCTTGTGATGTCTTCAAACATATCTGTGGTATTGTAAAGGGATATTCTTGTATTGTTTAATGCAGGGCTGGCCCAAGACAGTCTGCTGCCTGGGTCCAAGGATGAAATGCTGCCCCCAAAACATCCCAAAAAGAACATGTGCTGTGTATGAGTGTATCACAGAGCTCCACAGCAATAAAACTCACAGTAATGTGTGGTGTGTATGAGTGTATCACAGAGCTCCACAGCAATAAAACTCGCAGTAATGTGTGGTGTGTATGAGCGTATCACAGAGCTACACAGCAATAAAACTCACAGTACTGTGTGGTGTGTATGATCGTATCACAGAGCTACACAGCAATAAACCTCACAGTACTGTGTGGCGTGTATGAGCATATCACAGAGCTACACATCAATAAAACTCACAGTAATGTGTGGTGTGTATGAGCATATCACAGAGCGCCAGAGCAATAAAACTCACAGTAATATGCAGTGTGTATGAGCGCATCGCAGAGCTACACAGCAATAAAACTCACAGTAATGTGTGGTGTGTATGAGCGTATCACAGAGCTACATAGCAATAAAACACACAGTAATGTGTGGTATGCCTAGTTGAGGCCCAAAATGCTGCCCCTGGCAAAGTGCTGCCAGGAACCATGGCTCCATCTGGCCTCATGGACGGGCCAGCCCTGTTTATTTGTACCATAAATATATTCTATGACCAGCTGTATCATGATTCTCTGTGAATACAGGGAAAGCTCTGGGGTCACTCACTACTCTACAGAGATACAATTCTAGGGGTTATAATGACTGAAAGTCCCTGTACAGTATAGATACAAGTTGTTACTGTAATTTCTATACACATATACATTTCTATATTCTATTGGTAGTTTTAAAGCTACAAACAGCTAATAATCTCATTGTGATCTGACCATTTTTATTATCCATCTTTTTTTTTAGACACTATCTAGAGTTTAGACCTTTTCATCCCAGCATTTCTGAAGTGATAAATGAATAGATAAAAAATAAAAAATGAGTAAATTAACATTTTGTCAACCTGTCTGCCATCTCAAAATAACAGTATCTATGCAAAAATGGCCCTTTTTTAAAAATGTTAATTGTGCATCCACATATGATTTGATACTTTTTTTTAAATAAAAAGCGCTTGGTCTAGAAAGGGTTAATGAAAATGTCAGATAATGACCGAAATAAATGTGTCGCTCAACAGCCTGGGAGCAGACACATTAACAGTAGCGATACACATGTACAGTACAGGTAGGACAGTTCACTTCCTCCTTCCGTAGTCCCTCCCTGTGGCCGTCCCTCTGCAGGTGTTGTGGGTGCCAGGCACTGGGCCACTAAGCACTAAACAGAAGATCGCAGCGACTGCAGGTAACAGATGTGTTTCTCATGCGTGTTAAACGTCTGACTCATCCCTTAGCTGTGTGTGTTTGGGTTAATTTGTACCCTTGCTCCTTGCCTGTTTAATTTATTCGTCATTCTTTCCTGGTGAGTTATTGTTTTTATATAACAGACTTGCTCAGTCAGGAGTTTTATTTAGGTGTCCCGTGTGTCCTGTCCGCCAGTGACGATGCATGAGAGAAGTATCTGCTGTCGCGCGCCTACGTCTAGGAATTGTACTTTGCTCCAGAGCTGAATGATATTGCTGCTTCTGTCATGTCCGTGTCCACTTGGTTTCTGTCTAAGCTTCCTCCTCCAGGCACTCGCTCCTCTCTCCTGTTACACTGTGTCACTGCATTCTTTCTTTAGAAGGTTTGTGTTTCACATTTCACTCAGGTGTGTGTGTACGTGAATAGTATGCTCTGTGTGTTTATATGACCTTGTACAGGTCACTTTACGCTCTGTTACCTCTTATTTGATATGCACACTTGTGTTGTGTATACACTGTTTGTCAGGCGATTACACTTATCAGACAAGTTTTCCATTAAGTCTTCATTGCTGTGTCAGTCACCCATGCGTCTTCTGTCTGTCTCTCTGCAGCTTCCTGTTATCATCCTGCACCTCACTAGACTGACGCCCTGTACAGATGGCAGGTAAGAAGTGGCGCCGCAGCTTTACACACCCTGGTTTTCTTGGTAGCAAGCCACTGGCCCAATCACGGGCACTGGGAAACGTATAAACAGGTGCCACCACCCGACAGTCTGTGACAGCGACTGGCAGGTAAATCTGATGTACCAGGTTTGCATCCTTTTCTGCTCCAGGAAATTTGTGTGCAGGGAACTCATGGCAAGTGGATTAATACAACCTCCACGCAGCCTTCTTCTACTGATGAAAAGCAGCCAAGATTTGCACAAGATTGCCATGTTATTGAATTATCACAGTACCAAATTTGTATCATTTAAAATTAATTATTCTTCCTTCAAATTATTATTTAAAAGTTAATATTATTCCTTTTTTGTTATGTCCGCTTATAAAGTGGGGAGGGGGGTAGGTTTTAGTTGTTTAGATCAATTGCCAAAGGGTGATTTTGTTTTTATGCTTGATCCCCCCCTTCCACCCAGCCAAAATAGTCACCCAACAAAAATAGTCACCCAACGAAAAAAAGTCACCCAGCCAAAATAGTCACCCAACAAAAATAGGCACCCAGCCGGAATAGTAAACCAACAAAAATAGTTGCCCAACAAAAATAGTCACCTAGCCAAAATAGTCACCCAACAAAAATAGTCAACCAACAAAAATAGTCACCCAGCCAGAATAGTCACCCAACAAAAATAGTTGCCCAACAAAAATAGTCACCCAGCCAAAATAGTCACCCGACAAAAATAGTCAACCAACAAAAATAGTCACCCAGCCAGAATAGTCACCCGACAAAAATAGGCACCCAGCCAGAATAGTAAACCAACAAAAATAGTTGACCAACAAAAATAGTCACCCAGCCAAAATAGTCACCCAACAAAAATAGTCAACCAACAAAAATAGTCACCCAGACAGAATAGTCACCCAACAAAAATAGTCACCCTGTCAAAATAGTCACTCGAACAAAATTAGACAACCAACAAAAATAGTCACCCAGCAAAAATAGCCATTGTTCAATGGTGACAATCTTTTGAGAAACGGTAGCAGGAGAAGCTTCACTGTGAATCTTCTCCTGTGTATGAATTCACTGTGAAGCTCCTCCTGTGGCTGGATTCACCATGAAGCCTCTTCTGCAGCTGAACCCACTGTGAAGTTTGTTCTGTGGCTGGGTTCACCGTCAAACTTCTCCTATGTCTGGATACAATGTGAAGCTTCTCCTGTGGCTGTTTAGATATCTTTTGTGATGTGCCAACATTTATCGCCATTGCAACAACGAGTTTTACGCAACATTGGCAAACGCTAGTGTCTTATGACAAACCCTGTCTATTTTTACAGTCTGTTCAGTAATAAAGCAATTGAAAATTAGAGATTATTTCAAAAAATTTAATAAACACAAGGTCAGACATACAGGTTTAGTCCAGGGCATTTTATCTGAGGCCCTGCTGTTTGTTGTTGGAATATAACATAAAGAAGTATGATCTGCTGGACAAATGTTGGCTCACTCGCTCCATTCACAGTGCCATGCATGATAAACACCTACATTACCTTCAGTGGTCAGCTTTTATTTACAATCGCGAAGTGAGATTCCAAGATAATTTGGTTTATCACCGACATTTATATCAGCCAATCAACTGCTTAGAGAATAACCCCCTTTGTAACATTGTAAAGAGTAACCACCGTCATGTTGTGTAACTTGTGTGTTCCCTCAGCAGATGCTGCATGCAGGGCGCTCCCAGATCTTCTGTTGCCCAATCCAAGGGAGCAGGCTTTGTGGCCTCTGCTGGGATCCAGTCTTCCCTTGAACTGTACATTTCGACTCTTCGACCCGTGCAATGGAAAAGTAACATGGATAAAGGACGGGATCGCAGCGGAAGCTCAGTACATGGGGCAGGAGAACACGTGGTTAGTGTTAAAAGAGGTTAATAGCGGGAAAATAATGAATTTGAATAGACTTAAGGGGATATTATTGTATAGTAAACATTTATATATCTCATTTTAACATGATGGGGAAGGCAAAATGTATGTTCTAACTCCTGCAAAGGTGTCTAAGAAAATAACACCCTCCCCCCTTTACCCCTCAAATAATTTGGCAGATTATTGAGCTAGAGCTAAATGACGTTTTTAATATTTATTTTATCATAGGTTAATTTACTTGCCTTTTCTTCCTCGGTGCACATTGCTCCTCCCCTTCAGCTCAGGGGCTTCTGGCTGTAAAAGTCCCTACAGCTTTTCTACGCAAAATTGCGTAGTGTAGGGGACGACAACTAACGTAGTGTAGGGGATGACAACTGCACTTCGCTATTGACTGGCGCACTTTATATTAGCAGTTCTGTACTGCCTGCTCAGATTGATGGATTGGAGCTGCGCGCGCATGCAGAGAAACAATTCATCAGCTCCCTCACTCTCAGACGTTCTCTATCGCAGGAGGTCTGGGAGAGGGTGACATCAGCAAACATAGCGTGCTGATGTCACCAGTGATCAGCAGCCAGGAAATTCAAAATCCCAGCTGCTGGTGACACTGGGTGAGTGACGGAAACTCCTGCACATCACCCGGTGTATTTTTTTACTAAACGGGGCAGGGGGCAGAGGGGGGCACTCCTTACATCCTGTCCACTTTAAAAAGATAAAGTAGCCAAGATGTGTAGAGTTGGGATATATCTAAAAGGGTAAAAAGTATAAAAAAACATAGGGTAATATCCCACAAACACCAAGCAGTGCGCAAAAAATTGAACACTCACAAGAACATGATATTACATTTTTTTTTTTTTTTTTGCATATTCAAGTTTATTCAAAATAAGGCATATTACAGAAATGCAAGGAAAACATTGCGCGTCACGTTACCAGGCATATAACAAATAGCAGGCCAACAATGAAAGAGGGCCAAAGTCACCCAGGTCAAAGTAATGATACATATGAAAGTTATAACTTTAAAGAGGGGTGAGACAATAATACAGGGAAGGAGAGCCATAAGGACTCAGGGTATAAACACAAAACAGAGTTCCCACGGCTGATGACACAATGCAAGAGTTGTAAAGGGATCATGTGATTCTGCGTATATCTGATAGCCAATAATACCATTTTGCAGAATACTCCGCGTAGCGATCTCGGGCACGAAAAGTGAGTTCATCTACCCCCCGAATGCACTCCATTTCATCAAACCATACCGAAAGTGGGGGGGGTGATATCTTGTTTCCAAAATCTGGGGATCGTGAGCCGTGCAGCATGTAACAGACATGGAATGATAGATTTTTTATAGCCTGAGATGCTGCAAGATGTGTGGTGTAACAGATAAAATTCCGGCGTGAATGGAGGAGAGGGCTCTACCAGCTTACACACGTATTCATGTATACGTTCCCGGAATAACTGCACTTTCGGACATGACCACCAGATGTGTAGATGGTCCGCGTGTGGCGCACTGCATCTCCAGCACAGATCTCCACCCCCGCCTGCGAAGTGACTTAATCTGTCCGGTGTGCGGTACCATCTATATAATATTTTATAATTGACTTCCTGTATCCTAGTGGAGGGGGTGCAACAGTGAGCAAGGGTGTAGATCTTAGACCAGTCCTCATCCTTTAAAGTGATACTGAAGGAGGCTTCCCATTTGCCACAGAACTGAGTCGGAGGTGTAGAAAGTGATTGGAGGAGGCCATAGAAAAGTGATATACTGTGTGGGGGAGTTGTCCCTCGATGCGAGATGGTTTCAAATATCGTGAGGGGTCTACAGTATTTATCTAGCGGTGCCAGCGAGCCCAGGTAGGATATGAGCCGATGGAGGTGGAATTTACCCAGAAATCCTAATGGGCGGCTATATGGTAGTTGATCTTCCGCCACCTGAGCGCCAGCCGTTAGGAAATGACGCGGGAGCGGGGAGGGGGTCTGCTGTAGGTGCCGTAGGGATGAGGTGCCTAGAGAATACCGGTAGATGTTGCAGTGGCATCAATGGGGAGGGATAAGGAGCCACCGGTAGCTTAGTCTGCAGGGAGCGCCAGACGGAAAGCGTGGCCAATGTAGTTGGGAGCGCATAGTGTAGGGGGCTTGCCAAATTTCGAGGCATCCATGGCAAGACAGCTAAGTTATCGCCCGCAAACCGTTTTTCAATTCCCACCCACAATTTAGGTGATGTGTTTTTGCCCCATTCCACTAGGCGTTGCATATGAGTCGCGCAGTAGTAGTGCCAAATGTGTGGCATGGACATGCCGCCCATGGAGCGAGGTGTAGTCAACAGATTAAGCTTAACTCGAGGCGCTTTACCATTCCACACGAACGTGCGGAACATGGAGTTCAAAGAACATGATATTACATGTGCCCATCATCCTCGATGCTCCCGTGTGGCCGTCATCTGCCTGGCCCTGTCCAAGGACCTCGATCAGAAGTGACACAACAATGATGAAGGACATCAAAATAGTAAATAAATTTCTTATATTTTGACTCACACTAAAAAACGATAAAAACGGCACAGCAAGCACTGAGGTCCAAAGCGGGGTGAATGTAAACTGGCTCAACGCGTTTCGTCCTAATAGGGACTTCCTCAGGAGCGATATAATGTGGTCTACCCATATTCCGGGCTGTAATTTATACATAATACCCCCAGATATCTTAATTATGGGGCAAATCAAAGTTCAAAACAATTGTAGCGCTCACTCCCGGAGGAGCCGCTGAAAATGAACCACGGGTCAGTCTCCCCGCACTAGGGAATAAATATACTCCAACACGCTGAACAGTTTTATATTTTAAAAGGTTTACTAAAAGGTTTGCAGCTCTTAAGACACGGTATATGCAGGAAAATTTACAGTACTTTCGTAACACGATAAACGCGTAGCGGTAAAAGAAACGAAAACACGAGGGCTTCGTATTTTCGGAAAAACCCCGACCGAGCAGAAAATTAAAAGATACGAAATTCGAGGAAAAACGGCGTAGCGGGACACAATAAAATACACAGTTCTCGTATCACGGTAAACGCGCAGCGGGAACAAAAAAAGGAAAATTGTTCAGAATGTAACTTTAACTTTGCCCCCTTGTATGGATAGGAAAAAGGAAACTGAGTCCTGCACAGGTTAAGTCCCAGAACATGAAGTGGTATGTGTTTGTGTGTGTAGGGTACCCGGGTACTTTTCAACTGGCCAGTGAGTTTACTTTAACGATGTCTTCGACTAGTCAGTTGGGGCCCTGTGGGTTTTAGAAGGAAAACAGCAGCGTACGTTCTTATTTACACACGGCCTTGGGGGCCTCTCACCCATCCAGCGCAAGCTTGAGGTTCCGCTGACCCAGGACGTCTCTCCGCTCGATATTGACTGGGGACGCCGACCACTGGATCTGTTGTCTGGCCTTCTGTCTGTCAGCCACGACTCAGCCAGCTTACCGCCTGCTCCCCGCTTCAATCGACCGCGGTACTCCTTACTCGAGGGGTCTTCTCTCCTTAGCACTGCACTCGGATAATAGATGGTGATGTCTATCTCCCGCAAGGCTGGGTGACCCAATCCTAAGGTCCGATCCACTTTGTCTGCGCTCCGGCCTATCTGTTGGTCTCTCCTTCTCTGTACGTGCATCCACTCTCCTCTGCTCCCTGGCGCGCTCTGCCTGTTCTCCACGAGGTGCAGGATGTACAGCTCTCCACAAACCCACCCACTTCCTGTTTCTTCGCAAAGCATGCATGGACATGTAGTTCAAGTGTCCAGGGTCTTTAATCGTGATAGTCTCCATCTTGTGGCCAAAAATGGGTACTGCCACAGTAAACTTTAACACATCGCTACACTCTCCCCCTCCTAGAACTCTTGGGTCTCTCCAAGGAGGTACAACAGTTACATTATCCTTTTACAATATGCACACAGTTTATACAGCATATACAGGTTCAGCAGCATACATGCAGTGGGTTAGAAACACTTTCTCAAGCTGACTCATGTTCTGGGCTACCTCAGCTAACATAGCAGACACTTCGGGCAATCTCTGCACAGTGGTGATGGCCTCTTCAGTGCTATGTCCGGGTGAGTCATAGGTAAGTCGCGGGGGCGGTCGAATAGAGCGTTTCTGTTCAGGCTCCTTCCGTTCCTCTTCAGGTGGAAGTACTATAGGTATAGGCTCAGTCCTTATGTCGGCCACTGGAGCAGACACTTCCTCCGAATACGATCTCTCCAGGGAAGGCATAGAACTATAATCGTAAGGCTCGTCTTCAGGAGCTACAGGGTCTCTAACAGTATCCGGGACCCTTAACGGGAGTTCAAGGGTTTCAGGGAGTTCCATATTTTCGGGGAATTCCCACTGAAATTCAGGAGCTTCAGCCCTCAAGTTACTTTCCCACTGACAAGGAACTGGGACGACCTCTCAGGTTCTGGTGAGCGTATCCAATCTAAACAGAAACTCTCTTCGTCGCTGTCTCTTTCGCTCTCTCCAACAACCCGAGTCTGTTGAGACCGAGTGACAGGAGGAACACGTGGAGCATGCGGATTCGTCGGAGGAAGTTCGTTTTCCACTGGTATCCTCACAGCCTCTCTCAAAGGTAACAAGTGATTTCGGTGCCAATTCTTGAGAGGACCAGCCTTTCCATCAGGGCGAATCTGATACACCGGCAGACCTGGCAGTTGTTTGCAAACAATGTAAACCTGAGAACTCCATCTATCCGCCAGCTTGTGTCTCGCAGCAGCACCCAAATTCTTCAACAGAACCCTATCACCGGGTTGTAGATCCTGTATTCGAACCTTCAAATCATAGTTCTTCTTATTCCTTTGCTCCCTGTTACCTGAAGTCAAACGGGCCTGTTCAAACGCAGAAGCCAGATTCTTCCGAAGTCTATCCACATAGTTTCTATGAGAAGCTACGACGTCTGGTCTAGAGATAACCAAATGCCAAATCAACCGGCAGTCGAGCTTCTCTTCCGAACATAAGACGGTACGGTGAATATCCCGTTGCATCACTCTCCGTACTGTTATATGCATGCACCAGAGTAGCTATATGACGACTCCAACTCTGCTTCTCTACATTAGACAAGGTCCCCAGCATGTTTAGCAGCGTGCGATTAAACCTTTCAGGCTGAGCATCACCTTGAGGGTGGTATGGCGTAGTTCGAGTCTTTTGAATTCCCAACAACTCCAGCAATTGCCCGACCAATCTACTTTCAAAGTCTCTTCCCTGATCGGAGTGTATTCTTCTTGGCAGGCCGTAATGAACAAAGAACTTTTCCATCAGCACCTTCGCCACCGTCGGAGCGCGTTGGTCTTTTGTAGAAAAAGCTTGGGCATAACGGGTGAAATGATCAGTCACTATCAGAATGTTCCCTTGCCCACTAGCATCCGGCTCTAAGCACAGGAAGTCAATGCACACCAAATCCATGGGTCCCTGACTCTGTAGATGGCTCATTGGAGCAGCTCGGGTTGGTAGAGTTTTCCTCTGAATGCACCTCAGACAGGAATGGCAATAACTCTCAACTTCAGCCCTCATGCAAGGCCAATAAAACCTATCTCGCACCAACTTAAAAGTTCTCTCAGCACCCAAATGTCCATGCTCATCATGTAATGATCGCAACACACTCTCCCTGTGTTTAGTGGGGAGAAATAACTGCTGAATCTCTTCGGAATTGGTCGAGGGGCCCCTTCGGTAGACCACCCCATCCAACATCTTCAACCGCTCCCACTCTTTGTAAACCAATCTGGCTCCATCCGGGGAATTGGTTAACAGAATCTCTCGCTGGTTTGCAGTCAGGGCCTTTATGGTCAATGCAATCAAAGGGTCTCTAGCTTGATCCGCTTTCAGGTCCTGCTTGGAAAAGGTAGGTAGATTTTCATCCCTCAATTGCGTAGGGTTACAGTAGAACTCAGGAACAGCAGCGGCCATGACTCCTATGGCCTCCGCTTCAACTCCTCCCTTGACCCGGCGTTCTGTTCCTTGACACAAAGCTTGCACCCCGTCTGGAGTCACCTGAGTCCATTCTGTAGTGTAGGGTCTTCTCGACAAAGCATCAGCATCTCGATTGTTCACCCCAGGGCGATACTTCAGGCTGAACCGAAACCCTGACAGAGCGGCCAACCACCGATGTCCCGTTGCGTCCAGTTTTGCAGTAGTAAGGATATAGGTGAGAGGATTATTATCCGTCATGATCACGAACTCAGCTCCATACAGATAGTCTTTCAACTTGTCCACCACTGCCCACTTCAAGGCTAGGAACTCCAGTTTGTGAGTAGGATAGTTCTTCTCAGAGGGCGCAAGGCTCCGGCTCACGTACGCTACAGGCCTCAGCAATCCATCATACTCCTGATATAGGACTCCTCCCAGACCTTCTCGGCTGGCATCCACATGTAGTTCATACGGCTTGTGAGGGTCCGCGTAGGCCAGAACAGGAGCTCGGGTTAGATTCTCTTTCAGCTTCACAAACGCACCTTCACATTGACTAGTCCATTCACCTTGTATGGACTCTTTAGCTTTCCTTGGTCCCAGAGCGGAGGGATTTCGATCAGAGACCTTACAGCCTTCTTCGGTGGTTTCTTTCTGTAGGAGTTTGTTCAGCGGCTGAGCTATCTTTGCGAATCCTCCCACAAATCTTCGATAGTATGAGCAGAATCCCAAGAAAGATCTAAGTTCAGTGACGTTTCGAGGTCTAGGCCAAGAAGCTACGGCCTCCAACTTTCGAGGATCTGTCGAAACACCTTCTGCCGAGACCACGTGTCCCAGATATGTGACTGACGGTAAACAGAACTGGCATTTCTCCAGAGACAATTTCAACCCCTCTTCATGGAGCCTCTTCAAGACCTTCTCCAAACGTTGCTCATGCTCTTCCAGAGTCTTCCCGAACACAATTATGTCATCCAGGTACACTAACACTTCGATTAGATTCATATCCCCGACTGTCTTCTCCATCAACCGTTGGAACGTAGCTGGAGCTCCCGTCAGACCTTGAGGCATTCTATTGAACTCAAAGAACCCCAGTGGACAAATGAACGCAGTTTTCTCTTTGTCTTCAGGGTGCATCGGTATCTGATGATATCCGCTTCGCAGGTCTAACACACTGAACCACTTTGCTCCCGACAAACACTGTAAGGCGTCTTCAATCCGAGGAGTGGCATATTGGTCGGGGATGGTTCTTCGGTTCAGGGTGCGATAGTCTATGCACAAGCGGACAGAACCATTCTTCTTCCTGACCAGCACTATTGGAGATGCATATGGGCTCCTGGATTCTTGAATCACATTGGTTCTCTGCAACTCATTTAGCTGTTCTCGCAGATCATCCAAGTCTCCCAGCGGAACTCGCCTTGACCTTTCACGAAACGGCTTGTCTTCTTGCAACCGAATGCGATGTTCCGTACTCTTAGCCAGGCCCACATCGAACTCATCTTTCGAGAATAATTCTTTCCACTTTAGAACTTGACACTGAAGACGTTTCTTCCACTCAGGTGAAATGGGGGCGTCCTTAGGGTAGAATCTTTCATCTGGGATCTCTTTATCCACTCCCCTCCTAAATCGGTGGAGAGGGGTGTAGCAGACTCTACTTGCCCGATAGGCATTCGTGCTTTAAGGACTACTGGAGAATCTGTCACATTGCACACACTGACCGAGACTCTTCCTCGTGTCCTCTTCAAGGCTTTTGTGGAGATTATTTCAGGAATTACTTCGACTCCGGTTTCACTCCCATGACTGACATCGGTTCCCAGCACCACATAGGGACCTGGTTGCGATCCGTTCAACTTAACTGAAACCCGGAAGCTCGCTACTTCTCCTGCTTGCAGAACCTTCTCTGTCCCACCCAGTCTCCACAGTCTTCCCACCTCAGCAGGTGCTTTCCGTTCTTCCACCATCCTCTGATAGACCGGTCGTAACATGGGGTGCACTCCTTGAGTTGACCCTTCTTCCACTACGATGGGGGTCAGGAGACGCCGCACTAGGTCCGTATTCGTCCCCACTATCAGAGAGCTTCTGTTCGCACCCGAGGGTCGGGGGCACACAATGGCTAAGGCGTCACAGCCTCCGGACTGTCCGATGACTTCAGATCCGATCTCCAACCTTACTTGCAGATACCCGTCATAAGGGAGTTTCTCAGTGCCGATACCCCATATTTCCAAGTCCTTCAATTCTTGCAGAGGAATGTGCTTTAAGTGTTTCTCATAGAAGTCTTTATAAATCAAAGTCACTTGAGCCCCTGAATCTAATAGAGCTTTGGTGTAGACTCCCTCCACTTGGATTGGCACAATGGAGAAGGACCTATCAGCTGGTCAGGAAACTTGGTGGAGGTATCCGGACGCTTAGACCCTGTTTGCTGGACCCTGGCCTTTTTCTTGGCCCGTGCAGGTTTTGGGTGTGCATTGCCTCCCCATGACGCAGACCCGGATGCTAAGGGAGTGACTCTTTCCATTCTGGCAGGCTCAGCAGTAGGCTTAACTTTGGGCCCTCTTGCCCTCTTAGCTTTAAATTGATTCTTGGAGCGAGATTCAACTTCTGGGCACCTAGGTTGCTCCTTTACTGGTGCCCTCTGGCGTTTCCCGCTGGCGGAGTAGATAACAGTCCCTCTAGGGCTTTCAGCAGCCACTCAACTTTGTCTTTCTCAGGCTTCCGGCCTTTACACTGCGCACGGAAATGGCCCATTTCTCCACAACCGAAACATCTCTTCCTCGAAAGTGGAGACACGGTTGCTTGTTGAGGTTCTAATAAGAGATTTGAACCAGACGCCACGGCAACTTCAGTCGTCTGCATACCTGTTAGGAACTTTTGCATTTCCCCCTGCATCTCGGTCACCTTCATCAACACCCTGCACAGTTCAGCGTGCGCTTTCTGCAGTTCAGTTTGAGCTTCCTGTACCTTCTTTACAGTCTTGAACAACTCGCTTCGTTCAGAAGAGTTCGATTCTTTCGCAGCCTTTTCGACGAATTTAAAACCGACTAACTGCTCCTGTTCATCCAGATCAGATCCATAGGTGTCTAACGAGTCATTTTCAGGCTGCAGACCGTCGTTATATCTTGCAGGTTGTGCATAAGCCCTTTCTCCCCGCCTGAAGGATTTCTCTTCCAGCAGAGCCTCCTCCTCTCGTACCACTCGGATCAGTTCCAGGTACTTCAACTCTTGATTAACTGCTCTGCTTCTCAGCTGCATCATCACCGGATCTAACGGTTGAGAGCCCCTCAGGATCTGCTTTATTCGTATCTTGTCTACGTCAGCCGGTTTGGCCCCTTTCTTGAGGAGTATTTGGTGCAGAATCTTATCCAAGCGCCTCATGTAATCAATCATTCTCTCACCTCTCTTCTGATAGGTGTGTTCGTACTGGTATACTAGTTCCGCTGCCTTTTCTGTTCGCCCAAACACTTCTTCAAGAACGTTCAGATAATCCAAAGCAGTACAATCTTTCCTACTCAGTTTTAGGTTTCTCACCGCTTCTGACGCAGGTCCCTTTAAACTCTCGGTGATCCTTTGCTTTTTCTGGGCCTCAGGGACGTCCCACTCATCCAGTGCCTGCATCGCCTGTTCCACCCATTCCTCAAAGGTTTCTTCTCCCGCCGGAGTTGGTACATTTCCTGTAAAGTTCCTTAACCGTCGATAACCGAAATTAGTGTGAGGAGGGCTTGTTTTCTGACATTTAGCCAGCAAATCTCCAATAGCCACGATAAATTCAGGCCCGATCATGGCCAACGGACTGGGCGCGGGAACACTTTCGGCTTCGCCACGTGGCGCACTTGGCTGAATCAGTTGGACTTCCACCTCATCGGTCAGCTTCACGCTCGCGCCCCGAAAACATGCTGGAATACCCTTTCTCCATTCGAGAAGAACATGCGTGTGAGAGGTATCTGGGTTTTTCTTAATGTCCAGGATTAACCCCCGATGATCTGGTGTGCTAGCGTGGCCACGGCCTGGCGAATCTGATCTTCGGCCCAAGTGTCTGCGGAATATCCATGACTATGCAACATGCTAACTGACTACTATGCTCCCCACACCATTCGGCAGCAGTGTCTGGATCCATATTTAACCCTTTAGATGCGGTTTTTCCAGAGACTGAATCCCGGAAACGAGCCCCCACGTGTAGCGCTCACTCCCGGAGGAGCCGCTGAAAATGAACCACGGGTCAGTCTCCCCGCACTAGGGAATAAATATACTCCAACACGCTGAACAGTTTTATATTTTAAAAGGTTTACTAAAAGGTTTGCAGCTCTTAAGACACGGTATATGCAGGAAAATTTACAGTACTTTCGTAACACGATAAACGCGTAGCGGTAAAAGAAACGAAAACACGAGGGCTTCGTATTTTCGGAAAAACCCCGACCGAGCAGAAAATTAAAAGATACGAAATTCGAGGAAAAACGGCGTAGCGGGACACAATAAAATACACAGTTCTCGTATCACGGTAAACGCGCAGCGGGAACAAAAAAAGGAAAATTGTTCAGAATGTAACTTTAACTTTGCCCCCTTGTATGGATAGGAAAAAGGAAACTGAGTCCTGCACAGGTTAAGTCCCAGAACGTGAAGTGGTATGTGTTTGTGTGTGTAGGGTACCCGGGTACTTTTCAACTGGCCAGTGAGTTTACTTTAACGATGTCTTCGACTAGTCAGTTGGGGCCCTGTGGGTTTTAGAAGGAAAACAGCAGCGTACGTTCTTATTTACACACGGCCTTGGGGCCTCTCACCCATCCAGCGCAAGCTTGAGGTTCCGCTGACCCAGGACGTCTCTCCGCTCGATATTGACTGGGGACGCCGACCACTGGATCTGTTGTCTGGCCTTCTGTCTGTCAGCCACGACTCAGCCAGCTTACCGCCTGCTCCCCGCTTCAATCGACCGCGGTACTCCTTACTCGAGGGGTCTTCTCTCCTTAGCACTGCACTCGGATAATAGATGGTGATGTCTATCTCCCGCAAGGCTGGGTGACCCAATCCTAAGGTCCGATCCACTTTGTCTGCGCTCCGGCCTATCTGTTGGTCTCTCCTTCTCTGTACGTGCATCCACTCTCCTCTGCTCCCTGGCGCGCTCTGCCTGTTCTCCACGAGGTGCAGGATGTACAGCTCTCCACAAACCCACCCACTTCCTGTTTCTTCGCAAAGCATGCATGGACATGTAGTTCAAGTGTCCAGGGTCTTTAATCGTGATAGTCTCCATCTTGTGGCCAAAAATGGGTACTGCCACAGTAAACTTTAACACATCGCTACACAATTAAAAAATTTTGCGCACTACTTGGTGTTTGTGGGATATTACCCTATGTTTCTTTTATATTTATTACCCTTTAAGATGTGTAGAGTGTTCCCTTAAACTTCTGTTCTGGGCAACACATGCCAATCTACAGGAGTATACTGTATGTGAGTCCATCAGAGGTCACCAGTGGCATGTAGCCAACTTGTTCACTAATGGGCCCTATGCCAACCAGAACATGAGCTTAGGAGTATTTTTAGTCCCTCTGAGGACGTTAACACACACTTTTTCCTATCATTTGGGTTTAAGTGACTTGTCCTATTGAAAATATGTACACAGTAGCACCCTAGGCACTACCGTTTATTCTGGTGTTCTGGAGGGTTGGTGATCTGTAAAGTGGGGGTTGTATTTGCTGGTGCACAAACATCTTGGGACACAGACGCACCAGTCCACCAAATAAATGTCCAGGTCCGGTTCCTTGCATACCCCTCCTTAATGGGCAGACCTGAGTATGCTTTTTTCCCATGGATAACCAAGATTGCAACAGGTGATTACTGGGTGTAGACAAGGGATCTGCAATGCTGCCCCCCCCAGATGTTTCTGAACTACACCTCCCATGATTCTCTGGCATCTACTGCATTCAAAGAATTCTGGGACTTGTAGGCCATAAACATATGGGGCGGCAGAGTTTGAGATCCCTGGTGTGGACCAGCTGTCACCTCAGTCTTCCTAAGGTAAAATTCCCAACATGCATACACTAAGGCCCCTATTACATTCTTTGCTCAATTTTGTTCGCGCAGCGCAAATTTTTTTGTGCGTGCATCGTCCAGCGTTATCGCGCGGAAATTAACGGTGGTATTATGATCCGAACGCATTTTCTCATCCGTCCGAAAATAACATTCGTAAAAACGACGTGCAAAACGAAGAGAAATGCACATGCAGTAACGTAGCGCAAGTAAATCAGTGTGCAGACTGTTTTTTTTCGCGGGATTCAGCCAATCAGAATTAAGAACCTTAATTGACATCAATTTACCTTAATTGACTCACTTAAGTTTTTGCGCCTGTCAAAGTAAATCTGAGTATACATGCTGCAGCAATAATAAAAACAAGCACGAATTCACAATTTTATTGTTTGGGTATGTGTAGAATGTGTAACTATACTGTGCTGTATTTTTTTTTTTCGTGCTGGTGTTTTTCGTTTCGGCCAGAACGTTCAGATTTGCAGTTACCACCAGCTTTTCAAAGACGTTAAAATTATGCGCGCAAACGTCGTTCGTAAAAAGATGCGCATCGATTGTAATACCATCCGCATACCAGCGCACTAACGAATTTGCGCTCACAATGTTAAGTATAGGACGCGCACAGTTCATCACGAGCGCGCAGGTCCATCCGCGTTAAACGATAACGCGCATCGTTTGCGTGAACGGTGTAATACGACATTCAGCGCAAAGGGTTTTGCCCCTCGCGCATTTGCGCACGCAAAAACAATTGCGCGAAGAATGTAATAGGGGCCCTTGTATTTTACAGAGAAACTGTTTTAAAAAATATATATCTAAACTGATATCTAATTTATGGATGCAGGTATTCTGATGTGCTGTATTCAAAATGTGGGTCAACCATTTTATTTTATTCTGTACATGGTGATGGATAAATTTATGTAGTACCAACATTTTCTGGTGCTCCGTTTGCCAAATGTGTGCGTGAATGTGTATCTGCAGAACACAGCAGTGCATTCTGGGAGGCATTGCTCTGCACCACATAAGTGCATCAACTGCAGCTGCCTTCCTTGTAATTTATACACGTGTCCGAGTAATGAATAATCACATGAAGCTACAGTGATATGTACGCATATGCTGACACAATGTGGCATTCTTCTCCATAAAATCCCACCATATACACTGCCGAGCCAAAGAAACTAATATTTGTTGGACCGCCTTTTGCTTTGATTGTGGCACGCATTCACTGGGGCATTGTTTGATCAGCTCATGCAATGTCACACCATTTATTTCTGTCCAGAGTTTAATTAATTTGTCACCAAGATCTTGTATTGATGATGGAAGAGTCAGAGCGCTGTGGAAAGTCTTCTCCAGCACATAATTATTATCATTATTTATATAGCGCCAAGAGTTTCCGCAGCGCTTTACAATAACCAAAGGGAACGAGATACAGATAAAGGGACATGGGATGGAAAATAGAGGTGTAGAGGGCCCTGCTCATAGCAGTTTATAGTCTAGAGGGATTGGGGTTGAGGAAGACCATGGTGAATTTTACTGGACGGCGGCATCATTAGTGCCAGTGGTTCGGGAATGCTGGGGCCATAGAAGCAGCTTCAATCATGTGTGAGTAGGTGAGCAGAGGGATGATTTGCATCAATGATCTGGAAGAGGCCTCAATCATGATGTGGAGTAGGTGAGGAGAGGGATAGGTTGGCATCAATAACGTGGTAGGCTAATCTGAAGAGATGGGTTTTGAGGGATTACTTGAAGGCCTGAAGATCAGGGGAGAGTTTGATAGGGCGAGGCCAGTCATTCCACAGGACCGGAGCTGCCCTTGAAAGTCTTGGAGGCGAGAGTTGGCAGTGCGGGTGTAGACAGAGGGCAGGCGGAGATCGTCCGCCGACTGGAGTTGTCTAGACGGGATGTGTTTGCGGAGTAACAAAGACATGTAAGGGGGGGTTGAGTTATTGAGCGATTTGAACGTGAGCGTCAGTATTTTAAACTGTATCCTGAAACGTAAAGGAAGACACACATCCCAAAGATTCTCAATCGGGTTAAGGTCTGGACTGTGCCGTAGCCAATCCATGTGTGAAAATGATGTCTCATGCTACCTGAACCACTCTTGCACAATTTGAGCCCAATGAATCCTGGCATTGCCATCTCGGAATATGCCCGCTGTGCCATCAGGGAAGAAAAAACCCATTGATGGAATAACTTGCTCATTCTGTATATTCAGGGAGTCACATGACCTAATTTTTTGCACCTGAAACATATTAATCACTGCAGTAATTATCCAATGAAAGGCTCACAGCTATCTGCTTAGTTAAATCCAGGTGGTGACTTTTTTTGGGCAGTCATCGTGTCATGTTTTATTCACGTGCCTGGAGCAGATAGAAAGATAACCACTGCAAATAGTCTCACTTAGCAATGGAACGTAGAACCTAATGACTGTCTGCCGTCTCACCGATGCTGTTTCTCTGTCTAGGAGTGGCTCTAACAGTTCAGAAAAGTACCTTTCCAGTGTCTTAGATGTCAATGTAACAGGTCCAGAGGATTATGGGACATTTATCTGTCAGTTGCTGAACACAACAGCCACCTTCACGCTGCATCGGACAGGTATTTCTACTTTCCACACTTGACCCATGAAGAATTCGCTTGCAGCCAGCACTCGTGGACTAAATTTATTTGGGTCAAACGGATCTCACGCTTCATTGATTTATCTGTTTTTAGAGAGGGCACATACGTCATTTTACAGCAAATGTGTCCAATACACAATGCAACCTCTGCATTAACATTTATTTTCCCATATCGTCATATAACCAACCCCTATTCTTGTTTTTCGTCCCATCAGCAACGAGAGAATATTTACTTCCACAGCTATTTTGTGGCTGTTTTATGCTTTTTGGATATCCGAAATAATGTTAGTATGAGTTGGGGTTGGGGGCGTATTCTTTAAATTTTAGTCAAGTGGGCTGGAAACATCGAAAATGGTACTGACTGCCGAACCCCATGTTGTAGTGTCAGGAAATATAGACTATATTACAGATTAAGAAATAATTCATAGAGTGTTTATAATAGTTATGTCTCTCTCTGTAGAAAAGGCTGGGCATGTGGCTGCTGTCTTGTTCGCTCTATGTGTACTTACCGTGATAGTTGTTGGTGCCATTCTCTACTTGAAGTGTCGACTCAACATCCTTCTCTGGCACAGAGATAACTATGGAGACCCTGAAATAATCGGTAAGTTTATCGTTGTAAAATCTCACTTTTTGCAAAGAGAGTATCAATGAACATTAAAGGGCGACCACCACCAAAAAATTCACAGGGTTATCCAAAGAGAATCGAAAAGTCACCGCACGTTCGGTGACTTTTCGTTCTCCTCAATTCGGTTCGATTTGGCGATCCTATTTCGGCGACCCTGCGGCGTATTCAGCAAGCACCACAGGACCGCCGTAATGTAGGGAAAACCAGGCGAACGCACACCGAATACCCGCAAAAACATCTGGATTAACCCCGCTGAACACGCCGAAGAAACCCAAGCAGGAGCCGATCACAGCGCAGAGCAGCCGCCGGAAAAACCCGACACCGCAGACGAATGGAGTGAGAAAGAAAAAAAACAGTACGCTTGAATGTTTGAAAAGTGAAACGCTGTTTGCAAAGAAACTACATAACGAAAACGTCTGAAATTTACATATAAGATCCAATAAATGATAATGAAAAGGGCTGTTACAGAAAAAATAAGAAAAGTTTAAAAAAAATGTAAAAAAATCGGAAAAATGCTTAAAAGATCCTAACAAATCTATAAATAGACTTTTTACTGCAGAATATTATAATGAACGGTTTATTAGAGATTGGATTAAAACGGGAATATTTTTATCATTGAAGCCTAAGGGATTCGCCTGAATCAATCTGCCGCATGAAGCCACCGAATGGCAGGGCAATTCGGCAACTTTTCACTGCTGGTTTTTGTTCTCTGAATAGATGAAGCTATGGGGATTTCACTGCCCCCGAACAGGCACCGTATGTGCAGGCAATTCGCCAACATTTTGCGAATTGCCTGCTCTCTGGATAGCCGAATAGCCAAGAAAGGTAACCGAACGCTGATTTTCAGCGTTCGGTCACCTTTCGGCAGCCATTCGGATCTCTTTGAATAAACCTGATAAACTTGTCTTTTTGTTTATTTTATGTTGCTGATATCTTACATGTGCTTTGTTTTTCCCATGCATGTTTATATTTTATCATGGGTGCATCCATTATGTGATATTTTGCGTCGCAAACCTCCCCCCAACCACCAATGTATCTTTACAGCACGTGTACCTCACTGTGCGGCATTGGGCATAAAATGGAGTCTATGGGTCAGAAGACAAGAAAACTGAACTATTGACTTGCATTGTGTAGAATGTGTGTAAATGACATCAGCAGGGGGTTCCATTCAGTGGTTTAAACTCATTCAGTTGCCATCGCTTATCTCTGGTAGCCTAGATAACACAATAGATCTGCTGCAGTCTTGCTTAAATATTACCTTCAACCTATTTCTTATTTACCACTGCTTTATAGTATACAGTTGTAGAGTGAGACTTGTGCTAAGATTTTGGTAAATTTTGCATCATGGGAAAAATACATAAAATGGAAATAGGAGATAAAAACCTAACTTTTATTTTTCCTTTTAATATTTAATTAATTCAAACAAAGAAAAAAACCAGCAGCATGTTTAATTTTTTTGTATGCACAAGAATGTTATTCAGGGACGGATACAGAAACAAGTTTCAGGTGCGGCACCAGTTTTGGTTAAGAGCTGGTGTTCTGATTGCAGTGACAGGCAGAGCGGGTTCGTGATCACAGGCTGCGCTTATCACACTCACTCTTCCCCAAACATTGCTGCAGAGGGTCCGTGCTCCTGCTGCTCATGTGACATCTGACAGACCCCGCATAGCAATGCTCTGTGTTCTGCATGCCGACACATGCACTGCCTGTTACTGCGAATTGAGCACCACTACAATAACACACCCTGACACACACTCATATCCGCACATAGCCGTATAACACAGAGATACAAACACATATGTACATAGCTGTACACACACACTATCTGGGGAAGCCGCTTGAGGCTACTCAGATACTAGGCTATTCGGAGCCTTTTTTTGGCAGCATTACAAACTATGTCAATAAAAACAAACTTTAGAACAAAAGCAGAATATCTTATTTATACAGAGCACTATCTAACAAAAAGTACTTTTGTATTTTATGTCTATTTTTTTTAATTTTTACATTGTTCATGGTCATGCATTGTATCTTTAAAAAGCCAGACATTTCCAATGACACTTGTTGAAGTAGAGTTCATGGAAGCAAGGCTGGTGCCAGACTGTATTGCCCCCTAGACAAGATTAGCAATTTGCACCCCCCACCCCCGAAAAAATTGTTAACTGTTGAAATGCGGTGGGGGAGACGCACACACACTGCGGGGGGACACTGTACACGGGGGCCGCACACAGTCCCCTCCGCTAGTTGGGTCCGGGATTAATCTTTGCCTCTTTCTTTCCTCTATGCCCTTTTCTTTCACTTTTTCGTTCCTTTGTTTCTTTCTTTCGCCCTCTGTGCCTCTTTCTTTCCTCTGCGCACTGTGCCTCTCTTTTTTCTGTGCCTCTTTCTTTCACCTTTTTGCTCTTCTGCCTCTTTCTTTTTCATCTGCCTCTTTCTTTCTTTCATCTGCCTCTTTCTTTCTTTTATCTGCCTCTTTTTTCTCTTTCTCTCTTTCTCCCTCTTTCTCTCTTCTCTCTCTCTTCTCTCTCTTCTCTCTCTTTCTGTCTCTCTCTCCTCTCTCTCTCTTCACCTGCCGTTACCATAAGACGCCCACTTTCTGTGCCACTAGTGGGAGTCTGTGAGCCGCCACTGCTACACGAGGTGCACAATTAGTAATGGGTATAATATTGGAACCGGGGTTGGGGTCCAGCTGCGCCCCTAGGTGGTTGCCTAGTGGGAGCACCGGCCCTGCATGGAAGCAGAGATGCAAGGGTCCAAACTACTGTTAGGTAGTGATCTTTTGATATTCATTTAGGATTGATGATCCTACCAACGCGCCATGCTGGAGCAGCTACGGTAACATAGAAGCATTTTCTCGAGAGATCGTTTAGTTCTTTGTGCTCTTGTCTACAGATGGTCGCCTGTATGATGCTTATGTCTCTTTCTGCCCCTCAAACGTCGACACCAAATTCACCAACTTTATTCTGAAACCTCACTTGGAGAACAAATACGGATACAAATTGCACCTGGATGAAATGAACCCGTTGCCCAACACAGGTAACATAGTTATCCCATAAACTGTACATACCCTCGGCATGAAACATTAAAAACACAGAATCTTCTAAAGTCAGAAAATAAATCATGAATATAATATAGACTATATAATCTATAAAACTAACATAACTTCATAATATATAAATATAAAACATTTTCAAAATATATGCTGATTAACTGATGCAACCTGAGCAGTGGCGCATCATCCCGATCATTATTTTTGGAGAATAAATCCATGTTAGATAAACTAACTATCTAATAGTAACTGTTATTTTCAAAATCCAAATTGCTGGGATATTGATATTGTGTATATATTATGCTATAAAATTGTAGTTTGATCCTCTTTTCCAAAATTTTAACTTTTACCAATACTTCATGTGTGTTATGTAATATGTACATATTGGGGGTTATTCAGAGAGCAATGAAATGTCGCCGACATTTCGTTGCTCTCTCGTTCCCCGCACTTCGGGAATCACATTTCCACACCCTGCGTTGAATTCAGCATTCACCGCAGGGTCCCCGAAGTGCAGGGAATCGGCCGCCGAATGCCACCGCATAGCCGGCAACACACCTGTCGCAAACCTGTCGTCCGTTGCCACCAACCTGTGGAACATCCACCGCAAACCCGCCAGAGGGCCGCCAAATGCAGCCGACAAGCCGCCAGATGGGTAAAAAAAAACAAACAATACGATTGAAAGTGTCAAGATTTAAACGCTGTTTGCAAAAAAATTACTGAATGAAAATGCCTGGAATTTACATATAATATCCAGTGAATGATAATAAAAGGCGTGTTACAGAAAATAGAGAAAGCGCTTTTAAAAAAAAAACAGAAAAAACATTTTGCTGAAAAAATTCCGAAAAAATGCCTAAAAGATCCTAAAAAAATCAAAGACTTTTTACTGCAGATTAAAATAATAAACGATTTATTAGATATTCAATTAAAATGGGAATATTTTTAACATTGAAGCCTATGGGATGCGCCTGAATAAACCTGCCGAATGAAAACAAAGAACAGCAGGGCATTTTGGCAACTTTTCACTGCTGTTTGGTGTCTCGGAATAGACGAAGCATTACTTCTCTATCGGGGATTTCACTACTGACGAACAGGCACCGCATGTGCAGGCAATTTGGCGAACTGCCTGCTCTCTGAATAGCCGAATGGCCCTGAAATGGCACCGTACGGGAAAATTCCCTTTTCGGTGACATTCTGGGGTCAGATCGGCTCTCTCTGAGTAACCCCTTATGTTTTCTGTAAACTGAGTGTTCCAAAGTGTAATTACACATTTTTCCATGGGTTGAAGCCACCGCTGGTGGCTCATGTTCAAGCAGGTCAACAACATGTTTGTCACTGATAACCAGTGTGAAGACGACAACCAACTCCACAGCTCCTGTTTAAGGAAAGAAAGAGGAAAGACTTTAATCCCAGGCTGATTATGAGTTTTAGATTGCAGTGGTTTTCTCTATGTTGACATGAAAGTAAACACAATCTTAAATCAGTTCTTAGACAGATACAGGTGTACACACATCCAAAGGCTTTGCCAGGTCTCCAAGACATCCGGAGTTTCAGCCCAACGCATGAAAAGCACGAAAATCCTTGATAAATCACCAGAAATATGATCTTTTTTACTTTTATCATAATGATTCCCTAAAATCATTATATGAAAGAATAATATAAAATTCGGTGTAGGGGTGCGGGTTGAGTGCAACTTGTCAATGGTTCATTGTGGAGAAAAAAATCTTGAGTTCCCACACTTTTTTAGGACTATATTCCTGTGAACAAACACACGCATGCAATGGCAAACACACACACTCAGATATTGACACACATGTATACACAGACACACACATGCTGTCAAAAACACATGCAGACAAACACAGGCAGCTTTATACTGCACATTAGGGATGTGCATGGCTGAAAAATTTGTTTCATTTAGTTTTGTTTCGTTATGTGTTTAAATAATTTCTTTTTCGGAACTTCGTAACTAATTTCATTTCGTATTTCATTTCGGTTTTTTTTTGTATCGATTCGAATTTCATATATCAATTCGATATTTGATAGCTCCTTTCAAATTCGATAGTTGATATCAATTGTTCAAATTTTTCTTTTATGATGATGACACAGTGTAAAAGGAAATAAATTCGCTATATACCGTTTCGTTTCAAATTTGTATTGTATCGATTCGTTACTCGGAAGTACTTCAGAACTACGAATTATCAAATTTCGTTACAAATTCAGAATTTTTCCGAAACGAATGCACATCTCTAGTGCTTATAAAGACAGACGTAGACTGCACACAGACACAACCTCACACATGCAAACTCATATTGATAGAGAAGAGAGGATTGCAACCCAGCGGCCCCGTACCACCCCTCCATCATGTCTCCACCTCACCTGCTGTCCTTTCACTACAGTTTGTAACTTGTGTCAGATGTCTATGCTTAGTCACACAGTGAATGACATTGTGCCCTCGCAGTATGGGTGGGCAGCTAGATGTCTGAGGCAGGTGCTGTGCATGCGCCATCCAACCTGGAGGAGTAAGAGGACTTGTTCCAATACGCTACTGGAGTCCTGCCACCACCATTAGGCTGGTGTCGCAGATGAATGTCTTGGTCGCCTTACGGTCTGAAGGCTCAGATTGCCCCCCCCCCCGGAGACCAGGGACTTCAGCCCTGAAACTCCCTAATGGCCACTATACATACAACCAATGAAACCATAAACCATTCTCCATTTTTATTGCCAATCAATAATGTAAAGGCTTGTCCATTGCATCTATTGATAATCCACAAAATATTAATAGGTATAAAAATAAAAATGTGCTCGGTCCTGAATCCACATAAAAACCTCCAACTATCTACTAGGATAAAGAATGTTGTAATCCCAAAACGCCGCCGCAGGGACCTCCACCAGATCTTTGGTTTTAGTAATGTCACCATTAGATCCCAGGCTCATTTAAAAAATAAAAAAAAAATATTGGCTAATCGCAATGCTATATTAAATGGTTTTCATTTTCACCATAGAACCTTCTGCTGAGCTGCTCATGAACGTCAGCCGCTGTCGACGTCTTATAGTAGTCTTATCATTGGTCTACCTGCAGCAGGACTGGTGCCAAAGTAACTTCAAGTGAGTGTCTCATAGCTCCATGAGTTAAAGTAAATGTATAATAATCACGATAGAGCAGTGTAAAGGGATTATCCTTTCAATAAAGTATTTTGATTTGGATTACCAGAGTTTCAGTGTGTTTTAATCCCGCATGGTTCAGATTATAATGTAGACAGTACAGGCAGCAAAACACATGATGTCAGGGTAGGGCATCATAATGCATGTTGGTTTTACATTAAAATACAGTATCCGCTTTATGTTTGACATGTAAGTATTCGGTATCTCAGCATTTCTCAACTCTGGTCCTCACGACACCCCTAACAGGTTTTCAGGATCACCTTGGGGAAATGAAGACTGAATCCTGCAATCACTGAGCAGCAAATTATATCACCTGTGCTATGCTTCAGATATCTGCAAACCTGGCCTGTTAGGGGTACTTAAGGACCGGACTTGAGAAACAATGCAATATCTAATAGTCCATGACTGTGGTTCCCAACTGCGGTCCTCAAGTACCCCTAACAGGTCAGGTTTTTCCAGATATCTGAAGCGCAGCACAGGTGATATGATTTGCTGCTCAGTGATTGCAGGATACAGTCTGTATTTCGCCAAGGTAATCCTTAAAACCTGGCCTGTTGGGATACCTAAGGACCGCGGTTGGGAACCACTGGTCCATGACTACAATCTCTTAATTTTTGTCAAGAAAGCTGATCTAGGAACTAGGAGACCTCTGGATCAGCCTTGGAGTGACTCCTCCCAGAGAGTGGAGAGGGACGAAGGATCTCCTGACACTATAACCGCTCAATTTACAGTGAGTGGTCACAGTGCTTAGAGCAGTGTAATTCCCAACCCTGGTCCTCAACCTCAAGTTATCACAACCAGGCCAGATTTTGCAGATCACCTTGGAGAAATGCAGACTGAATCCTGCAATCACTGAGCAGCAAATCATATCACCTGTGCTGTGCTTCAGATATCTGCAAACCTGGCATATTAGGTTAACATGTGGACCACTGGCATAGAGTGTCCCTTTCAAGATGTGAATTTGGATATTCATAGGACCCTATTACATTCTTCATGAAAAAATACACGCGCAATGCGTGAGTTTTTGCACGAAGCGTTAAACGTTAACACGCGTAAATCCACACTGGTATTACAATCCTTGCGCATTTTTTCATCTGTCAAAAAATAACGTGCGTAAAGCGTACGCGCAAAAACGCATGTGCAGCAACGTTGCTGGCAGAAATCAGTGTGTGGACTGTTTTTTTTCACGCGATTCAGCCAATCAGAATTAAGAACCACAATTGTCTCACGTTAAGTTTTTGCGCCTGTCAAAGTCAATCTGCGCATATATGCTGCATCAAAAAAAAATGCACACACAACTTCTCAAATTTATTGTTTGGGTATGTGTAACTATACTTTGCTGCGGATTTTTTTTTTGGGCTGGTGTATTTGGTTTGGGCCAGGTTGATATAATTTGCCATTAACACCAGCTTTTAGGAGTGGCTAAAATTATGCGCGCAACGCTGTGCGTTACAAACTGAGCATAGATTGTAATACCATCCGCGTACCAGCGCACAAACGCATTTGCGCTCACAATGTTAAGTATAGGACGCGCGAAGTACAAAGCTTGCGCAGGTTCACCTGCGGTAGACGATTATGTGCCTTTGTTGCACTGACATTGTAATATGACTTTCAGCCCAAAGGGTTTTGCCCCTCGCGTTAATGCGTTTTTGTGCGCGCGCAAATGTTTGCGCGAAGAATGTAATAGGGCCCATAGTATATAGTAACTGTACAACATCAGTTACTGTTTTTTTTTCTCTCAGTGGATTAACAGGTTGGTTGCATCTCATTGTGTGTGTCAGTGGCCTTTCCAAAGTTTCATCTTTCAGTGCTGATAAAAATTGTTTTTATTGCTTTTTGAAGGCACGTGTGGAATTTCAGTGTTCTCCCCACCAGTGCGGATGTCATTGTTAATGTTTAAGGTGTATAAGGAGCGAAGGTCAACATTTCTCACAAGCAAAGACTGTAGGGAATTAATTTGTATATTTTTTTCTTATGTTTGGGAAATATATAAATATAGGGTATTTTCTTTTCTTCATATACTATGTAACATTTACATATCCCGAGGCAGAACTTGCACCAGACAGTAGCTGTGAAAGTTCATGTCTCCAAAACTCTCCCAGGATTCCGGACATATTTTGCATGTCATGCTGGGAGTTTATGGACATAGGACGTCCGTTACCAACTACTAACTTGGGGCATTTTATTTTTTCTGCATAAATCTGTAGTAGGATATTGCTCAACAACTCACCTGAGACTTCATTTTAATCCATGAATATTCGCTTTGATTGTACCATAACAATGTGTTATTGTAACTGTGTATTCTAATTACACACAATATACTCTTGGAATTACATAATGTTCCATTTGAGAGCAGCTTGTGTTTTAAGTATAATTTAAGGCCATTCATGTAAGTCGTCTAAGAATAAAGAACATCGAAACATAGAAAATTTCGGCAGATAAGAATCTTTCGGCCCAATTACATGGATACTTTACCTGGATTTATCTTTTATTTAGGATAGCCTTATGCCTATCCCATGCTTGCTTAAATTCAATCACTGTTTTGGCCTCTACCACTTCAACTGGAAGGCTGTTCCATGTATCCACCACCCTCTCAGTAAAATAATGCTTCCTGATGTTACTTTTAAACCTTTGCCCCTCTAATCTAAGACTATGTCCTCTTGTTTTGCTACTTTGTTTCCTTTTAAATATACTCCCTTCCTCTACCTTGTGGATTCCCTTTACGTATTTAAATGTTTCTATCATATCTCCTCTGTCTCGTCTTTTTTCCAAGCTGTACATGTTAAGATCATTAAGCCTTTCCTGGTAACTTTTCTCCTTCAAGCCGTACACAATTTTAGTAGCCCTTCTCTGAACTCTCTCTAAGATGTCTATATCCTTCTGGAGATACGGTCTCCAGTACTGCACACAGTACTCCAAGTGAGGTCTCACCAGTGCTCTGTACAGTGGCCTGAGCACTTCCCTTTTCCTACTGCTAATACCTCTCCCTACACAACCAAACATTCTGCCAGCATTTCCTGCTGCTCTATTACATTGACTACTTACCCTTAGATCCTCTGCAATAATAACCCCTAAATCCCAACCCTCAGATGTTGAGGTTCGGACTGTATCAAATATTCTATATTCAGCCCTTGGGTTTTTACGTCCCAGGTGCATTATCTTGCACTTATCCACATTAAAACTCAATTGCCACAGCTCCGACCATTTTTTTAGTTTACCTAAATCATTTGTCATTTGGCTGATCCCTCCAGGAACGTCAACCCTGTTGCAAATCTTTGTGTCATCAGCAAAAAGACATACTTTTCCATTAATACCTTCTGCAATATCACTAATAAAAATATTAAAAAGAATGGGTCCAAGTACTGACCCCTGAGGTACCCCACTGGTAACAAGACCATGCGCCGAATAAACTCCATTTACCACAACCCTCTGTTGCCTGTCACTCAGCCACTGCCTAATCCATTCAACAATATTGGAATCCAAGCTCAAAGATTACAATTTATTGATAAGCCTTCTATGCGGAACAGAATCAAAAGCCTTACTGAAATCTAAATAAGCAATGTCTACTGCACCACCTGTGTCTGTTATTTTTGTTACCCAATCAAAAAAATTAATAAGATTAGTTTGGCATGATCTCCCTGAGGTAAACCCATGTTGTTTCTGATCCTGTAATCTATGTGTTTTTGTCCCTATTGTTTCGTTGTGTGAAAATGTCATTCTCCAAGTGCCTCATGCACTGCCAATCACATCTGTCCTCGTTTCACAGGGACGGCTTGACACGTCTGCTGGAGCTCACCAACAAACCCATCTTTATCCTGTTTGAAAACCAGTATAAGGATTTGCCTGCTGAGGTCACTCAGCTTCTGAGCTCTCAGAGATCCCTGAAGTTGCTGCTATGGAAGACTGGTTCTGTGGTATGTGATAAACATATTGAGAGGAATAGGACCTTGAACAGATCGGCCACTAAAGTCACACATTAGCACAAATCTACTACTCTAATGTTTGTATTGTTACTGTTCTCAGAAGATGGGTTACCGTCATGTAGGCTCAAAACACATCCATATAGTAAGTACATGTCATCTGGTGGGGTCTTCGGTGCCTTTCTACTCAAGAATGACCTGGCACTCGGTTTCCAAACATGGAAGGTTTAGTGGAAATATTTTTCAATGTTTCGGCTCTGCACAAGCCTTTTTCAAATTCTGCAATTTTTAGAGAATGAGTGCCCGATCCTTCTTTTTTAGTTCTTGGACTGTGTTGTGAGACTTGGCCCCTTTAGAGCTTCGGGCACATGCTCTCCATGTTTCTTTAAAGGTGTTGTTCTAGTCCTAAGTCATATCTTTACTCAATAGCTGACTCTGTAACCCTTACATGAACTTCACCAAGCTATTGAATGCCTCATTGCGGTACTTGACCCATAACACCTTATGATTATATACATTATTCTCATTAGTTCCTTTATAGCTCAATCAATGCCCCTTCCTCACCACGAGATGTTCCATCTGTATGGATCTTCTGCCAAACATTTGTCTGTATGTGTTGGTAACCTATTTTCTGTGCACCCTACTTCAGATACTGACCCAACAGTATGATAGCTCCTCAGGGTTTTATAGACATATCTGTCACATATCACTTCTCATAAGATGATTCCCATGCCCCTTTCGCACACATTTTAAAATGAAAATCATACAACATCTGATTTTAGCTAACAACATCCAATTTCCAGTAACCCCATTCATCATGTCTTTTGCAGTCTCCATCCTCTGATTTCTGGAAAGAGTTGCGTCTTGCCCTTCCTCGAAAACTTGCTTTACCAAGCGGAAAGGGAGATCCTCAGACTCAATTTCAAGAAGACAAAGACCCTATGCTTACCGAAAATAATGAGAGAGCAGATCCTGATCCTGAAGGAGACTTGGGTACAATAAACAAATATTATTTGTCCATGAGTGCCAAATGGAATCAAATAGAACACACACGATAGACAAATGCTGTTGAATCATTGTGCAGTCCTAAGACTCTTCTTTTGAAAAGGTCCCACTACTCCATGACAAATGCCAACAATCCCACCACTGTTGGTTAAAGGCAGTAGCCACAGATGTATTACATGGTTATGGGTCACAATAAAACTAACCTCTTTTCACAACTGCTTGCTATGGGACTGGATTTAGCAGTTGAGTTTCCAACTTAATTTGCTTATAATACAGGACCCTGCTCCTGTCCTGCACTCTGTCGGACACATCTCCTCAACTGCCCACATGTAGCTGCTTCTTCCTGTCTAGGAACATTCTTGGTTTTCTGCTCCTTCGTAATCTTGAGTTGAGTTCTTTCTCAAACCTATCCACCATTTTTTTCTCCTCCTACAGGTGTCCACAGGGCTCTTTACAAAGCGCCACCTCCACGTATGGCTCCAGTAACTCCTACGGAAGAAAGAAGAAATGCCGGAGAGGTGGACATATCAGACTTAGGGTCACGAAATTACTCTGCCAGGAACGACTATTACTGTCTAGTGACAGAACCTGAGCTATAAGAAGAGAAGATGAGGGATACAGGAAGACAGAGAAGGATGATGGAGGTGAAATGGGTTGAAATGGAGATATGAGTAAGAAGAAATGAGTGGAAATAGAATGGGAAAGAGGAAACAGACAGGTAAGATGAGGAACAGGCTGAGAAACAATAGTATAAACAAAAAGGGCAGGGAGGTGACATATCATCGAAGAGGTGAGTGTTGACTGAGACGGACAAGTGTTTGAAAGAAGATTTGAAGAATTAATATGAAGACGAAGACATCCTAGTTTATGATATTGCACAGGGGTAGAGTTGCGAAAATTGGAGTGCGGGGGAGGATGAAGAAAGGGATCAAGACATTGGGGTATCTAGTGATAAAGCAACATCATTAATCAGATCAATGGACAATACAGTTACATCAGCCAATATATACCAGGTGGTGTTATGAATACAAAATCTATCCATTTATCTGTGAAGGAGTTTATAGGTTTTTTTTTTTCCACTTTTCTTTTTACTGTGAAAGAACCGCAAACCTGCCTGCTTTCCATGCCTTGCCAAAGAATAATTTGAACAATTAAGCGGTTTGTGGTCATAATGATTTGTGTTCTGTGATTTATTTCTCAAAGGCTTAGACTGACTAGGTACTTTGTACATATTAATGTATCATAATAGTAGTAAACATATGAAGGTAAATGTGATGTCAATTCTATCCAATATCACATATTTTTGTATATAGAAACTCCCAAATTTTTAAATAAATGGGTCAAGTCATGTTGTACGTGTTTGTGTTTACAATATATACACACTGATCAGCCACAACACTAACGCCGGGTGCACATGAGCGCACTTCAGAGTGGAAGGAACGTCTGGGAAATTGGATGTTCCTTCCACTCTACGCCTGCCGGCCCCCCCTCAGCGCTGTAAAGCTCGATCGTCCTATGGAGGATCGCGCTTTGCAGCCCCGTCAACCAGGGCCGGTGCTTTCACTAGGCAAGCTAGGCAACCACCTAGGGCACACTGCTGCCTAGGGGTGCAGCCAACCCCAAGACGGGTTCATTATTATTGAACCCGTCCTTCATTGTGCGGCTCGTATAGCCACAGTTGCAGCTTGCAAAGCCGACTTTGTTGACTCGCATTACAGAAGGTGGGCGTCTTATGGTGATGTGCAGGCGTCACCAGATGACGTGGGGGCACCACCAGAAGCAGATTAGAAAAAAAAGAGGCAGAAGAAAGAAAGGCACAAAAGAAAGAAGGAAAGGCACGAAAAAAATAAATTCACGATAGAAAGAAAAGGCACGAAAGAGAGAAAGAAAGAAAAAATGAGTCACAGAAGAAAGAGGCAGAAAAAAAAGAAAGAGGCAGATGAAAGGAAAAAAAGAGGCAGGTGAAAGAAAGAAGAACAGACCTTTCCCGGGCCCGACCAGCAGAGGGGTAAGATGGGTGACAGTGTGATGCCCCCCCTGCAGTGTGTGTGTCCCCATTCAAAGTGTGTGCGCCCCCGCACACAAAGTGTGTGTGTGTGTGTCCCGCATTTCAACCGATAACAAAAAACAATTCGGAAGTAGCTGGTCTTGCCTAGGGCGCAATATTGTCTAGCACCGGTCCTGCCGTCAACGTGCATCCTAGCGAATCGTCTGGGAGGATCTCTAGGCAGACGCAAGCTAGATCTCTAGGCGCGCACAAGTGTGTGACCGGCTCCGTCGCAGCGTCACATGGCTCCGATGGGCGCCGGTAAGTGCGTGCGTACGGGTACACTAGGTGCGCTTGTGTGCACCCGGCCTAAAACCACTGGCAAGTGAAGTGAATAACATTGATTATACGATTACAATGGTGCCTGTCAAGGGCTGGGATATAGTATGTGGCAAGTGAAAGGTCAGTTCTTGAATTTCATCTGTTGGAAGAATGAAAAATGGACAAGCAAAAAGTGGTGGCTAGACAACTGGGACAGAGCATCTCCAAAACGCAGAGTCTTGTGGAATGTTCCCGGTATACAATGTTTACTACCTGCCAAAAAGTGAGGCAACCAGTAAGCTGGCGCCAAGGTCATAGGTGGCCAAGGTTCATTGAGGCGGGTACAGAGCGAAGGCTAGCCCGTCTTGTCCTATCACAAAGAAGAGCTACTGTCGATCAAGTTGCCGAAAAGCATATTGCAGGCCATGATGGAAAGCTGTCAGAAAACACCTGACAAGTACCTACCTAGAGATTATTACAGACCATATAACCCCTTAATGGCAGTGGTGTCCTTTGTTGGCAGTGGCCTCTTTCGAAAGGATAAGGCATATGTATGAATGCGGAAAATTAATTTTCAATAACAAATATATTTCAAATAAATTATTTTATTCTGATTCTTGTGGACATCAGATAAAACCAAATGGAGGCATTTTTTAAACAATTTCAAATGTTTATTACATGAAATAATTTTTTTGAAGCTTGATACTATTGTTTAGATTTTTTTATTTTTATTTAAAGATGAAATATAAAGTAGGAAATGATTATCTAACCTAGGAAAGGGCCCTCTGGAGCATAGCATGTCGTATGTTGTCGATGAGTTTATTTTACAAATGTCCATAATAAAGTTACGCTTCATTATATCAACACTATCATGCAGAAATGGTGAAAGATGCTCCGTCGTTATAGTGTTGATTTATATCAGTTTGTTGTTACATGGTGTACCGATGTTGAACGTTTAGACTGGCCGTCCACTGGGTCCGCATTCTTGCGACTAACAAGTCGTCCATAGTCATCCGACTAATCCCTCGACACAGAAGAGATTCAACCCTCTTCCACTGCCTCTGACTTCCAATGGATGACTTCAGACGACTTTGTGCGACTACATCAGACTAGCGACCTTTCCCATTCGAATGGGATTTGTTGGACAAAGGTGAACGACCTGGTACAGCAAACATGAAAAATGCCCTAATTTTAGGTGGTTCAGTTCGACAGGTAAACAGACAAATCCCATAGGATTCAATGTAAAATAATAGTTCTCATTTTTTTTATATTAATCTGTTGACTTTTTGCTGAAAATCCAAAGAATATTTTTTTTTTTTCTGAACATCTTTTAGAATTTTTGGTATTTTTTTGACGAAATTTTTGATTCCCAATTTTTTAAAAAAGCGTTTCTTTTATTATTATTATTATTATTATACTTTATTTATATAGCGCCAGCATATTCCGCAGCGCTGAACAATTTTTTTCTTTATCAGACCTTTTGATTCTGTATTAAAGGACCTTTTCTATTATTTAGACACATTTTAAATGCAATTTTTTTATTGATTTAAACACTTATTAGAAGAACAGCAGAGTTCTGTTTTTTTTTTTTACCTCCAGTCCGGGGGTTTTCGGCGGCGTTTGGTCTGTCCATTGGTCGACCTGGGTCGTCCATAGTCGCCTCCTGTGGATGACCCAGTTTGTTAAAAAGTTGTCCGTAGCCGGATAACCAAGTCGGACGTCCGTCTACGAACCCAGTGGACGGCCAGCCTTAAGGAGCACAAGTTGATACTCCAACCAACAGGATTACCCAAACTTTGGGCTATGTGTGGGCATTCAAAAATTTTTTTCCATTGAATCAGGTGAAGAATTGCTTCCACGGAATACAAAGCATTTTTGATACTAGGAACTTGTAAATCGCAACACAGACAACATGTGCTTAACTGTAAAAATCATTGACCAGGACAAATATGCAATGATGGCATTGAGCTTCAGCTATGTGTCTGAGCAAGTAGAATGACTTTCATGAAATCATTCGAGGAATGTACACACATATTTGAAAAGCGGTAAAAATTACATGAGGGTGATTCTGAATATCTTTATAGGCGCTGCGGAATGTGTTGACGCTTAATAAATAATAATAATAATAATTGGCCTAGTAATAAAACAGCCAGGTATAATAAAAGAAAAGTATACTGGTGTACCATAATTCAGTACATTTTCAGAGGATCCCAACAGCAACGTTATATATTTTTAAACTTTTCGGATGCGTAGTTGGCTTTCCACAAGTCTGATTAACTTCCCAATTTCAGGATTCTGAATAAGGTGTCAAACATGCATATTATTAATAGTATTTATATAGCACCAACAGTTTCCCCAGCGCTTTACAACAAAACATTTATATACTGTATATATAAAGGTTGAGCATCTCTAATCCAGAATGCTCCGGGTCCCAAGTATTCCTCATTCTTCCGGATTTCAGAATTTGGCAGAATCCTATGTTTCAGACGAAGGAGATCACAGCAGAAGAGCCGCTATCCCCTTCCTGATGCAGCCACTAGGGATGAGCTGTTCCGTTCGATCGGTTCGGAGTTCGCATCGAACATAGCCTGTTCGTTTGTTCGCGAACTATGAACATTTCTGGGTGTTCGCCGCGTGTTCGCCCACAATGCACCACATTGGACCACAATGCACTTTTCCACTGGCCTGAAGCACGTAATTGGCAACAGCCTTGCACCTGACCACAGGTCTGGTGCAAGACAGGTTCAACACTATGCCAATCACGGCTCAGAGTCCTGATTGGGCAAATTTTGCCCAATCATGGGCTCACAGAGCTAAGTCCCGCAGCACACTATATAAGGTTTCCACGCAGCCCTTCTGCACGTATTTGAGAGGAGATTTCATAGGAGATTGTTGTTGTGTGTTCTTACTGCCGGTCTGCCACGCTACTGGGGGGGTCTGGGGGGTCTCATTTCTACCAAATATCTGGGAATTGAGGTGATCTGTGTCTTGTCACTGCCAGCAAGTATTTTGGGGGTCACAAATTTCTACAAAATATTTGGGAATTGTTATAATCCGTGTGTTCTCACTGGCTGCCACCCATCAGGGGGTCTCACTAATTTATAGGAGGTTTCTGAGACTTGTAATCTGTGTCTTCTCACTTCCACCCATCAGGGGGTCTCACTGATTTATAGGAGGTTTCTGGGAATTGTAATCTGTGTCTTGTCACTGGCTGCTAGCTATCATGGTGTCTCACTGAGTTATACCAGAGTTCTGTAAATCTTTAATCTTTATACCAGAGTTGAATCAGAGTTCTGTATATATTTAATCTATATATCACTCACCATGTCTGAAAGAACAAAAAGGACAGGCAGATGCTCCCAGACACAGATAAGAGGGCAAGCAGCCTCTGTGTCGGGAGGCTGTGCCTCTGGTCGTGGTGGACGTGGTGCATCCTCTGCAGGGGCACGCTTGTCCTTTCTTTCTGGTGCTGGCCGTCTTAAGCAGCAGCAACATACAGAGGATTTGGTGGATTGGCTAACCAGGCCATCCTCATCCTCCGAGTTCTCTGCCAGCCAGGCTTCTAGTGCTTTACAGTCCACCTCAGCTGCCAAAGCATCTAATGCAGCCTCCATGTCCACAGCTACTCCTGCCGTAGCCTCGCTATCACACACGGAGGAGTCAGCTGAATTGTTTGACTACAATGACAGTGACATACTGCTTGAGGATGCGCAGCAAGTACAGTGCTCTGATTCAATCTCTAAGGTTGAGGAAGGGAGTATAATCAACCTAGAGGAAGGGGGTGCCAGTGATGACACACAAATAACTGGCACTCATGTTGCCCCAGCAGCTGCAGCATACTGCCAAGTTGGCTCCAGTGACGAGGAGATAGGGGGTGATGATGACAATGATGATGAGGTCACTGACTCCACCTGGGTGCCAGATCGAATAGAGGAATCAAGTGAGGAGGAGGGGGAGGAGGAGGAGGAGGCACAGCAAACACGAGGCACAACATCCTCTAAGACCAACCGTAGCACTAGCCAGTCCAAGGCATCAGTTGTCAGAGCTGCTCCGGTGCAGAGCGTTGTTGTCTCAAAGCACACATGCAGGAACTCTGCTGTCTGGGAGTTCTTTAAGAAATGTGCAGCAGACCCCACCGTTGCTATTTGTAATCTATGTCAGAAGAGGATTAAGCGTGGCAAAGACATCCCACACTTGGGTACCACGTGCATGAGGTGACATATGACCACCTGCCATGCATCCCGTTGGTGCAAACCTTTGCGTAGGTCCTCCTCCTCATCTGTCTCTACCCCCACTGTATGTACTGCCATGTCATTGCCTACAACCTCCACTGACAGGGATGATGCCACAGTAATGGAGGTACCAGGTCCTTCCCCACAATGTGACATCATCCCATCAGCTGAAGATTTACGCAGTCAGATTACATTGCCGCAGCTGCTGCAGCGTAAGAAAAAATATAGTCCCAACCATCCCCAAGCACAGCGTCTAAATGCCAGTTTAGCAAAATTACTCGCATTGCAGCTGCTGCCTTTCCAGCTGGTGGACTCTGCTTCCTTTCGTGAATTTGCTGAATGTGCTGTACCACAGTGGCAGGTTCCAAAACGCCAATACTTTTCATGGAAGGCCATTCCAGCGCTATACCAGCACGTGGAAGACAATGTTATCGAGTCATTGGGAAAGGCAGTCAGCAGCAAGGTGCATGTGACTTTAGACACGTGGTCCAGCAAGCATGGACAGGGTCGTTACATCTCACGGCACACTGGGTAAATCTGATTGCAGCTGGGAGGGATCCAAGACGGTGCTCTGTGCTGGAGCTTGTTCATCCACCACGCCTCCAGAAAGCTGCATGTATGAGGTCTGTCTGCTCCACCACCACCTCTCCCTCTTCCTCCTCCTCCTTCTCTGTCTCTGGCGAAGTGGCAGTTAAACCAACGCGTGGCAGGGGCTACACAATGGCTCAAGCAAAAAGATGCCATACTGTGCTTGAGCTAGTTTGTTTAGGGGACAGGAGCCACACCGGCCCAGAAATTCTGTCAGCTTTGCAGGGGCAGGTGCAGAGATGGTTAACACCACGCCAGCTTCAGCTGGGAATGATCGTCTGTGATAATGGCAGCAACCTTCTCTCTGCCCTACGCAAGGGTAAATTGACGCATGTACCATGCCTAGCACACGTCCTAAATCTAGTGGTACAGCGTTTCCTAACCAAGTACTCAGGGCTGGCAGAGATTCTCAGCCAGGCCAGAAAAGTCTGCAGCCACTTCAGACGGTCATTCCCAGCAAGCGTTCGCCTGGCAGAAATTCAAAGATAATTCCACCTTCCCACAATCCGTCTGATCTGTGACATGCCCACCAGGTGGAACTCGACATTAGCAATGCTGCAGCGTCTGCACAAGCAGCAGAGGGCCATCAACGAGTACCTGTGTGAGTATGGCACAAGGATAGGTTCAGGTCAACTTGGTTTCCCCCCCGCAGTGGCTGATGATCAAGGATGCATGCACTGTACTGTCACCATTTGAGGAGGCAACGAGGATGGTGAGCAGGGACAATGCATGCATCAGTGACACAATTCCTTTAGTGTTCCTGCTGGAGCACACTCTGCGGGGAATTATAGATGTGGCTCTAGAGGCAGAGCAGTGGGAGGAAGAGGAGGCCTTCCCTAGCTCTCAAGGCCCCAGTCTTTCCACAGACAGCATTCCAGCGGGTCCTCCTCAGATCAGACAGGAGGAGGATGAGGAGGAGGAATATTTAAGTAGTGGAGGCATTGAAGGTGGGCATTCCTCAAGGGAGGGTTTCGTGTGCCCAGAAGCACAAGGGCTAGTGCGTGGCTGGGAGGAGGAAGTGCACGATACGGTCATCCTCATTGACCAGGAAGACTCGGAAGCTAATGCCACCTCCAACCTACGCTGTATGGGCTCCCTTATAATGCAAAGCTTGCTAAAGGACCCCAGGATTCGTGCTATCAAGGAGAGGGATCATTACTGGTTGGCAACCCTTCTTGATCCATGATACAAGGGTAAAGTTGCAGAGCTCATCCTGCCCGCACAGAGGGAGCACAGGATGAAAAAACTTGAGGACGCTCTAAAGCGACACTTGTGTAACACCTTTCCAGGCACTGGTAGGTTACCAAGTGCTGACATAGGTGCTTCTGAGGCTGCGGATGATCAGAGGAATAGTGGTGAAGGCCAGGGCCGCTTGACTGATGCATTTTTAAATTTTTTTAGTCCACGACGCCCAGGGACGTCAAATGTAGGCACCCATTGCCAGCGTCTTCACCATATGGTGCAGGACTACCTAGGGGAAAGGGCAGACCTGGATACCTTTCCAGCAGATGATCCACTGGCTTACTGGGTGTTGAGATTGGATCACTGTCCAGAACTTAGCCAATATGCTATGCAGCTACTAGGTTGCCCTTCATCCAGCGTGCCTTCTGAAAGGACGTTCAGTGCCACTGGAGGTTTTGTCACAGACAAAAGAGTGCGTCTGTCCACCGACTCTGTAGACCAGCTGACATATATAAAAATGAATCAGTCCTGGATCAGCAGCTATCAATCCCCTGATGCTGACGTAACGGAATAGATCGGGGATGTCTTCTGCATTCACAAAACCTCCAGCACTGAACTCTTCCACAATACCACAAAAGGGTTACGGTGTGAAGGCATTTGCTGCCATGAAACGCACAATATTTGGCTGCACTGACGCCTGTGCCAGATTTATATCATTTTAATTTTTTGAACCGCAGGGTCCAACCCTGCACTCTTCCACAATACCACAAAAGGGTTACGGTGTGGATGCACTTGCTGCCATGAAAGGCACAATATTTGGCTGCACTGACACCTGTGTCAGATTTATATCATTTAAATTTTTTGAACCGCAGGGTTCAACCCTGCACTCTTCCACAATACCACAAAAGGGTTACGGTGTGAAGGCACTTGCTGCGATGAAAGGCGCAATATTTGGCTGCAATGACGCCTGTGCCACATCTATATAATTTAAATTTTTTGAACCGCAAGGTCCACCCCTGCATTCTTCCACAATACTACAGAGGGGTTACTGTATGAATGCACTTGCTGGCCTGGCACCAAAAGCACAATATCTAGGTGCACTAACGCCTTTACCAGATGCATATCATTTTAATATAGGACCGCAAGGTCCACCCCTGCATTCTTCCACAATACTACAGAGGGGTTACTGTATGATAGTACTTGCAGGCCTGGCACCAAGAGCACAATATTTGGGTGCACTGCCACTGACGCCTGTATCAGATTCATATCCTCAGAGGGGTTACTGTGTGACGGCACTGTTGCCGTCGTTAAAGGACCAATTTTAAAGCACCTATTGTTACTTTCATCCAAAGTCTGCATAAGTTTCACAATAATTTAGCCAAAAAATCACTAAACCTTTTCTACGTGTCCGAAAATGTCTCCTCTTTTCATACAGACTGCCGCCCCAAGCAGTTGTTTATGGATAGATTAAAGGAAATGCATTTACCGTCATTTGAAACATAATTTTTTTGTTTTTAAGTGTTTCTATACATCCTAGAAATCCGCCACTTCACGGACAGGTTATGGGGACCTCTTAGGCACGATATTTGAAGGAATTTTTCGTTTTTATTTTTAACCCTTATTTCATGGAAAAAACTCATTGTCCCTTTAAAAACGTTTTTTTTTTAACTTTTTGGCCTTGTTTCCTGTCCCCCAGTGCACTACCCGGACCCCCATACACCTTTTATGGCAAATATCTAGCATATATCACCTCTTGGAGGGCACTCTAAACATCGAATTTTCAGCCCCATTGACTTGTATTGAGTTTGAGTTCAAGTTCGAATTCTAACATTTGGGAAGTTCGAGTTCGAATGCGAACCGAACTCGGGGGTGTTCGGCTCATCCCAAGCAGCCACCAGCATGTAGACTTTCTGGAAGTGCTCTACAGCTTTTCTTTGTGGACGTGCCTAAGCGAGACTGTCTCAGCGTGTGCTGTGGTCGGCTGCAGCCCTCAGGACATAGGTTCCTGAACAGCAGTTACCAAATGGAGCGAACCTGGTCCAGAATCACTAAAATCTGGATGGCTCCAAAAACACTCGTTTTTGGAGTGTTCCAGAATTTAGTATTCTGGATACAGAGTGCCCGACCTGTATATATATATACATACATGTACAAATAATAGGCACTCTGTTTGCAAGAAGGTAAATATCATAGCGGGAACATTACGGCTCCATCGAGCCTGTATCAACTCTTGACGAAGGCTCAGTGAAGCCGAAAAGTTGACTCTATGATTGGGTTATGAAATAAAGGTGAAACTAGAGGCCTGTTCAGTTCCTCAGCAGCTGCTGAAGTGCTACATTGTAGCATTTTAGTTTGCTGCAGCAGTCTCACTGAACTCCTTGGCTGTGAATATTGAAGCAAAATGGCGGAGGATTGTTTAATGAAAGGTGCTGTTTCTGCAATACTTACCCACTGTTGTACTAGGAGAAACTGAGAGCCAAGACATCTATGACATGGCTATGAATAAAATAAAGATGTCGTTATCAGAAGAACATAATCAGAAAGTGATTTATTCAAATGTATGGGGGATTTCAGTTCTGTTTCATTCTATGCATTTTATTACCACTTTAGTGTTAATGTTTACCATGTTCCAATAAATATTTGTTTTTTTGCTCCACCAAGCCTTCAAACTGAATATTTCCTTATTGGATTATTTTCTCCGTGGAGGCAGCCATCTTTCCCACATCACACTCAGCTACTCTGCAGCAACTCTCTACTTGGCTGCAAGTGCTAAGTTAGCAGTGCTGAGCGCTGAACTGCAGCACAGCGTTCAGTGCCAAGTTGCTAACTTAGCACTTGCAGCGGCTAAGGAATTGAACGCGCCTCAGGAAGCCTTTAATGAAGAAACGTGAGTGCCTGCTATATTTTTCATTGAGGATTTTTATATATATATATTAGTATGTATTTATTAGTATTATATATAGTATTTATTTAAACACACAAATCTACTGAAAAGGCCATTTTGGCTGACCAATCCAGTGGTGGCTGGTGACATTTGGAGTTGGTGGGGTGCCAGACTGGAAGAATTTATGTTTTTAATCATGAATAGTAATAGTAATTTCTATATGGCACTACTAACTCCAAAATATGTGGGCGATCCCATATATACGGAATAAGCCACATAGCCTTACTACTATTAATAAGTCAAATAAATTGGCGATTGGAGGCTAAATTCAAATTACAAGTGTAATCCAGAATTTAGCCACAAGCTGTACACATAACACATTTATACAGTATAAAAAATTAGTAATAGTTATAAAAGGGATTTTATTATTAATATGTAGTAGAAAAAAATAACTAAACACTAATCTTACCCAATTTCCCCTAAATAACTCTCTAATAATACAAAGCTCCAGTGAATTAAAGAAGAAAAAAACAGTTTAGCATGTCTATATAGAACACATTCCGGCAAGATAAACCGCAATGTACCTAAAAATTCTGTCATTAAGGGGTTAAGGAAGGGACCTGGTGTGTGAAGATCTACATTCAAGCCTCAACTAGGGTGGCTAGTTTTGTGTGCTCCCCAATTGTGTGCCATTAAGAAACCACAGGGGACTGTCAGACAGCTGCGGATCATGAAGTACAGCACCCCCCCAAAGACTCCTTATCAGATTTCTGGACTGTGGCATCCAAAACAAATTATCAGGTTTTGGGTTGTTTTTTTTTTACTCCATCTAGCAACAGCAGAGGAGATGACAAGGGGAGATGCTTAAAGGGACATAACACATTCAGGGTTATTCAGAGAGAGGTGAAAACCAGGAGAATGGCAGGAGAAGAGAACAATCTAGACCAAATAGCCGATTTATATAGTGAGATAAATGGGAGAATTTTTCTGGTTCGGCTATTTTGACCTAGAATTTTCGCTTCTCCAATCATTCTCCTGGTTTTCACCTCTTTCTCAATAACCCTGATTTTATGTTATGTTAAATGACACAAAAAAAAAATGAAAAAAAAGGAGTTATATTGCTAATTTTTTTATTGGGAAAAAAAAGGTAGGGCGCTGCCCCAAGTGCCCCTATAGACGAACCTCCACTGTTTAAATCCAAAAATCACTGAGTTTTCTACAAGGGCATTTTTTTATTTCAATAGTCAAATGTGTGTGTGTGTAACTATGCATGCATGTATATGTTTAATAAATACTTATAACTGTAACTGTATGTAAGAGTATCGTATATATCTATGTATACAGACCTCTGAGTGGTTTGATTAGTAATGAGTGTTAGAAGCCAAGTTTTTATGTGTGTGAGAAGTTAGTGAGTTGTGCATTACAAGTAGCTTACTATAGGTATGTGTGACTAGTTATGCGGGCTTACGCTTTAACAATATATTTTTGTACATTATTATTTATACACTATTATTATTTATATACATTATTTTTGCGCTAATTTGCAAATGGTGAAGAATGTAGCCTTTATGTTATGCTGATTATTGTCTAACTCGCGTATAAGTTTTATTTCACTTGTAAGCTCTATGTTTTGTTCATGTCTGCATTTGTAGATCCTCGAACTCCATGACAAAGCATGCCCGCAGTATCAGTGCACAATGTCCTGGGCCGGGAGCCAGCACTTTAGTGTATTACTTAGTGATGCTACGTGTCGTTTTGTTATCAGGGACTACAAAACAGTTTTAGGTGTGGTTGTGCCACCATTGAAAAGACTTGTGTAGAGAGAGTCCAACCGACTTGTAAACCGCTCATAAACCTTGTGCAATTGAAAGGGGTTGTTCACTAGGCAGACTGGTGGAGAACCTGTCAAGGAATTGCAAACTTTAGGGCAAAATAGCTCAATTTGGGTAAAATAGCTATATAAAAAAAAATCCAGCTCACCGAAGTTAAGAATAAACTTTGCAATTCCTTTACAGGTTCTCATCTCCACCAGCTGAATGATTTTAACCCAAAAGAGGGCGCTCAACCATGGCCCTCCATATGTTATGTAACGACATTTTCTACAAGGCTTCTCTTGACCTAATTATTGGCTGAGTATCATGGGATATGTAGTTCTGAAAGATGTGGAGGGCCACGATTGAGCACCCCCTTGCAATTCTCTGACATCCTAGTAGCCAAGTCAATAACCCTGGTATTGCCCCAAAATTTCCGGCGCTGCGATTCAGAAAACAGGCAAGCAGCCTCAACCAGTGAACATTATATTTTGTTTGCTTCTCCTGTAACACAAAGACATAAAATTCAGAATCAGCAATCTTGGCCCTCCAGATGGTTTAGAACTACATCTCCCATGACGCTCAGCTATTTAATAGTTTGGGTGAGCATCATGGGAGATGTAGCTGCGAAACATGAGGAGGGTCTAGGTTGCTGAGCCACTGCTGTAAACCTTCACCTCCATTGCATCAAGAACATGTTATGATATGTGATACATGGAAACACATGCTATACAAATATAATGATTTTAAAGAGATATAAACAGCATATGAACTTATCCATGCAGGAAAAAAATGAAGTGTACAAGGAGAGCAGCATGTGTGATTATATATTGGCTGTTACCTTATAATTCTCTTCTGCTTAATTGTAAACACAAACCTAGGGCTGGCATTAGATAACACATATGTAGTGTATGCAGCTGCCCCGCAAACGCACCTTCATTAACTTACTAAATCGTATAACTCATTCTGCCGCTTTGTGCTACAATGTAACTACATGACCCACCACTGTGACATGTTAAAAGAGCTAAACTGGCCGTCGCTGGAATCCAGACACACCCTTCACCTTTCCAACCTGATGATTAATAGCTTTTCTGGGAAGCTACCACCCTACCTGAATAGATTGCTTCCCCTAGCAGTTCCCTCATCCTATAACCTCCGATCCAGGACCTGCACCTTACTTACAATACCACAATACAAAAAGAAAGTGGCTCAATCCTCATTTTCCAACAGAACGCCGCAAATATGGAATAACCTCCCAGACGCCATCAAATCTTCCCCCAGTCTTAAGTCACTCAAGAGCTCCCTATTAACATACCTCAATACAGAATGCACCTGTAAACATGTAACATAGTGAATATTTCCTACATATTTATTTTCTGTGTATTTGTGTTTTTTTTTTTTTAATATGTTGCATTTATTACTTTGTATTTCTGTAACGACTGTAACATTTCAATGTTCTTGAACCCAGGACATACTTGAATAAGAGAGAAATCTCAGTGTATCCTTCCTGGTAAAATACTGTGCAAATAAATAAATAAATATTAATTCTGCTGTTACAGAAGAATATTAGATTATAAACGAAATGTGTGTTTTAATTACAGCCGTTGTGTAACGAAGAAGAACAACCTGTTAAACCTCACTAACGGTTTTTCCAGTTTCCTCAGAATTAATCAAGTCATGCCTGATCAGGTAACAAAGCCACTAAGGTTAGTCAAAGGACATCTTAATCATTAATATTACATGTCAGTAAGAGTTCTTTAGTATTAGGTGAAGATTAATGACAAAGGGACGTTTAATTGTTCATAAAAGACTCATAGATGAGCACTTGTAAATCTAGGAACAGAAAAATGATCAAGATTATTGAGAAATTGCGTCGGTATTTGTTTATGTTTTCTGCGCTTTGATGTTCAGGTTTAGAAGGGTCTTGTTTTGTCTGTTGCATATTTTTCCCTTACATAATGTCAATTAAACATTACATTACAGGAAGATTATCCCTTATCTGAAATGCTTGAGGCCAGAAGTGCTTTGGATTTTGTAATTTTTTTAAACATTGGAATATTTTCATACAGTGTTAATTTCATCGACTAATAATTTTTCGTCAAAGACTTCGTTGACTACTTTTTTTCGGCAAATAAAAAAAATAATATATAGTGTATAGGGATTGGAGATGTGGAGACAGCGCTTATGTATGTGTTTTATCTTGTATGTCAGGATAAAATATTATGGTGGGTGCTGCCACTAGAATATAAAGTGTCCACACACCTCAAAAGACACAATAAGATAAAGCAAGGGAAAGGGTTCCAGACGCACCCTAATGGTTATGAACTAAAACAGCATATGTATGTGTATATATATATATATATATAATAAGAGCAATTTTCAAGAAAAAATTTAATATATACTGAATAATTCACTCATAGGATGGAAGTACTGTATGATTGGAATACTTATATGTAATTCAGATGCCAGGGTGGGATGGACGAATAAGTGGGCTCAGGAAAAAATGTAAATCGATTGAAAAGACCAGGCAGCAAGACATGTATAAGAATAAAAAATATAGACTTTTATTTAAATTAAAAAAGCCAAAAAGGCAGGAATAAATCGAAAAAATTATTATAATATTTTTTTGGTCTAAAATAATACAAAAGACTTAAAAGGATCACCAGAATGCGTTTTTGCTGTATAGGCTTCCTCAGTGAGTGTCCTTTTGAGGCAGAGTAATCTCTAAAGTCAACCAGACGCGTTCTGGTGATCCTTTTAAAGCTTTTGTATTATTGTGTACCAAAAAAAAATTATTTTTTTTATTTATTCCTCCCATATAGCTTTTTTAATTTAAATGAAAGTCTATATTTTTTATTCTTATACATGTCTTGCTGCCTGGTCTTTTCCATCGATACACATTTTTTTCCTGAGCCCACTAAGGCTAGGGTCAGACTGAGGCAGTGCGATCGCGCGTGCAGCCGCACTTAATCACGGCCGCACTAGCAGCAGATGCCGGGCAATGACGGCCAATATACGAAGTACGGTCGCACAAAAGTCCGGCTGCGCAACGCAAGTGGAAAATGAACGCATTTTTTCGAGAACGTGAAACCGCAGGTACTGACGTACAGAGTGCGCTGCGTCTGCTAGCGGCGTGTGTGTGTGATTAGGAGACGTCAGACGCTGCTAATGTCCGGCCAACATAACGTCCAGACACAAAAAGTGTTTTATTGATGATCCGTACAAAATCACGGACGAAAATGCGCATAGTATGACCACTATCACGTATTCTGTGAAAAAATGCGTCCATTCGTTCGAACGCACTTTTTCACAGACAACATAAAAATGCGTTCGTCTGACCCTAGCCTTATTCGTCCATCCCACCCTGGAATCTGGATTACATTGCTGGAACCAAGGAAAAGAGAAGAAATCAACTAAATATAAGTATTCCAATCTTACAGTACTTCCATCCTATGTGAAGAATTATTCAGTATATGTTATATTTTTTCTTGCAAATTGCTGTTATTATATATATACATACATATGCTGTTTTAGTACATAACCATTAGGGTGCGCCCGGAACCCTTTCTCTTGCTTTAAAATAAAAACAAAGTGATGATGACTAAAACTATCAGGGTTATCCAAAGAGATTCGAAAAGTCACCGCACGTACGGTGACTTTTCGTTCTCTTCAATTCGGTTCCTTTTGCCGATTGCATTTCGGTGACCCTGCGGTGTATTCAGCAAACACCACAGGGTCCCCGAATTGCAGGGAAAAGCTGCCGTAAACCCACCGAAAACTAACCGAATGCACGCTGAAAACAAGCAAAAACATCTGGATTAACCTTTGAAAAAGAGGAACAGGAGCCGAACAGGAGCCGAACATGAGCCGAATCACACAGAGCCGAAGCAGCTGTGACGTAGAGGAGGCAGTGAATAAATTAGAAAAACCATTTGTATGAATCTGGGAAAATGAAACGCTGTTTGCAAAGAAACTACTGAGCGAAAATGTCTGAAATTTTCACAGGAGGTCCAGGGAATGATAATAAAGAGGGCTGTTACAAAAAAAAAAGGTAAACTGAAGAAAAATCAAAAAAAAAATCGGACTTTGAAAAAAAAAAAAAAAAAAATCAGAAAAATGCTTAAAGTATCCTAAAAAATCTATAAATAAAGAGACTTTTTGCTGCAGAATTTTATAATGAACGGTTTATTAGATATTGAATTAAAACGGGAATATTTTTAACATTGAAGCCTATGGGATTCTCCTGAATAAATTTGCCGAATTAAACCACCGAATGGCAGGGCATTTCGGGAACCTTTCACTGCTGGTTTGTGTTCTCTGAATAGCCGAAGCAGTGCTTTTTCATGGGGATTTCACTGCCCTCGAACAGGCACCGAACAGGCACCGTATGTTCAGGCAATTCGCCAGGATTTGGCGAATTGCCTGCTCTCTGGATAGCCGAATGGTCAGGAAAGGTAACCGAACGCTGATTTTCAGCGTTCGGTTACCTTTCTCAAGCAATTCGGATCTCTTTGGATAACCCTGTATGACTAAAATATCGTGACATTTTAGTCCGCAAATACAAATTAGGTGGAAATGGTAGAGAGGGACTGTTTGGAAACTGATCTAATCAGAACGCGTCTCTTTGTGTGTTGTATACACAAAGGTATTGTACAGTAAATCTACTATAGATTTGGTCAACTAAGATCTTGTGATATTTAGTCGACTAAAACTAAAACAATTCAGATGACTAATATATGACTAAAACTAAATGGCATTTCACTCAATAGACTATTACTAAAACTAAATAAAAATCTGCTGTCAAAATTAACATTGTTTGCATATAATAGCAATAGTCTTGGGGTGGGATGGGACCCAAAACTAAACACAAACCTCATTTATACAAAGGCAGAAAAATTGTTTCTTGGCGCAAAAGATAGAATGGATCTGTTGCAAAACCCCTCACGTTGGTGCTTCCGATCACCAAAAATGAAACATGGAACCAAGTCGAAATCTGTAGGGGTAGCGTTTCACATTCACCACATTATCGGCCAAACACTAAAAGATGAAAGCTGTATCGTGGTACAGACATACTGTACATATGATTCTTCAGGTAGCAGGATAATGGTACAGGTAGATCAGATCCTTTTTTTTCATTTCTTGGGATATATAACCTCAAATGAAAAGGGGAGACAGGGGAAACTCCAATGTTATAATAACATATGTATATATAATACAAAGGGAAGACGATATAACTACTGAAGATTAAGTTCTCGTTTAGTTATATATCTGTAAGGAACTAAACGAGAACTTAATCTTAATTTTTGCCACTAATGAAGCACCCTTGTGGAGCGAAACGCGCCTGGCTTAGCCCCCAGTGTTTTATGCATTATATAAATTTTAATATGATAAATACTATCTGGTATTTTAAGAAACTTTGGTTTCACTTTCATTCTACTCATTGCTGCTGGACCATATGATCTTACTGGAGGATCTCTCCACCTGGACATCTTTACCTCCATTGGCGAGTGGATATTTGTCCTAGCAATACACATCTATACAGTTGTACTAAAATATCTGCTGTTCTCTGCTTCTTTCTTGGAGGAAAATTGCATCGGCCCCCAGGTCGGCCCAATAACACCTGTAAAATGTCCACCAGAGAGCTTGCAGCTCTCATAGAGTTTGAGTAGTTATATCGTCTTCCCTTTGTATTATATGTACATATGGTATTATACCATGGGAGTCTTTCTGCCTCCCCTTTTGTTTTGAGGTTCTATATCCCAAGAAGAGAAAAAACAGATCTGCTCTACCTGCACCATTATCCTGCTACAGTATCTGAAGAATCGGATTATGTATGTACCACGACACAGCTACCATCTTTTAGTGTTTGGCCGATAATGTGGTGAATGTGAAGCGCTACCCCTACCGATTCTATTTGGTACAAACCTCATTTATGTTTCATATACACCTTATAAACATAACCTGAAGGTCATTTATACAATATATTAATCATTGATTCCCTGTCATAGTCACATGACATCAGAAGTGGAAAATTCCTCACCTGACTTCTTGTCAACGCTCTTAAAATCTTTGGAATAAGGCCATTGGATTTTGAAACAGTTCTGATTTTGACATTTCAGATAACGGAAACTCTACCCGGAATATTTATTGAATATGCAGAATCCTGTCAAAGTGCAGAATGCCCCACTAAGCCCGTTTTCCATGGTTTACTGATATAAGGAGTCCAGTAGAAAGAAGTATAAAGTATATGGATCTCTGATGTACTGCTGGGAACTGAAAACAAAAATTTCCTAAGTAATGGCGCACAGTGTTAAGTATCATCTTCCCATAATACTGGGATTTTATTCCTGTGCCAAGCCTTCCACCCAGTCATGGGATTAAATTGATTTCCATCCAAGCCGGGTCCTTCTTAAGGAAGGCCTTCTTCTACAACACCTGGAGGGCCACTGTTTTATGATTATATCTACTCTCCTGTATGGTTATGGTCTTACTGTAGTTGACATCTGTGAACCGTTCTATGGATTGGAAACTCACTAGACAATCAACATTAGGCAATACATGTAATGCTAATAGAACATGTCGGACTCTGTTTTGCGCTGTCACATATTGGATTTCTAATGAGCAGTGTTAGAGTCATGTACATAGATTCCTCAGAACCTGAAATCATTTCTTGCCTGACGGCGATTCACCCTATCCTACCTGGATGTATTGCTTGCATTTGGGGAGCGATTTGACACCAAGGGGTTTATTCAAAGAGCCGAATTGGCCACCGAATTGCACCGAACGGAGAATTTTATGGTAATTCGGCTACTCAAAAAGCTGGCAATTCAACAAATTTTGGTGCAATTCATCGGCAGTGAAATTCGCCATAGAGAAGTAATGGTAATCTATTCAGAGACTGCCGAGCAGCAGAGAAAAGTTGGAGAAATGCCCAGATTTCCGGTGGTTTCGGTGGTTCGGTGACTTATCGGATGTGTTCGGTGGGGTTAATCCTCCTAGTGTTATTTGTAGATCAGGGTCTATTAAAAATAACTTTAAAAGGAATATTCTGCACCAGGTTGTACGATACTGCGCTGGCTGCATCTATATTTTAGTCGTAGTAACAAATACATGTAAGAATAATATATTTCTGTGAACAATTAATATATTTGACCACATTCAACCAGGGGCTGAGTTTTTTCCATGGTGGTATAGATTTATCTTTGATCATGGTGTGGCTAATCTTCAACATGTACTAGAGCAGTGATTCCCTACTCTGGTCTCAGGGCTCCCTAACAGGACAGGTTTGCAGATATCTGAAGCACAGCACAGGTGATATGATTTGCTGCTCAGTGATTGCAGGATTCAGTCTGTATTTCCCAAAGGTAATCCTTAAAATCTGGCCTGTCGGGGGTACTTGAGGACCCAGGTTGGGATACATTATATCACAGGATTTTTGAGACAAAAATAGGAATTTGGGTTTGCAGTAATATTTCTCCACTAGATGGTGCTGTCAAACTTAGGGAACTGACATTTTAATTATAAAATATGACATTTCTTACCTCTCGTCCTGTTCACTCGTACACTATATTCCTAGTTGTATTCATTGTGTTTTTATTTATATTTCGTATATCTCTATAGTTTTTAAATTGCTAGCTATGCATTCACTAAGAATAAGGAACATAAAAAAAATGAATTGCTTTATTTGCAGATCCTGTGGTTACTAAGCAGCTTAGCCAATTAATTTGCATTTAGAACCCAATGCAAATTATGATTCTAAATAAAATGACCTGCCCCTGTTTCATTAATTCTTGTCATTTTGTTTCGAATGTAATGCGGAAGCATATATTTAAGCCAAACCTTTACATTGTTGTCCAATGCCATGTGTCTGCTGCATGATGCCATTGGACTCTGGAGCAGAGGAGACGTGTTCTCTGGAGAGAAGAATCACTACCTGGCAGTTCATGGAAAAATATGGGTATGGCAGCTGTCAGGAGAATGATATCGATGCCTTCTGTAAAGATTAGTGGAGGTGAAATAACTGCTAATTTTCAGGGTTTGGGCTGCACTTGATTTAGGGCTGCCAGATCAGCCATGTTTTCCTGGACATGTAGCACTATTTCATGGCAAAGGTCGCACAGAGAAAAGTGCTGCCCTGCAAAATGTGTAATTCATATGCTGCAGGAAGTAAATCAAGGCCGGTCACCTTGGATTCCTCTTTGATTTCTTATCTGCAGCACATGAAGTGCCATTTTTCATGTACGGTCCAACAGCATCAATGTATTACCGTATGTGTCCAGGAAAACACAGTAGATCTGACAACCCTAGCTGCCTCACTTAGTCCCAATCAGGGCCGGATTTGCATCTCTGGAGCCTGTAGGCACAGAAATGTGGAGAGCCCCCCCCCCCAACAAAAAAAATCATGCCAAAAGGACTTTTTAATTTTTCGTTTTGGGGCAAACTACATTTAAAAAAAATTTTTAAAAAAAATTTAAAAACAATTTCTCTCAGCGCTCAAGAAGGGGTAGAATCTGTCACCTTAGTTGAGTTAGTGCAGTGGCATTGTTTGTTTTATATGTAAAAGCATATATATATGCTCTACCGTAGAACAGATAAATAAAAATAATTTGCATTTACTCTTTTCATTTTTACGCATTACATGGTCATATTTGGTATCATTGTAAAGACCAGACTCTGACCTTTCCAATGACGCCTCACTTGACCTTGTGCGGTGTTCAATTCAGAGATGCAGGTTCCAAAGTCCCCCTGTCTCTGCTCACTGCAGTGCCACGCTCTAAGTTGTCGATGAAACAAAGCATTGCGTCATCAGCTGCACACTTGTTGGCAGTCTGGGAAATGAGAAGGAGTTAGCGCAGCATCACTGTTCACTTTATAATTGTAAACTGAATAATAGGGCCGCGCTAGAAAAAATAGAAAAATTATATTTGATTTATTTTATTTCTACATAAATCTAACCTTGTAATGTTTGGTATCACTGGAAAGGCCATAATCTGGCCTTTTTAATGATCATATATGATCATGATCTCATATGTCCCTCTAGCCCTTAGGGCTCCAAAGATACAGTGGTCTAAATAATTGTTAATTTTTAAAAAACAACAACTTTTATTTTCTACAGAGCAAGGCGCTCCCCTTGTGGCAGCCAGCACCTGTAGGCACATGCCTACTCTGCCTAGTTATAAATCCAGCCCTGGTCTCAATGAAGTGTCACCTGTATGTTATGGGACACAAAGACATTTTAAAAAATTGGATGCTTCAAACTTTGTGATAACAGTTCATGAAGAAATGGAGTTTTTTGTGGAGTAACTAGAGTCAACGGATCACAAACCCTTTGGAATGAATCAAATTGCAAGCATATTTCAGAGGATCTAAGGGTAAGTAGTCAATGTAATAGAGCAGCAGGAAATGCTGGCAGAATGCTTGGTTGTGTAGGGAGAGGTATTAGCAGTAGGAAAAGGGAAGTGCTCATGCCACTGTACAGAGCACTGGTGAGACCTCACTTGGAGTACTGTGTGCAGTACTGGAGACCGTATCTCCAGAAGGATATAGACATCTTAGAGAGAGTTCAGAGAAGGGCTACTAAAATGGTGTACGGCTTGAAGGAGAAAAGTTACCAGGAAAGGCTTAATGATCTTAACATGTACAGCTTGGAAAAAAGACGAGAGAGGAGATATGATAGAGACATTTAAATACGTAAAGGGAATCCACAAGGTAGAGGAAGGGAGTATATTTAAACGGAAACAAAATAGCAAAACAAGAGGACATAGTCTTAGATTAGAGGGGCAAAGGTTTAAAAGTAACATCAGGAAGCATTATTTTACTGAGAGGGTGGTGGATACATGGAACAGTCTTCCAGTAGAAGTGGTTGAGGCCAAAACAGTGATTGAGTTTAAGCAAGCATGGGATAGGCATAAGGCTATCCTAAACAAAAGATAAATCCAGGTAAAGTATCCATGTAATTGGGCAGACTAGATGGGCCGAAAGGTTCTTATCTGCCAACATTTTTCTATGTTTCTATAACTGTCAAGGCAACATAACCTAGTGACTATATTTCCTACATATTTTTCTGTTAATCTGTATATTTGTGTTGTTTTTTTTAATATCTTGCATTGTATTACTTTGTATTTCTGTAACACTTCAATGTTCTTGAACCCAGGACATACTTGAAAATGAGAGAAATCTCAATGTATCCTTCCTGGTAAAATCCTTTATAAATAAATAAATAAATAAATAAGTGCCCGCCCTCACAAATGTCCTTTTGGCTGAATAGGACCAGATTCCCTCTGACACACATCAGTATCTCATGGAATGCCTTCCCAGATGAGGGTCAGGTGTCAAAGCCACAAGGAAGAGGCAACTCCATAGCATTGCCTCTGGTTTTGGAATATGATATCTATCTAAAAAGCTTATACTTTGATGATAGTCAGATGCCCAAATACATCTGGCCAAATAGTGTTTATCTAAAAGGAATGAGGGGGCTCGGTGCTCCCTAATCACTTTTAAGAGCTAAACAGGTTAGGGTTTTTTGTTTTCTTAGGTTTAAGGCTTACTTAAAGCAATCTGGTACTCTATTGACTAAAAAAGAGAAGAATGTCATTAGTCGGGAACCTTTTTAAAGATTTAAAGACAATTGTAATGCTGTTTGGTAAGGATACAATGTAATACTGGTTTTAATAGCAGGAAGACCCAAACACTCGCTCTATATCAGTGTTTACATCTTACAGAACACTGATAAGGAGCAAAAATTGTCAAGGCACACCACCAACTTTTAACCTCTTCATTATAAAGATCAACTATACTCGATCTACAAGGCACCTCCCATTGCCCCAAAATGAGTATGGTTGATATATTGTTCCACAGTAGCAATGCAAAGGAATTCTGTTTATTGCAAATGAAAATAATTTGCATTTGGGCTCCAGAATATGCCCTTAAAGTTTTAGCCCCTCGATCATCATGTCTACGGTACTAACACATTTTAAAACCAACTGGGAATATACCTGAATGACATCTCTCCAGCTGATCTTGCACAGAGGCCAGAAATGCAGTAGCTCCTTAAGGCCAGCAGGTGGCATCACCTGACTACCAAATCGGTTATTACAGTAATGGGCATGTTCCCAAATATTTCTTACCGTATAATTAATTAAAAATGATTTTCCAAAACAAAAATACACTGGTTCCTGAGAGTGGTTGTCTGGAAAATCCATTGGTAATGAAGGGATTACGGATACATTTTATCAATTAAAAAGATGAATATTTCGATCGTAGGCTTATATTTAAGGTTCTATTCAGTAATATAGCTCTCATTTGTGCCGTTGTTTTATTACACCCACATTTTGACGCTTTCCTGTTACTCACACACTTCATTCTGTCATTCCACGGCAAAATCCCAAAGGTACACCTGACGACCACTCGCAGCGCACTGGTTGAAACTCACTGCTCTGTATGATGACCATTATAAAAAGTATTTGGCAGTCCCCAGCAAAATGTAGAGTCATATAACTAGATGTCAAGGGAATTATGTTATTTTGCAACATAGAATCTGTACTGAGCACCGATTATAGCGAAATCACTACACGTGTGGTTAATTTGCCAGTTCTGATGTTTGGACATTATTTATAAAAAATGAGAACAAAATAAAGGAATTAGGAAGGAGTCTGAAATATTAAATATTAAATATTTTTTTTTTTAAAGTGTCATTCGACTGTTTACTTGTTTACATTTAGAATATCATCCAGAAATGTGAGCTTATTGGAATAAAATATTACACAAAGCTCCACCTTGAGTAACTAAGACAAAAAGAAAATAATCTTCAAAAAAGTTGACAATTTCTAAAAAAATATCTATTTTTGGTTCTTCTTGTGGGGTAAACTAAAGTCTGTCACCAAACTAGACATATTGGTGGAGCCAATATTCAAATATTACCAATATTATCAATTAAATGCGAACCCTACTTATTTGCACTGTTTTTATGGCATGAGAAAGGAACCATATGTTGGACTGAAACTTTGCCAGTTGTCTGTATGCTGCCACAATAAAGGGAGAGGTGCTGGATGCCACTATTTTTTTTTTTTTTTTTAAAGTATTTTACCAGGAAGGATGCATTGAAATTTCTCTCGTTTTCAAGTATGTCCTGGGTGGCGAGTATGTACCATTAGGTGTCTTGACCAAGGACACTTACTGGAGAAGTGCTCTTGCCGGGATCGAACCTGTGTCTCCACAGTCCTTAATACAGCTGGACTTTATCTAGTTTTACTAAGTTATTTTTGCATGACAATTTTCCCATTTTAGAAATATAAATTTGGAAAATTTGAAATTTTTGAATATTTCTTTCCTGTGCCAAGTATAAAAATATTAGAAAATGCTAACAAGCTGGAGACTCGCAATATACCTTACACTCCTGAGAATAAAAAAAGTAACTGTGTGGAATGTCCTTTGCTGGTTTATTATTTTATTAGGAAAAGGTAAACTGTGGAAAATTAAACCCTGGTTTCTGTTTTTTCTTTTTTTTTCTTTATAAAGTATATATACATATATATATATATATACACAGTATATATACACACACATATACACTGCCTGGCCAAAAAAATTAAAAAAGTCACACACTCTAATATTTTGTGGGGCGGCCTTTTGCTAGGATTGCGGCACATATTTGCCTTGGCATCGTTTCGATAAGCTCATGCAATGTCACAATATTTATTTGAGTCCAGAGTCGTAATAATTTGTGGCCAATATCTTGTGTCGATGATGGGAGAGTCGCAGCGCAGCGTAAAGTCCTCTCCAGCCCATCCCATGGGATAGGCATAAGGCTATTCTAAACAAAAGATAAATCCAGGTAAAGTATCCATGTAATTGGGCAGACTAGATGGGCCGAAAGGTTCTTATCTGCCGACATTTTCTATGATTCTATGTTTCTATCCCAAAGATTCTCAATGGTGTTAAGGTCTGGACCAGGGATGGGCAATTACAGCCCTCCAGATGTTTTGAAACTACATTTCCCGTGATGCTCGGCTGCTCATTAGGTTTGTAGAGCCTCAAGGGAAATGTAGTTTCAAAACATCTGGAGGGCCGTAATTGCCCACCCCTGGTCTGGACAGTGTGGTGGCCAATCCATGTGTGAAAATGATGTCTCATGCTCCCTGAACCACTCTTGCACAATTTGAGCCACATGAATCCTGGCATTGCCACCTTGGAATATGCCCGCTGTGCCATCAGGGAAGAAAAAACCCATTGATGGAAAAACCTGCTCATTCCGTATATTCAGGGAGTCATGTGACATAATTTTTTCCAGGTGAAACATATTAATCACTGCAGTAATTATCTAATGGAAGACTCACAACTATCTGCTTAGTTAATTCCAGATGGTGAGTTTTGTTTTGGCCAAGCAGTGTGTAGATATAGTGATATTTCCCCTTATTATAGCTTAAATCAGTATATACCTTAAATTATTATATATTTTTTTAAAGTATTTTACCAGGAAGGATACATTGAGATTTCTCTCATTTTGAAGTATGTCCTGGGTGGCGAGTATGTACCGTTAGGTGTCTTGCCCAAGGACACTTTCTTGCCAGGATCGAACCTTCTATTTAGTGTGTTATTCATATGGATAATGGACGTGTTCTCTCGGATAGCACCTAGCCAGCCAAGAACCAATTGGTCTCTATTTACATAGTTTTTGAACAAGGGATACATTGTACACAGTTAAGTATTCTAACAATAGAAGATCATACAGGATGTAATCTCTGAGTAACTATGTGCTTTTTAAGTTCTAACAAGTTTGATCTAGATATGTGTTGGCATTCATCCTTGTTACTTTTCAAGACTCCAAGCAGGTACATTCTCCGTTTTATCCTTTTCCTCAATTAAGTCATCATCCAGGTGTTTTTCAGCCTCTGCTAAACAATCAGAGTCCGTCGTTTTGCAGCTGTTCCTCTTTCCATGTTTTTGTTTTTGATCCCAAATGGGAAGTACTTGGTGCGTGTATAAATAAAACCCACCATCTTTGTCTCTCCTTGCTGAAAAGCAGCTGGAGGGGCTTGGAGCTGCTCAGTAAGCGGCCTTTTGGTTACAATTGTTAGGTACCACTCTAAAGAGGTGCCTTGAAGTGGCGAGTGGGCTTACGTTGCAATGGCCATTGAAACAAACAAAACCTCATTTTTGTTGTACATGGAACACATAGGAATGAGCGCAGATGACACTCTCCTTCCTTGTTATGTTTTATACATTTACTGGGCTGTTACTCCTGGCAGTTGCCGCCGCTCCAAAAATAAGTGAGTATGGGCGCGACGCCATTTTTTCTGTATTTATGTATATCATGCTTGTAACACCAGTCCGTCGTTTTGCAGCTGTTCCTCTTTCCATGTTTTTGTTTTTGATCCCAAATGGGAAGTACTTGGTGCGTGTATAAATAAAACCCACCATCTTTGTCTCTCCTTGCTGAAAAGCAGCTGGAGGGGCTTGGAGCTGCTCAGTAGAGCGGCCTTTTGGTTACAATTGTTAGGTACCCACTCTAAAGAGGTGCCTTGAAGTGGCGAGTGGGCTTACGTTGCAATGGCCATTGAAACAAACAAAACCTCATTTTTGTTGTACATGGAACACATAGGAATGAGCGCAGATGACACTCTCCTTCCTTGTTATGTTTTATACATTTACTGGGCTGTTACTCCTGGCAGTTGCCGCCGCTCCAAAAATAAGTGAGTATGGGCGCGACGCCATTTTTTGTGATGTGATGTTAGCCGGACATTAGCAGCGTCTGACGTCTCCCAATCACACACACACGCCGCTATGCGGCCGCAGCGCACTCTGTACGTCAGTAGTAGCGGTTTGACGTTCTCGAAAAAATGCGTTCGTTGGCCACTTGCGTTGCGCGGACGAACTTTCGTGCGGCCGTTCGTCGTATGTTCCCCGGCATTGGATGTCATTTGCTGCTAGTACGGCCGTGATTTCGTGCGGCTAAGGCTAGGGTCAGACTGAGGCAGTGCGAACGCGCGTTCTGGCGCACTTAATCACGGCCGTGCTAGCAGCAGATGCCGGGCAATGACGGCCAATATACGAAGTACGGTCGCACAAATGTCCGGCTGCGCAACGCAAGTGGAAAATGAACGCATTTTTTCGAGAACGTTAAACCACTAGTACTGACGTACAGAGTGCGCTGCGTCCGCTAGCGGCGTGTGTGCGTGATTAGGAGACATCAGACGCTGCTAATGTCCGGCCAACATAACGTCCAGATGCAAGAAGTGTTTTATTGATGATCCGTACAAAATCACGGATGAAACTGCGCATCGTATGACCGCTATTGCGTATTCCGTGAAAAATACGTCCATTCTTCGAACGCACATTTTCACGGACAACGTGAAAAATGCGTTAGTCTGACCCTAGCCTTAACGCACGTTAAAACTGCGCTAGTCTGACCCTAGCCTAAGCCTTTGTACGTCTGCAATTCATGCATTAGAGATAATCTTGCTCCTGGCTATTTCCATAGGACGACATGTTTTAGAGTTTTCTGTGAGGTCTTACTTTCTGTTCCCAGATTAGTATCAGAACAAAGCAGTAATGTGTAACTTTATCATTCATTTCTGTGACGGTTTCAGCTTTCTCTGAAAGTGCTGTTACTCCACATCGTCCCTAAGCCCAGAGCTGCCATCAGAGAAGTGGCAGCCCATGATATGTTTAGCGGCCCTGGACCTTCGCAAACCCCCGTGCAGCTTTACTGGACAGGATTGAAGGATTTCTCCATGCCACCATGACGGAACCACCAAAATACCACAAAATTTCTCGGTGGACCGTGACATCTGAGGCTTGTGACAGCTCTCGGACTCATTCCGAAGGGTGCGACTAGTGTGATCTGCACAAGAAGGGGTGCAGATTGAACGCTCTCCCACCGGGCAAACGTCCATCTCCTTGCTGGTCCAACAAGGGGCCCTATCCCCTGGTTAACGCTAAAATGGGGACACTAATGGGGAAAATATGCATCTACAGGTTTCCCCATAGCGTCACCATTTTAATGCGATATTCTGGGGCAGGTGCACGTCGCTCAGGAATGCAGCGCTAACCACTTGGATACATAGGACTCCAAAGAGGGTTGCGCTGCCAGGCCGTGAGCCCTGCGCGATCTCGTGAGACCGTGCAGTGCTATGAACTGGTTGCGGAGGAAGACTGGGGACTGTTTGTTCCTGGTCTCACTCTCCTCCCAGTGACCAATCGGGCCACCATTCTCGCCGTGGTGACGAGAGGTGAATATCGGATTTATTGGGGGGGGGGGTTCAGGGACTACGAAATTATTTTACAAATGTGGAATGTTTCAGCGCCAGCTTTTAGGAGTAGCTAACATTTTGCCTTGCACGTCCCGACGGTAAATAGCACTTTGTAATACCTTGCTTATCGAAATGCTAATTAAAGTTTGTGCATCCTATACTTACCATGGGGAGCGCAAAGTATAGTAAGTTTGCGAAAGCTAACGCAATCATTGATGTGCGAATAGATTTTTCACAGGTTTAGTGTCAGGAAGGTAATATGGGGGCATGTCTTAAAGTCACTTATCCTGGCGGTAACACTAATCTGAACGCTACTGTTCGCATTCACTAGGAAATAATGGAATAGTGTCCAAGGAGTTTAATCCAGTCCCTGTAATAGACAGAGGAGGTAAAGCATTTTATTTTTAATTAGTTTACTGAAATGGGCAGCTGAGAGAAGAGGGCTCTGAAGAATGACTTACTATGGAGCCCCAAGGATTCTAATGGCAGCCCTGCCTAAGGGCATCAAGTGATTCTTCCACAACCACGGTCCTCAGGTACCCCTAACAGGTCAGGTTTTCCAGATATGTGAAGCACAGCACAGGTGATATGATTTGCTGCACAGTGATTTCAGGATTCAGTCTGCATTTCCCCCAAGGTAATCCATAAAACCTGGCCTGTTGGGAACCGTTGCTCCACAAAACTCTGACATGTTAATTGTTAGCATTTTTGTTTCTTGGGATAACCTATTTTCTGATCGAGAGGACTAAAAAAAAAATGGATAAAACGTTTCAGTGTCCCTGGTAGATTGGTCGCCACGTCCTGCAGGCGCACATCATGAGGCAAAATAGATCAAATTGACACGTATCTAAGAAATCTTTCTCACAACGTTTAATGCAGTTTTTCTTCGTTGCTGCCCAAGTATTCTTGGTATAGTGCAGATATACTTAGAATCCATTACAACAAGGAGTTGGGTAAATCCCATTATATTGCAACAGTCAATACAATGGTACGTCTTTGATAAAAGTACCCAAGCTGCGTGCATCTGATGAGATCTGCAAATGTAATCTGTTTTTCTGAATATTGCATTAAAAAAAAACAGTGGCTTGCAGGACTTTGATTTTATAAAATTTCTCCTGTACATTAGCAAAAAATAATTATATATATATATATAACAAAGCTAACTCAGAACAAAACAGGATTTTGTTTCATCTACTGGTGTGAGGAGGAAGAAATCCCCCCCCCCCAAAAAACCAAAACATTCCTGCTGAGTTTCTAGCTGCTCTATGGTATTTTAGTTTCTAGAGGAATGGAATTTAATAATGACTTTCATGCGAATATGATTGTGAAGGACTCTGTATCTGCTTAGATGGTTTCTTGTTTCAGAGGTAATTTCCCTAATCAAACATGGAAGTATCAGCATATCTGTAGCCCTGAGGAGATAAACAGGAGAAACCTTGAAGTTATTCCCCTGCCTGCCAACAAGGGAGCCCCCCCTGAAATGGGCTCCAGGGGTATCCTGTTGCTGCCAACAAGGGAATTATCGATTGGACAACACGCTGGTGAAGTCAGAGCCGATGTTCGCCTGGTTAGTAGTGATGAGCCGAACATCCCCGTGTTCGGTACGCATTTGAACAATTTCAAAAGGTCGGGTTCGAACGCGAACGATTCAAACTCAATGCAAGTCAATGGGACTCGAACGTTCGATTTTTAGAGTGCCCTCCAAGAGGGCATATATGCAAGATATTTGCCATAAAAGGTGTATGGGGATCCGGGTAGTGCCCTGGGGGACAGGAAACAAGGAGAAAAAGTTGAGAAAAAAAGTTTTTAAAGGAACAGTGAGTTTTCCATGAAATAAAGGTTAAGAATAAAAACGAAAAATTCCTTAAAATATCGTGTCTAGGAGGTCCCCATAACCTGTCCATGAAGTGGCGGATTTGTAGGATGTATAGAAACATTTAAAAAATGACATTTTAAATGACGGTAAATGGTTTTCCTTTAATCTATTCATAAACAACTTCAGACAGGCTGCCGCCCCAAGCAAAGAGGAGACGTTTTAGGACACGCAGAACAAGTTTAGTGATTTTTTGGGCTAAATTATGGTGAAACTTATGCAGGCTTTGGATGAAAGTAACAATAGGTGCTTTAAAATTGGGCTTTAGTGTCGGCAACAGTGCCGTCACACCGTAACCCCTCTGTGGTATTGTGGAAGAGTGCAGGGTTGGACTCTGCGGTCAAATATTAAAATGACATGAATCTGGTATAGGCATCAGTGGCTGTGCACCCAAATATTGTGCCTTTGGTGGCAGCAAGTGCCTTCACACCGTAACCCCTCTGTGGTATTGTGGAAGGGGTGGAGGTTTTGGTAATGCAGAAGAGATCCCCGATCTATTCAGGTACGTCAGCATCAGGGAATTGATAGCTGCTGATCCAGGACGGATTCATTTTTATAAAAAGGTTAGCCGGTCTACAGAGTCGGTGGACAGACGCACTCTTTTGTCTGTGACAAAACCTCCAGCGGCACTGAACTTCCTTTCAGAAAGTACGCTGGATGAAGGGTAACCTAGTAGCTGCATAGCATATTGGCTACGTTCTGGCCAGTGATCCAATCTCAACACCCAGTAAGCCAGTGGATCATCTGCTGTAAAGGTATCCAGGTCTGCCCTCGCCCCTAGGTAGTCCTGCACCATATGGTGAAGACGCTGGCAATGGGTGCCTACATTATTATTTTATTATTATTATTCTTTATTTATAAAGCGCCAGCATATTCCGCAGCGCTGTACAATAAGCACAGTATAGACCGGGTTACAATACATTGAACAACATTTGACAAACAGTACAGGAGGAGTTGAGGGCCCTATTCCCGTAGGAACTCACAATCTGGGAGGGTTGGGGTTGGAAACAGGAGGAGAGGACTGTAAGGTGAGAGTGATTGATGGTTGCGTCAGTGAGTTGGGTGGTAGGCTTCCCTAAATAGGAATGTTTTAAGGGAGCGTTTGAAGGAAGAGAAGTTAGGGGAAAGTCTGACAGTACGAGGGAGAGCGTTCCAGAGAGTGGGGGCTGCGGGTGAGAATACATTTGACGTCCCTGGGCGTCGTGGACTAAAATTTTTTAAAAAGGCATCAGTCAAGCAGCCCCAGCCTTCACCGCTCTTCTGTTGATCATCCGCAGCCTCAGAAGCACCTGTGTCATCACTTGGTAACCTACCAGTGTCTGGAAAGGTGTTACACAAGTGTCACTTAAGGCTGGGGTCAGACGAGCGCAGTGTTAACGTCCGTGTTGCCTGCACATAAGTACGTCCGTGATAGCATACAATTGTGTTAAATGGAGCACCACACACGAAGTATGTCCACACAGAAGTGCGGGGGCTGACGGACGCTGCAAACGGACGCAGGTTAGGCAAGAACGTAATACTGCTAGAACGGACGTGCGGAGTGCGCCACGTCCACAACGTCTGCATAGCTTTGTGTGTGAGTGATGGACTGCATTTATACGTCCAGCATTTTTGACGGACAGAATGTTTTTTCATTTTAATTTATTTTCCCTGCTACATCAGTCAAAAAAGACGCACAGTCCGTACAAAATGCGCTCATCTGACCTTAGCCTTAGAGCGTCCTCAAGTTGTTTCATCCTGTCCTCCCTCTGAGGGCAGGATGAGCTCTGCAACCTTACCCTTGTATCGTGGATCAAGAAGGGTTACCAACCAGTAATGATCCCTCTCTTTGATAGCACAAATCCTGGGGTCCTTTAGCAGGCTTTGCAGGATAAGGGAGCCCATGCAGCGTAGGTTGGAGGTGGCATTAGCTTCCGAGTCTTCCTGGTCAATGATGATGACCCCATCGTGCACTTCCTCCTCCAAGCCACGTACTAGTCCTTGGGTTTGGGGGCACACAAAGCCACTGCGGGGGGGGGGGAACAAGTTGACCTGAACCTGTCCTTGTGCCATACTCACACAGGTACTCATTGATGGCCCTCTGCTGCTTGTGCAGACGCTGCAGCATTGCTAATATTGAGTTCCACCTGGTGGGCATGTCACAGATCAGACAGTTTGTGTAGTTGCTGCCTCAAGCAGCATGTCATTGTAGTCAAACAATTCAGCTGACTCCTCCGTGTGTGATAGTGAGGCTATGGCAGGAGTAGCTGTGGACATGGAGGCTGAATTAGATGTTTTGGCAGCTGAGGTGGACTGTAAACCACCACAAGCCTGGCTGGCAGAGGACTCGGAGGATGAGGATGGCCTGGTTAGCCAATCCACCAAATCCTCTGTATGTTGCTGCTGCTTAAGACTGGCCGTCGGTATGCCGCTTTGTCAGTGGCAGCATTTTGCCTCCCTGTCAAAGACCGCGGCATTGAGCAGCCACCTGGCACTAAACTAGGCCTGATGCCTGCCAGGGCCTCAGCTAGCCATGTTCAGAGGGTGTTTGGGTAAGTATGTGGGTATGTTACGGGGTGTGTGTGCGTGGATATGTGACACGTGTGTGGGTATGGATGTGAGAGTGTACGGCGTGAAATGTGGAGCTCTGTGATCCAGTAATGTATGGTGTGTATGAGTATCACAGAACTCCACAGCAGTAAAACTCACATTAATGTGCAGTGTGTGGACCTCTGTGATACACTCAAACATTTTGTTTTTTTGAAGGGGGCAGCATTTCATCCTTGGACCCAAGCAGCATGGTGTCTTGGGCCGGCTCTGAATCTGCCACTTCTATTCCGACTTCTTAGATGCAGACGGGACTGTAAGGAGCCGAGAGAAATTGGTTTCTCAGCAGGGTGAAAATAACTAAAGCAGCGAAGAGAACACCAAGCGACAGATTTAATTTTTTTAATTGTCGTGATGGGTTGAGTTCAAATATTTTTCTACAGGAGCCTTATAAGACAAGATTTAAAGAGCTTCACATACTGGACATGCATACTTTGGCTTGTCCAAGCAGCCTGCCATGTTGCTCATGCGCCAGTCAGTTTTGAAGTATGCTAGCTCCTCTTCGGACGAGGAGAAACAAGCCGGTGTTTCCCCCTCTGCTGCTCTTCCCCCCCCCTTTAATTAAAATTTGCTTTTTAGATATTAGAGCAGACACATGCAGTCCTATGAACACATGTCTGAAGCTCCCTGTGCCCCTGGGGTTCCCTGAATAGAACAGGTCCCAGCAAGGTTCGGAATCTGTGCGAAGATTCCACCTCCACCCAGGAATGCAGGGGCCGGTCTACTACGTGAAGCACTTTCCCACCAAGCGACTTCAATTAACCCTTTTAATTCCCTTGTAACCAGTAAACATGCAGAAAAAAATAAAATAAAAAATAAAAAACACAGATGCAAAGACTGCAGATTTATTATTTTTTTATTAACCTATCCAAAACCACCTTTTTTAAAACAGGAATCCCTAAAGGAGGGATAATTCCTATTATAAAAGTTAATATAAACTCAGGTCTATATAAATTGCTCCCCCAACAGATGTTTTTTTCCCCCATTTTTATATATTTTTTTTTTCGGTTCACAAACCAAACGAACAGGAAAAAGACGAGTCCCGGCTTATTCGAGGACTACGGAAGATCAGATTTTGTGTTACCATTTTAAAAACTGGACTAAGCATAGAGAGGAGAAAAAAAAAAAAAAGACAAAGAATGCTGCATCAAAATTAACTTATTCCCCCAACCAAGCCCTTTTAAAAACAGACATTTTCGGCCACTAGGTATCGCATACCAAATAATTTAAAATTATGCCTAGTAGAGGAGGCCAATTATCATCTGGTACCTGCCATCCCTGAGATGCTCAGAGAATGTTTGTACACTATAAACATGATCATACTTTCCTTTTTATATTTTCCCACCTTTTTTTTTTCCTTAAACATATACACACCACTATGCAACCTAGCAAAAAATATAAAGATAACAGAATGCAAGAGCATTTTTTTGATAGTTATCCTTTTCAAACACCTGTATTTTTACAAAATACACACATGCATCATCTGGAGATCTTTGTACATACATCTCAAAATTTTCACTGTGGATGAGGCCTAATGGAATCTGTACAGGGATATCTGATAAAAGGTTCAAATGAGGGAAAAAAAAAAAAAAAAAAATTAAAATCCATGAGCGTGTCAAGCAGTCTGGTCGTCTTCAAATGGCGGGTTATTACCACCATCCCCTACAGTTCGGATCCTTTTCAGGAGCTGAGAAAATCCTCTTTCCGATACCCTTTCTGTAAAAGAAAATGAACAGTGTTCAGCCATGAATGGGAGTCAATGAAAGCGTTAGAACAGGAGTCAGCAACGTCAGCCCTTCCAGATGCTTTGGAGATACATATCCCATGATGATCAACCACCCATTAAGTTGGCTGAGGCTCACGGGAAATGTAGATCCAAAAACATCTTGGTGGCCAAGGTTGCTTTCTCCTAGATTAGAGTCTCCACACAACCAAAGGTATGCCCTTCTTGATAGTCCTCAGAAGCACATTTTAAGGTACGAGGCTTGGCCAAAAGAGAAAAAAAAAGTCACACGTTAGGTCATTGGATGCCCGTTTGCTTTGATTACGGCCATGGCATAGTTTCGATAACCTTATGCAATGTCCAATTTATTTCCATCTAGAGTTGCATTAATTTGTGGCCAAGATCTTGTGGTGATGATGGGAGAGTCGCAACGTTGTATAAAGTCTTCTCCAGCACATTATCCCAAAGATTCTCAATGGGTTTCAAGTCTGGATTATGCGGTGGCCAATCCATGTATGAAAATGATGTCTCATGCTCCCTGAACCACGATTGCACAACTTGAGCCTGATGAATCCTGGCATTGCCACCTTGGAATATGCCTGCTGTGCCATCAGGGAAGAAAAAGCCCATTGATGGAAAAACTTGCTCATTTACTGTATTCAGGGAGTCACATGACCTCATTTTTGGGGTGCATAACATTGCTGAACCTAGGCCTGACCAACTGAAGCAACCCCAGGTTATAACAGGTTTGTACGGTAGATAACTTTTTTTTTCTTTTGGCCAAGCAGTGTAATAGTCAGAGGGTATGTTCATACATCATAGCGAAGAAAAATGAGAGGGCAGATGATATTTCGATATAAACAAACAGGATAGTGTGATATTTCACATACCGCCTTGAAGTCACGGTGCAGCTTGCTGTATTGCCACATATTCGTTAGAAGGCTGGAAGCTGCTCGAGAGGCCTTCTCATTGTCGGGGCTAGACAAAAAATAATAAATAAAAAGCGAGCAAAGTTTATTTTCCAATCTCCCACCTGCTCCATTGCAAATGTTCTGAATATTATTATTCAATTAATCAACAATTACCAAAAATATATTTTTTAAAATCATTGTATTCATAATACAGCAATCCAACTGGTTTATTTTGGCTTTATTGGATCTTCTGTCTATTAATCCTCACTCATTTATCTCCGTAAAGATTCATGGAGGATAAGTAAAGCCGTCTCCAAATCCAAAGTATGGGAATAAAAGTCTTCCAACAAATATTAAAACATTCAGGCAATAATCAGGTGAATAGCCCGGCACCCTGAGCATCCCGTTATGTTGTATCCTAAGGACCTGTTTTATGCTCAGACAACTGCTTGACCCCTTCGATACTCGTCTATGTTAGTTCAGTTGGGATGGACTCTACATGCAGATTAGCCAAATATTCCTGTCCTACATAGCTGTGATCTACTCCACTCTCCAATGACACTTTGTGGTTCTAGGTTACCAATAAAAATCAAGTACAATTCTCTGGTAGATTTCTTATACTCCCATGACGTGGTTGACCGTCTGTTTTTATTTTGACTTCTACACAATCTAGTAATTTCAATAAAGGGAATCCTTTGACCTACTCTGCCATTCACAGGTTGGAGCTCTAGTTGACCTAGATGTCCCATAACCTTTGACATTGTAAAATCACCACTTCAATCATTCACAGAAGTTGCACGTTTCAACCTGGGATAATTTTCTCCCTCTAGGACATCTTTCAACAGGTACCAGTCCTTAAAAGCTATATAAAGGCCTCATTCCAACCCTGGTGTACACTAAACAAGAGCTGTCCTAAGCTTTGCAGAGACATTAAACTCCATGGAGTCCGTTGGTTTACAACAGCGCCTACTAGGTCTACACCAGGGTTGGTATACAGCCCTTAGTTTCCCTTGAACCCAATAGAACAACTAGGTCTGACAGAACCAAAAAAAAAATTAATTCATCAACAGAGCATTCATAGCCAGCTGCCTTAAAAAGAAGCAGTCCATCCATACTAGGTACTACAAGCCTCTTGAAGTTGCTTTGGTCTTTGCCCACAGAATGGTCTCTTTTCCTACTTCATATTTTTGTTTATTAAATAGTCATGCTGTGGTGTGCCATGGTCCTCATACAGGTTTACCAAAACGACCTGCTCATAGGCTTACATCGATACACAGTTAAGAATAAGAGCACTTTCAGGCTTGTTGCTCTTCCCACCTTCTTCCTCTTTACTCATAACTCACCTGTCTCTCTTCTTCTTGATGTACATTAGCTTCTCCAGTCCATTGAAGTACACAATATCTCTTGCTGCAAGAGGCCCAGCGACTGCTAGGTTGTTCAGTACAGCGACGATATTAATGATCACTTCTACAGGGGGACACTTTTCGTTGGAATCACGTGGAAGCTTCTCTAGGAGATGGCTCACTAGCTTGGTAGCTACATTATGCCAAGAAGAAGAAAATAAATGATGATAATACATCAACAGTGGCACAATAGGGTTACAACTAATGATTGAACGAAAAAATATAATCAGCCAATTTATCAATTCATCAGATAAAAGAGAAATATATACATATACATACACACAAAAACGTGGGATAGATCTCCCTGAAAACCAAACAATACAATAGTGCATACCATACAAACTTGTTAGAATATAGGCTAGATTATATTGCTTACGCTAAAACGGGGACACCAGCGGGGGAAACCTGCGCCTGAAGGTTTCCCCCGTAGCGTCCCCAATTCAGCGTGAGATTCTGGGGCAGGCGCTACTTCAGGACCTTGCCCCAGAACCATGCGCTACCCTCAGGGAAACCCGCAGTGGCGCTTCTGAGCTGCCATAGGTATCACCTCCTGGAGTCCATAGGACTCCATGTAGGGTTGCCCTGCTGGGCAGGGAAAATACCTCTGAAAAGAGGAGAAGCCGGAAAGAAATCCTCAGTGTAGGGAAACGAGCCCTGTGCAAACTCCCTCTCTAAGTATACATATATCAATATCTAACGACACTTAAAATCACCCAAAGATCTCTCCAGGACATTCAGAAACCCTAAACTTAAAAAGGAACACATTCTAAAAATCAACACCTCCATTTTTTCTTATGTATGGACACTACGCAAATTACATATGTAAATTCCTTATCTCAACAACTTGTGTAGTTTTTGCACACAAGGTACACGAGCATCTGGTCAGAATGATGGATCGATTCTGCCTGTACAGCTCAAGCTTATGCCTGCTTTCTCCCTAAATGAAGGCCACAATGATCGCTCAATAAGACATGATGATGTCAACATCCAAAGTGGGGTAAGTACGGGGGAGCACTCCATGATGCCAATCTACCTTGTCCATCCGAAATATTTTCATGGACAATATGAGTGAGGGGAGGGACCAGAGTTGGGATGGAGTGAGCTTGAGCAAGGGACCAGTTGGGGGGGACGGAGCCCAACTGAAGAGAGGAATGGCAGCTCCAGACCAGAGACAGGGAAAGTGGAGTGGTGGCACAGGACTCCAGCTCAAAGTAAGGAGAAACCACCAGTGGTACAGCTCCTCCGCCCAGTGGCAGTAACCCAGGGTCGGATATAGTTTTGCTAATGTTGTAAACTAAATAAAAATCAAAGTGGTTATGTCTGACATAACCCTGAAACAAAATCATACAGATAAAAGCAGCGTCACATGTTCTACAATCAGCTCTGAAGTAGAACCTGAGGGTATTAATGTCTAACTCAGTCTGACCGATTAAATCGATAATGAAACAAGATGACAACTAGATAGAACACCACCCTTTCCAAAAGGTACTTTTAGAGTGCCAACCAATGATATAATAAACGTTATGTTTTATCTTTATCAATAAACTTAAAAACTGCAAGATACCAGACCAGTGCACAGGTCACCATACACATACATTTAAAAAACAGTAGCTCAATTGAGTGTAATCTTCAAACTTGCTGTATTGCATTACAATTTGCTCGTGTTACTCATCTACAAAACCAGTAATGAGAGTGGTTCAGCATCCCACGAAATACTGGTAAATAATGATCTAAGCAGGTGTGTTACATTTGCTCGTGACACTCCAGAAAATAAGATTATGATGTAATCACAAATTAGAGCCCCACGAGCAGTAACAGATAGCATAGCAGTAGAGTGCTCAATGAGCAAAACCTCCTCGGTGATCTACAGGAGATATACCTCGGCTCATTATCGGTCCTAATTGTTACAAATGGATCAGAATCGCAGTCCACATTGACCCCCAGATTTTGTCCACATTGACCCCCAGATTTAAACATACCCAGGACCAATGCGTCCCATAAGATTAAGGTCTTATATATTCAAAATTAAAGCCTGCAACAGATGGTAACAAATAAGCACACCCAACTAGCATTTCGCCACCAACCGGCTCATCAGGAGTGCCATCTTGTGATTTTTATGTTATTGATATAATAAACATTAAGTATATCATTGGCTGGCACTCTAAAAGTTATCTATCGATGGAAAGGGTGGGGTTCTGTCTTTACATATACAGGTTAACCCCACATTAGAGTGCTTCTGTTGAGAACTCCAATCATTTTTTTCTTTTCCCCATCATCCTTTGGTGGATGTTTGTTTGTTAGAGGACAACAATTTTCATTATCGCTTTGCGGTTTGAACCCTAGGCAGCACACAGAAAGAATACACACATCACGGCCATATCCATATCTGGTCTACGTGACAGTACTACATAATAAAATTTGACACGTACACATCTCATCCTTGTTCTTGGCATGTCTGGATAGGTTACGTATGAGGCCTGTGAGTGAACGCAGCTGGCTGTGATCTGCCGTCCGTAAGCGATCAAGAACTGGGTTTAGGATACGTTCCTGCTCAAGGGCCACTTGACTCAAAACTCCTGCCCACTGCGGAAAGAAAAAAACAATGCATTCTGTTAGACCTTTATTATATCGTCAATTCATAAGGCTCTTTGGTTTCCTAATACATTAGGAACACTGGCTTCATCCATTATGTGCCTTGTGGCAGTGTTGCCTAGGTGCGAGCGTGCATTGCACCCGGTGTGCCTAGACATGCTGTAAAGTGGAACATTTTGGTCCGTTAAGCCTATGGTGTTTGTAAGGTTATCAGAACATTGGTTCTCAGAGTTCCCCTCTTTGGATGCTTCCATCGGATTCACGATACCGTCCTTTACATTCTCTGTTTCTGAAGCCACAGGATTACTGCAGAGCAAAAAATTCTCTTTTGTATGTGTAGAATTTTGTGTATTTTTTAGTAAGTGTTTAAATATAAAATAAAAAACAGATGTATTTTAGAAGGTAATTAAAGAGCATTCCGCAGGTGTGCACGCCAATGAAGTTTACTGTGCTTGCTTATATAGTGCTGTCTGCGATGAGCCCAATTGGCATCGTACAGTGGCAAGAAAAAAGTATGAACCCTTTGGGATTACGTGGAGTTTTGCATGAATTGGTCATAAAATGTGCTCTGATCTTCATCTAAGTCACAACAATTTGAAAAACACAGTCTGTTTAAAATACAACACAAACATTATATGTTTTCATGTGTTTATTGAACATAACATGTAAACATTCACAGTGCAGGGTGGAAAAAGTATGTGAAACCCTAGCCTAATGGACTTCTCCAAGAGCTAATTGGAGCCAGGAGTGAGCCAACCTTGAGTCCAATCAGTGTGATATTATTGGAAGTATTGCTGAAAGCTGTCCTGCCCTTTAAAAACACACACCAGTTTTGGGTTTACTGGTTTCAAGAAGCACTGCCTGATGTGAACCATGCCTTGCAGAAAAAAGCTCTCAGAAGACCTACGATCAAGAATTGACGACTTGCATGAAGCTGGAAAGGGTTACAAAAGTATCTCCAAAAGCCTTGATGTTCATGTGTCCACGGTAAGACAGACTGTCTACAAATGGAGAAAGTTCAGCACTGTTGCTACTCTCCCTAGGCGTGGTCGTCCTGTAAAGATGACTGCAAGAGCACAGCGCAAAATACTTCTTGAGGTAAAGAAGAATCCTAGAGTGTCAGCTAAAGACTTACAGAAATCTCTGGCACATACTAACATTTTTGTTGACACATCTACAATAAGGAAAACATTAAACAAGAATGGAGTACATGGGAGGACACCACGGAGGAAGCCATTGCTGTCCAAAAAGAATATTGCAGCACGTTTGAAGTTTGCAAAGAGCACCTGGATGTTCCACAGCACTACTGGCAAAATATTCTGTGGACAGATGAAACCAAAATTGAGTTGTTTGGAAAAAACATACAACACCATGTGTGGAGAAAAAAAGGCACAGCACACCAACATCAAAACCTCACCCCCACTGTAAAACCTGGTGGAGAGAGCATCATGGTTTGGGGCTGCTTTGCTGCCTCAGGGCCTGGACGGATTGTTGTCATTGATGGAAAAATGAATTCCAGAGTTTATCAAGACATTTTGCAGGAAAACATAAGACCAACTGCAGCTCCGCAGAGGATGGGTGATGCAACAGGACAATGACCCAAAGCATACAAGTAATTCAACAAAAGAATGGCTTCAACAAAACAAAATACGCCTTCTGGAGTGGCCCAGTCAGAGTCCTGACCTCAACCCTATTGAAATGCTGTGGCATGACCTTAAGAGAGCGATTCACACCAGACATCGCAAGAATATTGCTACACTGAAACGGTTTTGTGAAGAGGAGTGGTCCAAAATTACTCCAGATCGTTGTGCAGGTCTGATCTGCAACTACAGGAAACGTTTGGTTGAGGTTATTGCTGCCAAAGGAGGGTCAACCAGTTATTAAGTCCAAAGGTTCACATACTTTTTCCACCCTGCACTGTGAATGCTTACATATTATGTTCAATAAACACATGAAAACATATAATGTTTGTGTTGTATTATTTTAAACAGACTGTTTTTCAAATTGTTGTGACTTCGATGAAGATCAGAGCACATTTTATGACCAATTCATGCAAAACTCCACGTAATCCCAAAGGGTTCACATACATTTTCTTGCCACTGTATGTGCCTTCAATACGTTTTTATTGTTTATGTCAAAAAAGGGAAAAAAAAATAAGTATTTTGGCATCACTTTTTGGTGGCGATATACACTCTGGCTCTGCAGTCGGACCTTGTTTCAAGCCAGATATAAACTGCAGCTATGGGCCCAAATGAGAGGCAAGCAGGACCAAGGCACACAGCTTTCGTGTACACCAGTAACACCTATGAGCACAGCTGTATCCAATGTTACATTGTGTATGTTGGCAGTTAGTAGAACATCAATTTGGATGTAGATTCCTCCCAGGGATTGTGGAACTAAACGTCTCTTGGAGCTAAAGGGCACCCTTAAAAACGATAGGTACCCACTTAACCACAAATATCTTTATTTTAAGTCTCTAAGCCCCCCCCCCCATTCCAGTGCACCTCTAAACCAGTGTTTCTCAACTCCGGTCCCCAGGGAGCCCCTAACAGGCCAGATTTTAAGTATTACCTTGGGGAAAAGCAGAATGAATCCTTCAATCACTGAACAGCAAATCACATCACTTGGGGTACCGGCGATTCAACATGTCTTCTGCAATTCTACGCCACAATTTTGACTTTAATCGTACTGTTAATATTTTATGCTTGCAACTAACTATTAATATTTTGACTGTTTGTTTTTTCTTGCTAAATGTATTTCCTGCTTTGCTAAAGCCATGCTGCCATATGCCTGCCCCTCCCCCTTCTCCCCCCCCAGGTCGTAAACAAATTTACTCTCTACAGCCCACATGATCTGACTCTGCAAATTCTTTCTTCCACAGCCCGGCCACACACACTCACATCACCCTCTGCCGCCGCGCGTGCTCCTGGACTCTGCTGTCCAACCCAGTGCTGGTCTGAAATTTGTAGCTTACTTTCCAGCTGCTTCCACTTCGCAAATCACCCTAATTAACCCAAGGTTCTAGCCTTTCCCATGATATGTTAATCTGTATATTTGTGTTTTGTTTTTAATAGTTTGCATTTTATTACTTTGTATTTCTGTAACAACTGTAACCACTCAATGTTCTCGAACCCAGGACATACTTGAAAACGAGAGAAATCTCAATGTATCCTTCCTGGTAAAATCCTTTTCAAATAAATCACCTGTGCTGTGCTTCAGATATCTGCCAAACTTGGCCTGTTAGGGGTACCTGAGGATCAGGGTTGAGAAACACTGCTCTAAATCCCAACTTGTTGTAAACTCCCCACCCCACGTATTGTTTAAACTGCAATAAGGAAGCCACATAGTCTTTAACCATATCAGGAACACAACTTTATGACTTGTGAAATCTTATATCCTGTTTCAACCTGTGCCGGTAACCGGCGGCAGCTACAAGTCATCAAGGGCTGCTTCAGTCCAGTGCAATGCTCTAACCTTGCCATGTCAGCCTCTCCCCTACTCTTCAGTCTTCCAAGAAACCCCTCAAAATCTTCTTTTCAGATTACTGTATCACGTTACTGAATTATACCACTTCCACCTCCCCTACCCACATGACTGAAGGTTCCACAGTCTTCTTCACAACAGAACCGGTGACATTTTTTGATACAAAAACTAGAGCTGGTGATCGACCCCAGAGAAGTTATTTTTCCTCTTGCCCTTCTCCATCTGACTCCTCTATAGTGTAAACTCAGCTGTCAGGGCCAAATGAGGGCCACCTACACCTCTTCTCGGTTTTGCAAGTTTCCTTTTAATCTTGTTAGTTTAATTCCCGTTCTCTGCGGAAGTACTTTTGTACTCCAACCATGTTGGTCAAGTTCAGAAGCAATTACTATGCACTCGGGTGACCACCTAATCAGAAAAATTTAATTCTGTACTTCTGACATCACACAGTACTCTTTTTCCACCATCCCCATAATGATATTAAACGGCTGTGGATGAAATCTTCAGCAGTGATTCCGAGAGGAACGCATTGTACGTCTTACCCGGCGGTCTCCTGCAGTGATGTTCTGAAGAGCACCTGCTGCTGCTTCAGTGGTGTGTCTGTTCAGCTCACATTGCTGCAACAATCTGTTGTAGAGACCAACGATTTGTGGGTGCCACAGCCATTCCATGCCTTTGGGGTCTCGAGAAATCTCTGCAAAGGTGGCAAGGTCTGTGCCTTGCTGCTGCTTGGGGGAGAAATATAACCAATTTACTTAACGTATCACTCGAGAAAGGGGAAACTTTCTGCAAAATTTATTTTAAAAACACACACACCTTGACAAGCGGCAAGAATGAGACTTCACATCGGTTTACGGTTTCTCGCGTCAAGTCAGACTATGTGTTAGGTTTCTGAGTGAAGAATAACCCAAGGGGTTATTCAGAGAGCAGCAAAATTCCGGTGCCCTTTCGTTCGGCACAATTCGGTGATTTCAGTTCGCCGACCCTGCAGTGAATTCACTATTCACCACAGGATGGCCGAAGTACACCGAACATGGAGTCATCGGTGACAGCCGCATGCTGCCGAAAACAGCCACTGAACTGGGGGACAAAAAAAAAAAAAAAAAAGAAACACAAACCCCAAAACCTGCAAATTTTTAAACGGCGTTTAAAACAATAAAAATGCATAGCAATAATAAAAACGGTCCTATAAAAAAAAAAAAAAAAAAAAAAAAAAAAATTATATATATATATATATAAAAAATAATAATGTTAAAATAAAAACTAATAATGATCTGTTAGAGTAAAAAAAAAAAAGGCAACGAATAAATCAAGAAAAGTACCAAAAAAATAAAATAAAAAGGCCTGTTGCTGAAGCTGAAGAGAATAAGATGTTTAATAAAAAAGCTAATTGTGTATATATATATATATATATATATATATATATACATACATACATACATACATACATACATACATACACACACGCATACATTTGCATATACAAATATATATGCTTTTTTTTTTTTTTTACAATGAATCCTATGGAATTCGCCTGTTTAAAGCGGTCAAACTGAAGCATCAGAAATCTGGCAATTTTACCAACATTTTGGCACAGTTCGGGATTCTCTGAATAGATTAACTATTACTTCTTTATGGGACAATTTTGCTGCCGCTGAAGGTCACCGAATTGCAGCAAACAGCAGAGAATTTTGCTGGCAATTTGCCAGTATTTGGCAAATTTACAGCTTTCTGAATAGCCGAAGTGCCACGAAAATTGCACTGTACAGTAAAATTCACCGTCCGGTGCAATTCTGTGGGAAGTTTAGTGCTCTATCAATAACCCCTCTAGTATTTTCTATTACAGTAGTAAAATTGGGAAAAAGCAATGGTTTTCTATACATCTTGGTATAAAGCATTTTTACATCTGTTAACCGTCTGTTGTCCATTAACAGGTTAAGCGTTTACCTCTTTGAGTTTCCGGCTCTGTGGAGTGAAGCATCCAATTGAATCTCCACCTGTGTTGCGCCCACGTTGGGTTCCTTCCAGCCTCTGGATGTTGGAAGGGGACATTTCGTCGTATATGCGGTATGATAGGTTCCTTAGGACACACACAGCATTCTCCACGCTCTACAAGAAAAGCAAACATGGGAATTTCAATCGACTAACCTTGAATCTGTATTCTTCCCTCCCCAACCATAAACCTTGTTCACTAGAACAGAGGTTCCCAACCGTGGTCCTCAAGTACCCCCAAACAGGCCAGGTTTTGAGGATTGCAGGATTCAGTCTGCTTTTCCCCCAAGGAAATCACTGAGCAGCAAAGCACCTCACCTGTGCTGTGCTTTAGATATCTGCAAACCTGACCTGTTGGGGGTACTTGAGGACAGTGATTGGGAACCACTGCTCTAGAATAGGGGTTTTTTCCACCCACTTTTCTGGGAAAGCATTTGAACAGGTCCTCCTCACCTTGTCTTCGCATTTACCAGCTTGTAAGGCATTTTTGGTGTAGCAAACCAGTGAATCCAAAAGACCAGGGCACTCTCTCATTTTTAAACGTGTTTCCTCACTTGCCGAACTCAGGTTCCTAGGATCAAAGAGTAAAAACATTTACGAACACCCGATCTAGGGCTGTATATCAGACGAGTCATTAATAGAGAGTCGCCAATGGAAAAAATCCTAACCAAACTTTTTTTCTATTTGTGGCTCACCATTACAGGCTCCGTTCTGAATATTTGTGAGCCACCGGTCAATAACGACATCAACACTATAGTCCCATAGACTCCATGAGACAAGTGCAACACTGGTCAAGCTTTGCAGGAGGATGTGCAGAGACATTGGAAGGATCTGTAGAAGAACACTAGGAACTATATTCTTCCCAGTATTCTGCTGAGCAAGGTGCGCGGAAGCAGCTGGTTGTGCAGCTCTCTTCACCTTGGGATCGGCGGTAAGCTTGGGATTTTTTGGAGGGACTACATTTCTGGTTCCGGGGTTTTGGAGAAGTTATTCTTTGCGGAATAACGGTTTGGTCCAATAAAAGAATTGGGGAGGTTGACATAGCTTGCTCTTCAGTCAGCTAGCTGCAAACTTGCATTCTCCATGAAGTCAACAATCCATTAACCTCCCTGGCATTATGATTCTGAGATATTTTATATGTCAGAATCGTTACAATTTATTTGCCCTCATGGCGGTAATCGAGTGTGGCTCGGGGTTAAATGCATTACGGAAAGCGGTAAGCCCGAGCCATACTAGGGCTGCATTACATTAACCTGCGCTCCCTCACTGTCCTCTCCGGACGATTGCAACGTCATACTTCCTGTTTCCCTTCTTGCGAGAAGGGAAACAGGAAGCAAAACGCTGTGATTGCAGGAGGAGAATGCGATCGCAGAGGTCAGCGAGGGACCGCACGTAAAAGGTATGTATCCAGCCCGAGTGTGGCTCAGGGTTACCGCTTTCAGCACTGAAAGTTAACCCCGAGCCACACTCGGGAATACCGTTGGGGGGGTTAATAATGCCCTTAACTCCTTCAGTTTTCGGAATGCTACATTAATCGACTTTGAATTTTGAAAGAACTGTCATTAAAAGGGACACTAACACTTACATAAGCTGTAGCTAGGTTACTTGCGCATTACAAACAAAACCACCAACACATGCTGCCGTTTTTTTTTTTTTGCAGTAATTGCACGCAAAAAGGAAAAATATAGTTCGGTTTTTGGTCTCCTGTTTCCATTTTGTGAATTTTTCCCAGGATGCAACATTTACCAAAACCAGTGCAAATGTTTTACTTTAGCTGTGGCTCATCTTCGACAATATTTAACAGTCAATGAGTTGGAGGAGGTAATGTTTAGATCAGGAGCTATGGTCCGGCCTCTGCTACGTGAGATAAGAGCTGGCAGCTGAAGGAGCTAAAATGGGGAGCATAAAAGTCATCCGTTCTTTAAATACATCCCACACAATACAAATGATGTGAGTCAGTGACGGACCACTCCATTCTATGGCCAAAGCCACCAAGTGAGGAGCAAGTGAGGTAAAGATACTCTGGGGGGGCTGTTTACTACACCAAAGATCACACAATGGATGCACCCAGTGAGAGAGTAAAATATTTTCTTAACCAAACATACAAGAGAAAAACAAAGCACAGATATCAGCAATATCAAATAACCAGAATAAGGGCATTTAATTTTTTTTATAGGTAGTGGCCCTTTAATACCTGAGAAATCCAGTGGAATTGTAAAATATTTCAGCTTCTGAAGCATTCTGTTGAATCAGCGCAGAGCCTGCAGATCCGGATAGTGGGGAAAGGACACGTTCCGTCAGTGGAGCTAGAGTGTCTCGTGCCAATCTGGTTTTGAGATTATCACTGGAAGACAGATTCCATAAAATACCTTTCGGAATAAGGGGAAAAAAAAGGAAAAAAAGTGTGAGGTCAGCAATGAAGGCAAGGTTGGAAAATGTAACGAAGCCACGCACAGTGTTAGAGGTGTAAAACAAGAACAAAGAGAATACCGGACACGTTCTTTTTCAGTTCATCGTCCGGCTCTTTCAGTGCCTGAAGGAGTTCGAATACGCCGTTTTCTTCAACTAGGGCCGATTTGTTTTCCGCACTGTCATAGATGAGGTTGCGCATTGCACCCGTCGCGTGACGCTGCACATCTTGATTGGGTTTGTTAAAAAGCTTTACCAGTTTGGAAATGGCCTGCAAGCTTCTTGCCTGGGAAGGGGAGAAAATGAAAACATAAAAACCAGAACAATGTATTATCATGCTCAGAGAGAACGAGCCAATCTGCTCCAATAAAAGATGGTGGTTGTAGAGTTTGTCTTTACCTGATTCTTAGCATCCGAATCATTGTAGCAACGATGTTGTATGAAAGCTGCTCCCAATACCTGCAGGTTGGGGTCACTCGCCATTAAATATTTCACTGCAGATGGCATGTCCATGTCATCAAACCTGTAAATGGTCATAAAAAAACCATCGATAAGACCACCAGCGATAGCGAGCATTCTCTGAGGGGCATGCACACAACTCCAGTCCATCGTTCTGCCCAGGTGCTACAGAACTTGCGTACACAGGCCCCAAGCAATGTGTAATTTCTGGATATCACACTACGCAATTTGCACGTAGAAATGCTACAGGGACTTCTGGATTCAGAAGCCCAGAGCTGAAGAGGAGGCGCTGCATGCTGAGTGAGAATAGGGGAGTCAAATCGTCCCAAAATAAATAAACACATATATTGTCAGCAGCATCTTCCAAATTATTTAAGGGCAAAAAAAAAAAAAAAAAAGGGGGGGCCCCCCCCTCTATTTTCAATACGGTATCCCTTGGTCTTGCCAACCTCCCAAATAATGGCGTTTAGAATTCCATCTTTATTTAATGTTTGTTGCTTCAATGTATTCGTGATTATTTATCATATTCAAGAATTTAAATGTTCACCAATACATGCTCTATGCATTGTAGTTCATGAATGCCATAGAGGGGTACTTACCCACTTGTAAAGGAGTGCTGGCTCACTAGACTCTTGTTGCCATCATAAGCATCCATGCCTCTCATGTCTTGCATGTCTGCCAGGCTTCTCACAGATGGCGCCCGTGAATTGTGCTCAAGCATGGTGGTTACATAGTTTGAACCTCCCCCAACGGACGTCTGCTGCTGTATCTGAGGTGAAGCCGCATTTAGAGTGCCATAGGAGGCAGATGCCATGCGGGCACGGTTTGTGCTTTGGAAGCGCTGCAAGGTACGCATGGCCGGTGCCCGAATTGTCCGAGTCTGCGCCACCTCTGCCCTTTCAACCCAAGTTGAGCCTCCGCCACCATCTTGGGCAATGTTCCCCGAATAAGACCTCTGAAGGGTTGGTCCAGCACTGGTAGCGGACATCTGACGCCCGTAGAAAGTTGCACCAGATGTGGCTGCCTGTTCATAACGGTCGTCTCCATCCCCGATACGCAAGGACCTTAGGGACATTGTGTCATACTCCCGTCTGGTTGGGTACACACGCTCATGGTAAGACGTTGGGCGAGAAGCATTAGAATAACCACGTTGCTGTGTGGCTACGCTGATTTTTTGTGACGTCCCACCCAGATCCACAGCAGAACGGGAAGAGTAGCCTCCTGACCTAACTGCCCCAATGGTGGAATATGCAGCTGGTCGGGCAGTCTAAAAAAGGGGAAAAGAAGACAAACAATCCATATATTGAGAACCAAGTAACAAAAAGGCACGTCTGAAGAACACCACATAAGCAGCTGCCAGTAATTTTACAACAATCTAATGTTCAAAACTTCCCACTGGACCTCCATGTTCCGATTTAAAATTAATGGCTATCAAAAACAGTTTAGGCTAGCGTCAGACGAACGCAGTCATCAGGTCCGTGTTGCCGCACAGATTAACGTCCGTGGTAGCATTGATTTGTGATCAATAGAGACTATCACACGAAGTACGTAGGTGGCAATGGACGCCATTTAGGCCTCGACGTAAAAGTGCTACGACAGATGCCCAGAGTGCGCTGCATCTGCGTAGTGGCCTGTGCACATGATGACGTGACATCAGACGCAGCACGTTTGCGACGTCCATCACGTTGACGCTCAGAAGTTTTTTGGTCTGGCTGACTGTACCTGTCAATTTTAATCCCCATATTTCCCTTTTTGTTCTACATCCGTCAAAAAAACAGACCGTGTGGTGTCTACAGTATCGTCCGTCCCTTATGCATGCACGCAGAGTGCGCTCAGACTGCATTCGTCTGACATTAGCCTTACTGGGAACTGGTAAAGATTGTAAACAAAATAGAAAAAGAATGTGTACAACACAGATGGGAGCACCACCTAGATACATGAAATACAACAATAGTGTGATACATTTTCAACACAATGTTACGTATCGGGCCCCCCCTACAAGTCACACTCACTAGACAGGAGGTTACCCTCCTCTAGGTTCCGTCAACCGATCGGCATACCACAGATGGAAGGGACCCTCGTGTCGCTTGATTTTCAGAACATTCCTGAGGAAATGGCTAGGGCCACGAAACGCGTTGAGTGTTACACGTTTTAATAAATCTTTTTATGTGACATCAAGAGTGCTCCGTATTTTACCCCGCATCAAGGGAAGAAAAGGTTTTGAGCACCTCGAAAAAATCAAGCGACACGAGGGACCCTTCCATCTGTGGTATGCCGATCGGTTGACGGAACCTAGAGGAGGGTAACATCCTGATACGCGATACGCTATAACTACCATAGTTTCTAGTGAGTGCGACTTGTAGGGGGCCCGATACGTAACATTGTGTTGAAACTGTATCACACTATTGTTGTATTTCGTGCATCTAGGTGGTGCTCCCATCTGTGTTGTACACATTCTTTTTCTATTTTGATGATCGAGCGTACAAGGGAGGAACACTCCGGGAGCCCAGAAAGAGATACGTATATTTTTAGCATTGGTGTTGAGATCGCACACAATATTGGTTTTTGGTCAAGATTGTAAACATTTTTCTTAAAATGAGATGTATGACCCACTTTTATACCCTCCCTGTATACTTACAGATATTCTTTGCTCAGAGCTTAAAATCTGAGAACGGGAACTGTAAGATGACGGGAGAGTGGTGTACTGTGATCGAGACGAGTAGCTCTCTAAGAGGGAGACAGAGAAAAAGAGAAAAAAGAAAGTCTGTTAGCCAAAGCACAACATTTTTACAAGAAAAACAAAAAATATATAGTGTATGCACACATGCAGTAGATACCAAGGGTCAAGTCGAGCAGAAACCATTGGGAACACTTTCCACGACTAATTTTTCCAGAGTTTTCCTTTTGCCCTAAACTCCGAAAAGCTTTCAATCATGCATCTCCTTTGTAAGTCACGAGAAATGTAAGAGAGTTCTTACAATTATCATAATGATTTAGTAAAACCCTTCTCATTATATTTTAGACACGAGTACCATAGGAGCGCGGGGTGGCGAGTCGAGTGCGATATGTCAACTGTTAATTGGGGAGCAGAAATCTTGGAGAGTTCCCGTGTTTTTTTGGGGGGACTAGACCCCAGGTGGATTCCCATTTTTAATCATGCCAATAGGCTTCCACTATTCCCTATCTGGGCCGCTTTCAAAATAGATTGGCTGCAAGAAGTATTAACATAGAAACATAGAAAATGTCGGCAGATAAGAACCTGTCGGCCCATCTAGTCTGCCCAATTACATGGATACTTTACCTGGATTTATCTTTTGTTTAGGATAGCCTTATGCCTATCACATGCTTGCTTAAATTCAATTACTGTTTTGGCCTCTACCACTTCAACTGGAAGGCTGTTCCATGTATCCACCACCCTGTCAGTAAAATAATGCTTCCTGATGTTACTTTTAAACCTTTGCCCCTCTAATCTAAGACTATGTCCTCTTGTTTTGCTACTTTGTTTCCTTTTAAATATACTCCCTTCCTCTACCTTGTGGATTCCCTTTACGTATTTAAAGGTTTCTATCATATCTTCTCTGTCTCGTCTTTTTTCCAAGCTCTACATGTTAAGATCATTAAGCCTTTCCTGGTAACTTTTCTCCTTCAAGCCGTACACCATTTTAGTAGCCCTTCTCTGAACTCTCTCTAAGATGTCTATATCCTTCTGGAGATACGGTCTCCAGTACTGCACACAGTACTCCAAGTGAGGTCTCACCAGTGCTCTGTACAGTGGCATGAGCACTTCCCTTTTCCTACTGCTAATACCTCTCCCTACACAACCAAGCATTCTGCCAGCATTTCCTGCTGCTCTATTAACGAGTATGTAATGACAAGACTACACTGGCAATAAGCACTAAATGATTCAATGAGTTCTTAGTCAAAACAAAAACCGAAATTATAAATAATAAATGTAAACACAAAAGAGGAATTATTCCGTTAAACCCTAGAGGAAAACAGCATTAATAGACACCGAAAAGGCTGCTGTACACCTACAAGAAACCAAAATATGAAACTGAAAGTCTCGAGGAATAAATATATTTTTTTTAATGCAAATTTGAATTGTTTTATATTAATGTGTGTGTTTGTTGCAGAACATGGAAGAGCAGTCAATCCAGCCAATAATTCCTCTATATGACAAAACATTCTACAGGCGCCTACAAAACAAAACTCCATGTACATTACAGTATAGGTTGGGCACTCCTTATCCGGAATTGTAAAATCTGGTACACTCAAAAAAACCCACCAAAAAAAACCCAAAAAAAAACCACAGGAATTTTCATAGACTTAACACACTGACAGATGAGTCTAGCGGAGCAGCAAAGCGGCTTACATCATAACACAGCACACACTAGGAGACTCTGCAGCCACAGCATGTGACATGCTGTATAGAGACATGCTGGCTTTGTGCAGCATGTACCTCCAAAAAGGGCTGCACAGCTCCCCCAGCGTGTGCACAGGCTACTGCTGCAGCAGGAAGGGGGAAAATCACAGCTCCTTGGACACATCTCCCTGCCTTTCATAAATCAGATTATCCCAGATTATTAAATCCAGGATGCTTGGGGTCCCTCCAGAGAGAGGATGTTCAAACTTTATTTCTGCGGACTGAAACGTAAGTGTTGCACTTAAATAAATTACACGAAGAGTGATTTACAGTAATGGGTCACCTATGTACAGTTGTGTTCAAAATTATTCAACCCCCACTGAAATTGAGTGTTTTGGCCAGTTTGACATTGATTTTGATCATTCAGTCATCTTGCTTACAATTAAATCAAAGAGGCACGTGTAGGTCAGACAAATATAACATAACATTTATAATGAAATAACCACAAATGTCTTTTCTGTGCTCACATCAGTTTTATTCAACCCCCAAGTGACATTCAATCTTAGTACTTAGTACAACATCCTTTTACAGTTATAACAGCTTTTAAACGTGAAGCATAGCTTGACACAAGTGTCTTGCAGCGATCTACGGGTATCTTCGCCCATTCGTCATGGGCAAAAGCCTCCAGTTCAGTCACATTCTTAGGCTTGCGCACTGCAATTGCTTTCTTTAAGTCCCACCAGAGGTTCTCAATGGGATTTAAGTCAGATGACTGCGATGGCCACTCCAAAATGTTCCAGCCTTTAATCTGCAACCATGCTCTAGTGGACTTGGAGGTATGCTTGGGATCATTGTCCTGTTGAAAGGTCCAACGTCTCCCAAGCCTCAGGTTTGTGACGGACTGCATCACATTCTCATCCAATATCTCCTGGTACTGAAGAGAACTCATGGTACCTTGCACACGCTGAAGCTTCCCTGTACCTGCAGAAGCAAAACAGCCCCAAAGCATGATTGACCCCCCGCCATGCTTCACAGTAGGCAAGGTGTTCTTTTCTTCATAGGCCTTGTTCTTCCTCCTCCAAACATAGCGTTGATCCATGGGCCCAAACAGTTCTAATTTTGTTTCATCAGTCCACAGAACACTATCCCAAAACTTCTGTGGTTTGTCCACATGACTTTTGGCATACTGCAGTCGACTCTTCTTATTCTTTGGAGACAGCAAGGGGGTGCGCCTGGGAGTTCTGGCATGGAGGCCTTCATTACGCAGTGTGCGCCGTATTGTCTGAGCTGAAACTTCAGTACCCACATCTGACAAATCTTTTCTCAGTTCCTCAGCAGTCACACGGGGACTTTTCTCCACTCTACGCTTCAGGTAGCGCACAGCAGTCGAAGTCAGCATCTTCTTTCTGCCACGACCAGGTAGCGTTTCAACAGTGCCCTTTGCCTTGAATTTGCGAATGATGCTTCCTATGGTCTCTCTTGGTATGTTTAACATCTTTGCAATCTTCTTATAGCCATTGCCCTTCCTGTGAAGAGTAATCACCTCTTCTCTTGTCTTCCTGGACCATTCTCTTGACTTCACCATGTTTGTAACCACACCAGTAAATGTCTAGAAGGAGCTGAGTATCACAGTCATTTTAAAGCTGCCTAATTGGTGCTTATTATGCTTTATTGCTGCTCCGTGACATCCACAGGTGTTTTCAATACCTGATTGAAAACACTTGAATGAACCTCTGTTCTTCAGAGTGGTAGTCTTTAAGGGGTTGAATAATTGTGTCAATGAAGAATTCACAAAAGAAACATTTACTACTGTGTTACAAAACCAATTGATGTCATTTTAGTTGCATATGGTTCTTTAAAAAGTCCTTGTAGGATTTCATTCTGAATACAAATACAAATGTACACTAAATTCCCTAAAACCCTTTACAGCATTGGGGGTTGAATAATTTTGAACACAACTGTATACCATTTTACGTCTGCCATCTTTTTTTTTTCCTCTCTCCAGGGAGAGAAAGATTCCTACTCAATTCAGCTACACCAGTATTTTTTTTTCATTATTTAGACTCCCTGCCTGTGGATATAAGCAGCAAAATTATGCGTTGCAAACCTATGATTAAAAATATACATATGCATTAGCACTCCACCCAAACATAATTCTAAACATTTAACATGAAATAATAATTATATATATTTTAGACATATTGTTTATATTACACGCACAGGGCTCTATTCCCCAATTGGCGCTGTCGATAGCGCCACGCTATGTAAGCGTTAGCGCCAGGACAAGTGTGTTTAAGGCATGCCACCCATATTACATTCCTGACGCTACCCGTTTGCGCATCATTTTCTGTGCTAGCTTCCTGGCGCTCACTGCACTTTACGCATTCTACTCAACATGGGGGTGCCAACCTACATTAGCATTTCGCTAATTACTGCAGGGATGCCGTCAAATGTTAGCTCATAATATTTTATATTCACAGTTGCTTCTGTTGTTTATTTACAATACCTCTAGTCAGGGATGGGAAACAAACAGAATGTATTTCAATCTTTATGAGAATATCCCCCAGGAAAAAACAACAACACGTCTTACGATTTTGTCTGTTCTGAGTTTTTGGTAGAGTCATTGGTGGGGTGCTACCCCAGCTGCCCCTACTGACAATCCTCCAATCTTACTTTTCAGATCTAATTGTGTATTCTGGGACTAAATACACCAAAGCACGTATCTGCCCCACTTTCCAAAAGTAACAACTGGATCGCCACCATGGCATCAGCAATTAACCAAGATTGTGCAATGAATTATAAGCACTTCACGCCATCATGGTTTACTAGACATCCCTCCTAATTAAAAAAAAGGAAGGATGCTACCCAGCCACATTCCCTGCACCACAGGTGTGGTCTTTTCGCTGTGCTTAGTCATACATGTACATGTCGCTTTAGGAGTGTGAATTTGTCCAACATGTTGCTACGAGACAGGAGGATACAGTTGAATAACTTTGTCGCAAGTCCTATAGAAAAAAAGTTAAAAAAATTATGCTGTCCAAGAGAACGGGTGAATGGTTTTGGATTTATCCAGTGACCTGTCCAACGTGTATAGGAGCTCAATTGATTTGTGTTTACGCATTGGTAGTAGTGATTCTATTGAAATGGACCATCTCCCCTCAAACATGCTACTGTAGAGGCAAGCCCAAAAAAAGCCATCTCTGCATCTGACTGCTCCCTCCAATTACCGCCCGCATCCCTACTCCCTCTCACCTCCAAACTCATTAAAAAACTTGCATACACCCGTCTAATGAACACTCTGCATTCTGGCTTTTGCTCCCTGCAAGCGACAGAAACAGCCCTTACAAAACTAACAGATTACCCTGGACGGCTAAATCTAATGTGTGCTACTCTCTATGGAGCCTTCTTGACCGCTCTGCCGCCTTTAATACAGTTGAGCACACGCTACTCCTCCAGTACCACCTATACACTGATGGACGCTCAAATAAACCTTTCCTCCCCTGAAATCTACTGGATCGAGTCACTGAATGTCTCTCAGCCGTCGCTAAATGGATGTCTTCCCGCGTCCTTAAACACAGTCTTGCCAAAACTGAAATACTCATCATTCCTCCCTCCAAGAAGAAGATCCTGCCACCTAGCTCTCTGCGTGTAAATGGAACACTCATTAGCCCGATGCCTCAAGAAAACTTTATTTTTCTCCCTACGTCCAGACAGTGACCAAATCCTGTTATCAACTCAAAAACATTGCCCACATCTGCCCCTTTCTTCTGACACAAGATACTGCGTAGGTGCTGGTTCATTCGCTTATTATATCACGGTTTGATTACTGTAACTCACTCCTTGTTGGCCTCCCCAATGTCCGCATTGCCACTTTGCAATCTGTAATAAGTGCAGCTGCCAGACTTATTTTCCTCACCTGACGCCCCACACATACCTCCCCCCACTGCCAGTCCCTCCATTGACTTCATGTACGTTTCAGGATACAGTTTAAAATACTAACACGCACGTTCAAATCACTCAATAACTCAACCCCTCCTTATAGGTCTTTATTACTCTGCAAGCACGTCCCATCTAGACTTCGGGAGACCTCCACCTGTCCTCTGTCTACACCTGCAATGCCAACTCTTGCCCCCGAGACTTCTCAAGAGCAGCCCCGGTCCGGTGGTATGACTTGCCTCACCCTATCAAAACTTTCCCTTATTCTTCAGGCCTTCAAGAAATCCCTCAAACCCATCTCTTCAGATTAGCGTACCATGTTACTGATGCCAACCTATCCCGCTCCTCACCTACTCCACATCATCATTGAGGACACTTCCATGGCTGAAATCACTGGCACCAGTGATCCTGACAACCAATAAAACTCCTAGTCTCCTCCACCCCAATCCCTCTAGATTGTAAACTCCTGTGAGCAGGGCTCTATTTACCTCTTGTTTGTGTAGTGTTCCCTTTGGTTACTGTAAAGCGCTGCAGAAACCGATGGCACTATATAAATGATAAGGGATTCTTTTGAGGAAAAAATAAAATTATATATATTTACTAGTTTCAATCAGCATAGAGGTCATAGATGTTGGTAATTTTTCCCTTCTTAAAATTAACACCAAGCAATGCCATGATAAGGGAGTAACTGCCCAATTGCCCATTGATTGCAGAGTTTCCCAACTGGGGGTACGGTGGTAATTTTACCGATGTTGACTAGCAAAAGTGCTAGAATCAAGGTATGTACTGAATCATTAGAGATACCCATGAGAATAAAGGAAAAAAGGTTTCCATTTGCTAAATACGGTACCAAAACGGATTAGAAAGGGGTTCCGATTTTCAGCTCAATAGCATAGACCAGGTGGTTCCCAACTGTGTTCCTCAAGTCCCCCTAACAGGCCAGATTTTGCAGATCACATTGGGTGAAAGGCAGACTGAATCCTGCAATCACTGAGCAGCAAATCATATCACCTGTGCTGTGCTTCACATATCTGGAAAACCTGGCCTGTTAGGGGTACTTGAGGACCGCGGTTGGGAACCACTGGCATAGACGGTATAATTGTCTCCCAATTAAAAAAAAAAAACACACCTGTAAAATGCAGGCAGAATTTAGATTTTCAACTCCCCATTTTTCACCTTTATCTTTGAGTATTTATTTCTCTCCTCTCACCCCATACCATAAAGATACATGGTTATTCTTGAATAAAAAAAAGTTAATAAGTAACGGTGGATATTGCTGCAAGTTTGTTTTTTTATGCTCGGTCTGCAGTCTTCTCTGATTATATGGTCTCTGTCTCTGAACACTGTAACCTCCTTTGCAGACATAAACTAAGTAGGGTGGGGGGTAGGTTTAAAAAATTAAAATAAATATAAAGTCTGATTCGAAAAGAAGAGTATGATTTGATGAGTATTTTGGTTACAAAAAAACCTAAGTGCCATATATGGAATTATTTTTATTTTTAAAACAAAATGTTTTATATATAAACTCTCATAACTACCAAAGCACAACTGGTCATTCATTTGCCGCTTACAATACCTTTCATTTTTAAAAAAGGTGCAGTTACACATATACGAAACCATTACTGGAGTGTCTGAAAAACCAAGATAATGCAGATTATTTCAATCCATCCCTTCCTGAAACAAAAAAGGGATGTGTGTGAAGGATTATGTGATAACAAGTAAAGGAAATGTGGCAGAGGTTTGGCATGAGGCGCGCAAGTCTCATAAGGCACAAGCACGTTCTGCAGCTTTTTTTTTAAACACAAGAGACAAAACCAAACTGGTTCTCCAACTCTGATTTAGACACACATGAACAAATGTCCATAAAGGCTCTGCACAAATACACGTGCGGCACTTTTCTGACCCCACCGTCAACAACTGGTGCCGCTACACAGAGCAGCTCGAGACACTATTCCGACCTTGCCTTGAGCACCGCCCGCGAGTTGGCATAAACGGCTCCTTCCTGCACAGAAACGGCAAACGCCACTTCTATTCAACGGTTCAGAGAGAACAGCGAGTGGAGCAATTGCAACGCAACTCTCCGTTCTCGAAACAAGCCAATATTCTGCTATGAAAACTGTCTCTCAGAGTCTGGCGTTAAGGGTTTTTGCTTTATACATGATTCCAGAGTGCAGATGGTGACGCATTTTGCCTCCTCTGTATGCAGAGGACCACAATAGTTACTATCGTCCTTCTGCAGCCTCTGTGCAAACCTGAATAAATGAGTTCAAGCAGAGTCGTGCTTGGTTCCACAGAGTCCTAAGGACTTCAGGAGCCGACACCAGTGACATCACTGCTATTATCCTTGAGTGGCTTCAACCAATTCCCTTAGCGGCTCCCTGTTGAGCAAAGGTTGCAATAGTGACCATTCAATCTGAAGAATAAACCAGTACCCAGCCACCATGATGTATGCATAGCAAAGTAATGATGGGAAACACCAGGCACGAAGCAAAGCAATCCTTTATTGGAAATAGCCACACTGTTATGATTTTTGTGCCGGTGTTCATAGCAATGGTAGAGTCCATGCAACTATATAATTAACATTCATTACTAAACAACCACCATTGTACTCAATAAGTTGAATTCCATTATATGAATTTTTTTGAACCACCGTGCAAGGACAACCTGGTGAAAACCTGTTGTGCAATGGCAGACTGAGGTGTTTATCAGGACAATAACAAAATGTGAGCGTAACGAAGCAACTGCACAAAGCAGAGATGTATCATTGATCGGAACTTTGTAAGAGAAGACAAACATGTTAACACTAAAATATATCCTTAAAAAAGGCTGGTGCGCCTTGGCACGTTTTTGCTCCATTTTAGCATGGCATGAGATGGAATGGCTGAAAAGCACTGATTTTTATAGGCATGACAAGAAATGCAAGTCACTGAAGGTGTGGTCACTGTTTGCAAAATAATGAAAGCAGTAAGCATGACAAAAAGGAATGGCATGCACCCAACACATGGGACAAACTGTAGAACAGTGTTTCCCAACCCTGGTCCTCAGGGCCTGCTGACATGCCAGGTTTTCCAGATATCTGAAGCACAGAACAGGTGATATGATTTGCCGCTCAATTATTGCAGGATTGAGACTGCTTTTCCCCATGGGAATCCTTAAAATCTGGCTTGTTATGGGGTCTTGAGGACCAGGGTTGGGAACCACATGCTGTAGAAGATATGCATCGGAATACACTTGTTAAAAGGTGAAGAAGACCAGGATTTAAAAATAGAGTACCCAGCGACAGAAAGGACAAGGTGAGGTTTATAAAATAATAATAAAAAAAAGACACTCAAGCAACCATGACCAACTTAGCATACCATAAATTAACTGCAAAGTTAAGTGTCCCCCTGGTGGGCTGTGACAGCTGTCCGAAGAACAGGGCTTCTCTCTGCCCAGAAGACCATCAATAACCTTGCTCAGGAAAGCCTTCTGGCGTTTCAATTATCACATCACAGGATGTGCAAAATTGATTCGCCAACACGTCTTAGAGAGTCTTTGAATTGGCTGAGCGCTCTGTTCAAACCTTGTGAGACCTGAGCGGACCCCACCGTAGAGCAGGCCACTAGTGCCGTTGCTTGTCCTCAGGACCCTCACAGACCTCTTTTTTCTAACTAAATTTGCAGAGTAATCCAGACGTGGACCCCTTGCTCGAGGTGCCTACATGGGGTGTCAGCTATACCCTCCTGACAAAACGATCTCCGGGGGTTGCTGCACCTCTTGTGCAGGGATGAGGTCCTTGGCCTTCAGTACTGGCCACCCTTTCTGGGTGATGGCACAAATCGAGCTAAAACCTTGAGAGACCTGAGTGGACTCCAACGTAGATCAAGCCACTAGTGCCGTTGCTCTTCCTCAGGACCCTCACAAACCTCTTTCTGACCAATGACAGAGTTTGCTGCCAGAAGTTGAAGACTGGCCTGTCTGGAAGATACCAAAGGGATGTATTCAGTCTGAATCCACTGTAGGGACAGTGAAGGGGGTAGAGTTATTAAAAACATAATCCCAAAAATACCACTGTATATGGAAAAACCACTTTGTGCTAAATTAAATTGTGAGCAAATGAAGCAGGAAACAGCCTTCATTTTAAACATGTTAGAAGTTGTCCTGGTTAAGTTGTGGAGTGTTTATGGACAATAACCAGAGAATAATGTATGGGGTCAGGCTGTAAGCCTACACTGTCCAGTTAATTGCCAAAGTTTGCTCTTTAGAATATATACCCATTCAACGGAGGGACACAATAGTCCCGGCACACCCTAGGGCAGGTTTAAAGGTAGCATGGTTCAACATAATAGATACCTTTCATTCAAGAAGGAACCATTAGTTGGAATTAGTTTACAGAGATTAAGTTTCAAACAGTCTGACATGTACTTAAGGGTTAAGGAGAACAAACTGTAACCTGATCCGAGAAGAAAGGTAATAAATCATAGGTTGAACAAGTAGCATCTGTATGGTCATAGTACAGGTTATACCAGTGAATCTAGTGGATAGTGTTAGGTGTTAGAGACAGGCAGCATGTAGTGAAACCGCTTTAAAGCCGTCACAGGATCTCGGCACATGGCAGTGAGATATTATCCCGAAACAGGGTAGGCAGGTAGAATGGGAGCTGCAAAAGAAGAGGTTGGAAGCACGAGTCTGTCGATTCATAATGTCAGTCATAGACGGAAGCACTTAGTGGCGACCCTTCGACATGATTAGATTAGGGTCACCGGAGGGTCAGGAGTGGCATCTATAGCAAAGGAATCAAATAGAAAAGAACAAGAAATGCAGGTCATTTTTGAACCTTGCAAAAGAGACTGTATAAGGACGCTAGAAAAAGTGCAGAGGCAGACAAATTAATAAGGGGAATGGAAGATTTAAGTTATGAGTAGAGACAAACAAGCTTAAAACCGGGTTAAAAAAAAAAAAAAAAAAAAAAAAAAAAAAGCGCCTTAGAGGGGATCTGACAATTATATACGGGGCCTTAGAGGGGATCTGATAACTTTATATAAATATATACCGGGCCATTATAAACTATTGTCTGGAAAATTATACATTAATCGGACACGAGGTCAACCTGGGCGAAAAGAAATTCAGCCTAAAGCATAATGCTCTGGATGCGTTATAAGAGATTAAATGACTACAGTGTTCCCCCTATAGAAAAGCTTATGTGGAGGATTTTGTAATACTAATTAACCCATTAGGGTTCTTCCCATTCTGTCTGCAAGCATTATTAGTTATGTTTGTGTGTGTCAATGGTGATTGAGTATTTTTCTCATACAGTAGGGAAAGAGTACCGTCGAATCAATATAATAGCTCTAGGGTCATGACATTAGCCAATGGTGCTGTAATAATTGATGCATGATCAATAGGATTAAATTACTTTAATATTTACATATATAAAGAGGTTATTTGAGTACTTTGCAATGCCAATTAACCCCTTGGGGTTCTTTCCATCCTGTCCGTCTGCCTTATGAGTTATGTTTTTTGTCCGGGTGGTTTTAGCTCTCCTGTACAATTTTAGTCTCATGATTGATAAAGAATATATCGTAGATTGCTTTGATTCACAGGTTTTCTGTTAGCCTATAGCATAGGAAGGAAGGGGTCGTTTTTTTAAAAAAAAATAGAACAGTAAAGCCGTAGAATTCTCTGCCTGTTGAGGTGGTTGGGTCAGAGACTGTACAGACTTTTAAACAACAACTGGATGACTTCCTGCAAAAGCATAATATTAAGGGTTATAATATTGAATATGTGGGTAAGCTTCTTGATCCAAGGAGAAATCTGACGTCATTCTGGGGTCAAGAAGGAATTTTTTCCTTGTTTGTTGCATATTGGCGAGCGCTTCAGACTGGGCTTTCGGCCTCCTTTTGGATCAACCACAGTAGGTGATGTGAAAGGCTGAACCTGATGGATGCATGTCTTTTGTTCGGCCTATGTAACTATATAGCAGTTAAAAAAATAATTTGTAGCACTTTGACACTACAATGGAATCGTATACGTCACAGCAATGTTCCACACAAGTTGTGAATATATTCTTCTGGTTTGGAACAATTGTGTGTTTAATTTTTTTTTCTATACCAGGTCTTATCCAAAATTCACAGAATTATCACTGGCCGCAGAAAAATATATAAATAAAATCCAAAAACAATTTCCAAACGTATCTCTAGTATAATGCAAAAATACACTGAAAGCTGCGTTTGTGCAGGATGAATCTATATACGCAATGTGTGGCAACGGGTTCATGCTCTAAAATGCATGTGCGTTTGAGACCAAAAAAAAAATATATAAAAAATAAAACTATTATTTTTACATACACGTGTATTATTTTGGAATTGACAAGATAAAAGTACTTTGAAACTCCTGCATGTCTGAACTTTTTCCGCAGCGTTTGACAGATGATATCTGTGGAATTCCACAAATATCTGCATATCTTATACGGTCGGGATAGAGAGTTTTATCTTATAAATGCGGTATAAGAAATTATAGGATAAGCAAGCCTTCCTATCCCAGAATGAGAGCCTCGGGATTGGCTGCCTCTCTGAGCCGCTTCCTGGTCCACACAACCAGAAAAAAAAAAAAACAGGCTCACATCAGGAGGGTATGTCATAAGCAGGGTTTTATTTTATTTTATTTGACCCCTGTGGTGATTGTTCTAAGGCTGGTGTCCGACGAGCGCACTATGTGCGCCGCAGGGATGTGCAGGGAGGTTAGTGGCTGGTGAGGCACTAGCATGTAAAGGACATGTGCTGCTATATGTGAAGCAGACCGCTTCCTACAAAAGATAGACTAACAATCCAGCAGCTCTCTGTACAACACACACTGTGTAGGAAGCATTATATCCAGCAGCTCTCTGTACAACACACACTGTGTAGGAAGCATTATATCCAGCAGCTCTCTGTACAACACACACTGTGTAGGAAGCATTATATCCAGCAGCTCTCTGTACAACACACACTGTGTAGGAAGCATTATATCCAGCAGCTCTCTGTATAACACACACTGTTTAGGAAATTCCTACAGAGAGCTGCTGGATATAATGCTTCTTACACAGTGTGTGTTACACAGAAAGGATACCAGGCAGGATAAAAACGTATTGAGGGCTTTGTGTTTTTTGGAAGTTTGGACCAAGGGTCCTTTCCTATTGATCCAAGCTATTCCATTGCTCTCTCAGTGCCTCTCTGAGGCACTGAACAGCAGTATTCAGGAAGTAGGCAGCACTCGTCTCTATGACAGGCAGCTGCAGACTTCTTGAGCATATTACACGATTAGTGCAGTGGGGAGGGGAAGCACACTGCTACGCAAATTGCATAGGTTGCTGTGAAAACTAATGCGTGCAGCGGCAGATGATGGAGACAACAGTGGGTGAGCGTGGAGCAGGTGAGTTAATAAGTTCATTTTCACTTGCCTCACCTGACTGCACATCCCTGGTGTGCCCGTACTGACATGCTTACCAGCATCTGTCGCAGCGTTGTGAAGCTGCAACGGGCCCGGTCACATGCTTGTGCGCGCGCACGAAATGGGCCCACAACAAGCGTCCATTATCCAAGCCTCCCCTTCGATGCACTAGGAGGTGCGTTGACGGAGCTGCAAAGCGCGATTCTCCATAGGAGAAGCGCTGAGTGCACTCAGCGAGGTGGCTGGACGGGCGTCGAGTGGAAGGAACGTCTACTCTCACAGACGTTCCTTCCGCTCTCCAAAGACGCTCGTCTGACACCAGCCTAAAACAGAGGGGACAGGACATATCAGCTAGATCTCCTCACCCTGACAAGTTACTGCCAAATTCAAGGTGTCCATGGACAGTGATGAACCCCAGCTACCATTGTACTAAATTAGGCGGTAATAGCTCTACGGGCCTCCGAGAAAAAATAAATAAAAATTACCCTGGAAAGTATTGTCTGATCGGCAGGTAGTTCAAAAAGAGCTTGAAACACACACTTTAAAAATCCAAAAAAGTCCTGTAAAACGCTCACCCAAACCATAAGAGGGAACCCCCACCCTGCAACCCGGGGTCCATGACAGAGACATATGAGGACCTCTATTACTAGCGGAACAGTGAGTGGACATTTATGGGTTTTATTTCATACACGACACATTCCTGTGCTGCAATGCATAGATGCAAATTAATGTAGAAAAGATAATCCTGTATAAAATCAAGCCGAGCCTTATCCTGTCAGATGAAATAAGCACTATAAGCCATTTAAACAGTTTTGTGCATTTTCTACTTCTTAGGAGCCAATTCTATTTATTTGCAAAGCTTTTACAAATATTTAAATAGAATCACAATGCAGTTTGGTAGAGGATGATAAATATTTAAAAGGGACAACTGAAAACTGCAAGAATATCCCTTGAAGCACATAAGTAAATGAACGCTCTACTCATCCAGACCACTTTGGGCGCCGTCACCTGGTGTGAGCCAACCCCAACATCGGCATGTTTTTGTGTTGCAACTTGGCACCAGGTTAATTCAGTCTAGCGCCTGACCAACAGAGCTTACTGTACTTTCCGCGTCTTATACTTAACATGGGGAGCGCTAGAGATCTCTAGCCCTTTTGTAACCAACAGATCAATTGGTACCAGTACGGAGTTTTAGACTGACGCTAATCGCAAAATTTTACCCACTGCTCAACCTTGATGGGAATTACAAAAAAACAAAAAAAAAACAGGTCCTCGCCCAAAATGAACAGGCAATTGAAAGTATTGCAGCACCAGTGTTCTCTTGGCCCCATACACCATAGTAATGGATCTGGTCAGCAATGTCGCTGCTGTTGCAGTTGACTATTGGGATATAGATGTATCTTAATTCTAATATATTGGCTAATTTTAACAGAATTGTTTTTGTTTTCTTTTGGAGAAAGGATTTTACCAGGAAGGATACATTGAGATTTCTCTCATTTTCAAGTATGTCCTATGTGGCGAGTGTGTACCGTTATGGGTTCAATCCCGACAAGCACCTCTCCAGTAAGTGTCCTTGGGCAAGACACCTGACTCCACAGGCTCTCTCCATGCAGAGTAGTGATGTTACCTCTACTACATCCAGCCGGTCAATTTTAACAGAACTTGAGTACATAAAGTGCGTAAGTCTCGTATCGGTACACAATTTGCAGTTCCTACGCCACCCAAGTTGAGTACAAGCTCAAATTGCATTAGAAAGCTGCAGGGACCTCCAGGTTCGGGAGTACCTTTGCCAAACAGCAGGAGCGGCACATGGAGAGGGAGAAAAGTTGAGTAAAATTACCTACACAAAAAAAAGGAAAAATGTAAAAAATAATTGGCTAGATAGTGCTGACAGCCTCTGCTCAATTACTTTAAATATTCTCACTCCTCATACAGCTTTGCAATAAGGACTATACAGATCGGTCGAGGGCAGCAGAGCCAGCAATCCTCAAACTACGGACGTGTTAGAATTGAATAAAGTAGAACTGCAAGGAGAACTTTCCCACCATACATCAACACAACGCAGACTAGCTGTTAAGTAAGCATAATGCAGACACTAGTGGGGAAAAGCACAGCTGCCGTGACTACTTGAAGTGGTTGGAATGCACTTGGGAAGCAGACCTCTTAATATCAAATGTGGCAAGAACGGAACATTTGTTCTCACGTACCTGTAAACTACAACACAAAGTGCCCTGTACACATACTTACATAGCATCCCTACAGTCAGTGTTCCTGAGTTAGTGCTTGGTGTCCTGTCAGCCATTTGTACTGAAACTCTAAACTTGACTCATCCACTGCAAGACTCAAATTCCCGGGACAATTAAACACCAGGACACCAAGCACAAACCCAGGACCATCCCTTGAAAACCAGGAATGTCGACAACTACTTGGAGAATTCCAGTATAAGGTGCCCCCGAGAACAGCTAGTATTCCCTGCGTTAGACATGACCCATCAATTAATGGACTACAGGTTCCACTGGCCTTTATACAAGAACAAGGCCACTTTATGATACTGGCCTGGGCAAAAATGTCCACCATGTCCTTGTGTGATGTTAGGTGTTATATTAAGTTATCATATTCTTCAGGGTTTCCTAAATACATCTACAAACTTGGTGGTACGATAATATCGATCTGTGAATCACATTAAAAGGCGTCTGTATGTCTGACAGATGCTACTGCTACGATGTCATTTCTGATCAACACGGTCTTTGTATAATAATAAAAAAAAAAAAAAATTTATATACACCGCTTTTTTTTTTTAAGAGCTTTCAATAAAATGATTTAAAAAAAAAAAAAAATTGGATAGATAGGGATATTATACATAATATATATCCCTATGTTACAATATTGCTTTAAGGCTGGCCGTCCACTGGGTCCATATTTGTACGATCATCTGAAGTCGTCCGACCAATCGCACAACATGCAGGTGAATCATCCATCGGGCGACTTCAGGTACTTTTTTTACGATTAGTGACCTTTCCCATTTCAATGGGATTTACTGGACGGTCTGATAAGTCACATAAAAAAAAAAAAATAAAAAAAAAAAAAAGATGAATTATACAGTTAAACCGCTGGCCGCGGCAGCGAAATTGCGGGTTTTCCAATTTTGTTTAGAATATTCGTTTTTTTTCTAAATATTGAATATTTATACAGCGCTATAATACATAACAATGTAATTCGGAAAGATCTAGCATTTTCTGTACACAGAGACATGCCGGTCTCGGAAATAGATGCTTCTTTGTTCTTCAGTTAGTTATGACATGGACTTGTAATAAAACTATAATTAATAAAAATAAATAAAAAAGCAGTTTTTAGTTCATGTAGAATATTAGGACACAATGCAAGCCCAGAATAATTAGTATCCGAAGCAGGACTTACGAAATCCAACAGTAAAATCAAATGGCTCATAAACCTCCATACCTTCTCTAACATATGACCGGTGTTTAAAGCAAAAAAGTGAGAATCCTATTGATTTCTGGGGGGTTTCGCCACATTCTCTGAAATTCTGCAGGCGCTGATTATTGTTTCCTGTTTGTGTAACATGTTGATCGCACAAGCAAATCTAAAACGATCTCTACAGAAAAGGATTGGAACAAAGCCGGCTTTGTAAAGCTGCATGTTAAGACTAGACAAAAAGAGAGGACCATCGTCAAAAAAAAAAAAAAAAGAAGAGGAAGAGGGGGCATTCTGCAGGTTACAGAGGGGGTGCAATGCTTTAAACCACTATAATAAATAAGAGTGGGGAGTTTCCATGGATTAAAGCTGTCCATGGGGATGAATAGGAGCTACAAATCACAGGCCTGAGTTTTTCTGTTCCGTGGACTTCTTTTGCATGGTTATACATTCCATCTCCAGGAAACAGTCGCCGAGCCTTTATCGGAGAAAGCAGGCTGGTACAATGGATTAAAGGGCCTTCTGCTTTTCAACTCGGGCAGCTGCTATGAAATATTAAAGCTCGGCTGTCCTCCAATTTCCAGGGTATAAAAGGCAATTCAGAATCTGGATGTGTGCTCTGAAAATGCCAAACTTTAAATGCTTCTTCTAGGCTTTCAATTTTGATTCAATTTAGGTGAAAGAAAAAACAAAAATCTACAAAAAACAGGCAAAAAAACCCCAAAAAAACACAAACACACACACACACACACACCCCAAAATGTATTGGTGAAAACATAACAGAACGAAAAGAAAGAACATAATGTGCTCCTACACTGTGACCCAACAGACATTAAAGAGGTAATATACTTTGCGCCTGGTTTAAGAAAAAAAAAAAAATTATATTTACCTACATTCCATTAAAAAATAACTTAATTATGTAACTATTCATAAGTAGAGATGGGGCATGATGGGACATGAGATGGGGCATGATAATTGAGTGATGAAAATGGCTTTTTATTGCAGGTGGCTCATATAATAACAGTGTGCAATGACCGTCTAAACTAGTCTAACTGGTAAAACGCTGTCCCATTGTATGCTCAGAATTTGTGGATGACCTAGTACGGTTCCTACTGATGACAGACCGATTTCACACATTCCTGTGAATCCACAGCGCCACAACGGATGGAATTTTCTACGTAATTGTATCTCGAATCAGCTGTACACCAGGTCTTAGAGGGAAAAGCCAATACACTGTGATCTGACCTCTGAATGCAGAGTCCCCAGTTTTTTCAGAATTTATTTTTTTTAAATTTTATAGATTTGTCATTAAAAAGTTAAAAGATTTTGTATTAAAAATATATTACAAATACTAATAAAAAATAAAAGTAATGGTGTACAGAAAGAAAACAGGTTGGAACATACAAGTCTGTAGAATCTTTTGGATTGATTGTATGTGGGTTAGAGCAGAAGCTGTGTAGTGACCGACTAGAACAAACCCAAAAAATCGTGAGGTCTTTCCACGTGTCCACATTGAGAGGCGTTGATGATCAGCTTCAGATAAGTTTTAGTGAGCTGATTAAACCCTGGAAGGCTCTCCAGCGGGAGCTGATGGACAGCCTCCTTGGAAGGCTCTCCAGCGGGAGTCGATGACAGCTTCCTTGGAAGGCTCTCCAGCGGGAGTCGATGACAGTCTCCTTGGAAGGCTCTCCAGCGGGAGCCGATGGACAGCCTCCTTGGAAGGCTCTCCAGCGGGAGTCGATGACAGCCTCCTTGGAAGGCTCTCCAGCGGGAGTCGATGACAGCCTCCTTGGAAGGCTCTCCAGCAGAGGCCGATGTAATCAGCCGCTCGCTGGAACGCGGCCAGCCGGAGTGGCCTGGTAGAATGCGGTTAGAGAGGAAGCCCAGTATCGGTAAAAGTATCAGGGTCTCTTGCACGAATACTAGTATCTGTATTGGTGCATCCCTTATATAAACCATTATTATATACACTGCCTGTCCAAATAAACAGTCATAACCTACAATACAAACCTCTTATGATCTGGTCTTGCTGCGGATTGCAGTGTTCGGGTTTCCCGTCAGCAACGCTACGTTCAACACATTAATGCTAATACACTGGATTGAAATAAACGTTGTGACATTGCATAAGCTTATAAAAGGATGCCACGGAGAATGCCTGCTGTAATAATCAAAGCAAGTCAAGGCCTAACGAAACAGAGTGACAGACAGACAGACACACACACACTTTATTCACAAAATATTTTACCAGGAAGAATACGTTGAGATTTCTCGTTTTCAAGTATGTCCTGGGTTCAAGAACATTGTATTTCTGTACCTACTGTAACAATTCATAAACGTAATAAAATGCAATATATTAAAACCATCACAAATATTTATTTACAGTGTAAAGCTGTATATGTAAGAAATATACTCTACGTTACGTTTAAAGGTGCAGGCCGAGAATATATCTTCCTATAATTATTGTAGAACGTACATGAATATGCACAGAATTAAGAGCCAAATACAACAGGGGGCTTTCAGATATATATATATATATCTTCTAAAGAATGCCGTGTGGCCCCTCTAACCTCCGTTTCCACAGGCCAATCAACGGTTAATGCTCAAATGGACAAAAGCGCTGTTTGACTTCGGGAAGCTCGACTTCCAGGTAATGAACATGAATACAAATTGAAACTACCAAAAGGTCGACATAGACACAAACAATTATAAAAACTGTATTTAAGGTGTGTCACACACACAGTCTATAGAAAACGCAACACACACACTTTTTTCCTGCACCTCATCGGTTTATATGATTTCGATATTACGAGTAACTACAACGAGCTGATGAGTCACACGACGTCTGTAAGAATCAGCGAGCTGGTCAAAGGCGACAAACGGATCTCTGAGCAGAAATGCATCCAAGAGATTGCACAGATGCACCTTAATGCGGCATGATCTCTGCACACACACACACACATCCATAGAGACACACTGATACACACCCAAACACACCCACACAGCTGTGTCTGAGACTTTGCTTCTATTCATGTGGGAGTTTCCCAGAGATCAAACTCAAACACGGAAAGGAACGATAAGAAGTGAATGATTTGTAAAGAGGCGGGGAGCGAGGGGAAGGGTAATACAGGGAAAAGGGCAGGAGGAGGAATAGACAGGAGGGTGAGGAAAGTACTGGAAAATAAGCCGAGGGAGAAATCCGTGGCATATGCAAAGATATTACAGTTAATTTTCCTCCAAGGCTCTGGTCAGACGAGCGCAGTGTTCACGTCCGTGTTGCTGCACATTTTAACGTCCGTGGTAGCATACAATTATGATCAATAGAGACACACACACGAAGTACGTCCGCACAGAAGTGCGGACGCACAACGGACGCGGGAAACTGGCGCAAGTTAGGCAAGAACGTAAAACCGCTAGAACGGACGCACAGAGTGCGCCATGTCCACAATGTCCGCATAGCTTTGTGCGTGAGTGATGGAACGTAGTCAGGGACTGCATTTATACGTCCAGCATTTTTGACGGAAAAAAAGTTTTTTCATACAAAATTTTATTTATCATCTACATCAGTCGAAAAAAACGTCAGTCACAAAAACAGACCGTGTGGCCACTACCTTGTCGTCAGTCAGAAAGTACGTCCATTGTGCACAGACCGCACAGAATGCGTTCGTCTGACCCGAGCCTGAGAAAAACTACAAAACAACAGCCATCAAGTCTCATTACTATCTACACGTCTTGCATAGATTATATTAGAAGGGTCTGGTCCAGATCTCTATTTCGGGAGAACTGCGAAAAAAAAAAAAAAAAACACGATAGTGCTATGCCCACCCCTTCAGTTTGTGGCATCACTGGGGGATGCTGGGCTTCATGCTGACTGTACAAGAGCTTGTACAACTTACAAAATGCTTGAAGTGCACCTGTCAGACCAAACACCTGTTGGTCTCATCTGTCAGGGAATCATGCTTTATATGTGCTAGCGTCCCAGATTCTTCGACTTGAGAACCCAATGTTTTAGTGGAAGGAGATTGCGATAGGAGAGCCATGATCCCCTTCCCGCTGCAGCGTGTACACAGGCTGGGAGCGCTGTGCAGGGTCACTCCATGGAAAAGCTGCTCGGAGTCAGCATGACTCCGGGCAGCATGCCACAGGGCTGGGGATGCCCAAAGACTCCCAGCGTGTGCCACCATCTGCTCTAGCACTCGGGAGCTAGGTTCCTGAGCGGCAGCACCCTTCTGTAGAGTCTCTAATCTGTAAGCTTCTGGAAATGCCGGTTAGAGTCTTCCGGACAAGGGGTGGTATACCTGGGTGTAGGACAAAGCACTTCCCTAAAAGAAAACCAAATAAATAAAAAAATAAAATATGTGGCATGCCGCTGGTGTGAGTGACAGTTGTGTGCAGGAGTTGTCCAATGGGAGAGTCCTCCACGCACACATTGCAGCCATTTTCAAACTGGCAAGTCAACATCACCACAGAGGGCCACTTGCACACGTGTGATGGGACGCATAGCTCTGACCACGCAGGGTAAAGATGGCATTGCCTGGCACTATACCAGGCCAAGCCTGGTATAGTAAAAGTCACAATATTCTTCATGACCAACTCCATGTGTGCGTCTGCTTGAATTCATTTTACAGGCTGAGAAAAAACGCAGACGTCAGAACCAAGTTAAAATGCAAAGCAAACATAGGTAAAATACATATATGACTATCTGCCCTAGGGACAACATTTAAAAGAAAAAAATAATTCACAAGCTCTATAGACTTATAGTAATAGTAATGTTACAGCAGCTCTGGATCCGTTTATTCCAGGCTTGGAATCCATCCTATCTCCTAGATTCTTTCAATTACAGCACAATAAAAAGGGCGTCCACCTTGAAACTCCATCTAAAGCATCTACCCCAAAATGCATAAAGCTTTGGAAGAAGGTATCAGTGCGAACGACAGGTAGGCGTCTATTGTATTCATTCAATTGTTTGATAGTGAGCAAAAACATTGTGTAATCTAGCAAAAAAATACTTGTGATCTGGCATTATGAGGTTATTCACTAAACACCAAGCTTGCCACCGAATGGTGAATTTCACAGTTTGGTGCAATTTAGGGCAGTCGTCCATTCACCAAGCTGGCCTGTTAATTTACCAAATACTGGCGAAATGACAGCATAATACGGTACAGTTCGCCGGTCTCCAGTGGCAGCGAAATCGTCCCATAGAGAAGTAATGGTGTGTCTATTCACAGAACTCCACTGAAATGCCCTGATTTTTGGTGTTTCAGTTTGACCAGTTTAAACAGGCAAATCCCATAGGTCACTTCGGTGACGCTCTCCAACTTTTTCACGAGGCTTCGGCTACTCCATCTTTCGTGCACTACGGTGACCGTCTGCGGAATAGTGAATTCACCACAAGCGCACCGAACTGTGCAACAGTGAATAGCGCTGAAATTCCGGTGCTTAGTGAATAGACCCTATTGTTAGAAAGGTAACAGCATCATTGGTGCCTTGTTCTCTAAGGGTTCCACCAATCACGTCAAATGTAGACCAAGAATTACTATCAAGATACAATTTGTTCCCACGATGCTGTAGGACAGTCCACACAGCTACACCATGATAGAACACACACAGTTCTACAGTATAGAGCAGCACTTACATCAAGCAAGGTTGGGCAGGTGCCATCACAATCCATGAAACAACCACCTCTAAGACATCCAAAGAAAAACTGAACCGAGCACTTCACCTCCCCTTCTGATAGTTACAAGGTTTCAGCTAAAAAGTATTTTTCAAGCCACACACATTGTATCAGATATGAAGCTCCACAGCAAAGCTGTATGAACAGTTTATCATAACAAAAAGTAACATCCCTCCCAGATTGTGAGTTCCTACGGGAATAGGGCCTCATCTCCTCCTGTACTGTTTGTCAAATGTTGTTCAATGTATTGTAACCCTGTCTATACTGTGCTTATTGTACAGCGCTGCGGAATATGCTGGTGCTATATAAATAAAGAATAATAATAATAATCCAGCACTCAATCAAAAAAAATGAAATGTCTGTCACCACCATCTACAAAGTAATATCCACCATAGAGATCCACAATAACAACATTCAAAATAGATACGTTTATATTACTAACATTTTTTTGGGCAAAGATCAGTTTGAGTGTATAATTTTGCCCAATTACACAGATTAGTCACAAGAACTGAAAATAGTACATTTGCTTATGATCATAGTTTGGCTGGTTATTAGTCCGATACAGACACACCGTGTGCCTCCAAAGTACACTTCCACCATGAACACATTCCTCTCAAGAGGAAGCTGGAACAAATCTATGGAATTGCATAAACACATTGATAATAGGTAGGTATCGATATACCTGCTCCTTAGTATCACTTCAGGAATACAGAATATCCATCGCTAGCATAAAAAAAATAAAAATAAAAATATACAGGGTTATTCAAAGAGATCCGAATGGCTGCTGAAAGGGAACCAAATGCTGAAAATCAGCGTTCGGTTACCTTTCTTGGCCATTCGGCTATCCAGAGAGCAGGCAATTCGGCAAATCCTGGCGAATTGCATGCACATACAGTACCTGTTCGAGGGCAGTGAAATCCCCATAAAAAAGCACTGTTTCGGCTATTCAGGGAACACAAACCAGCAGTGAAAGGTTCCCCTAAAGCCCTGCCATTCGGTGGTTTAATGCGACAGGTTTTTTTCAGGAGAATCCCATAGGCTTCAATGTTAAAAATATTCTGGTTTTAATTCAATATCTAATAAACCGTTCATTATAAAATTCTGCAGTAAAGAGTCTCTTTAAAATATCCTAAAAAAAAAAATAATCTATAAACAAACATTTTTCTGGATTTTTTATTTTAACTTTACTTATTTCTTCTGTAACAGCCCTTTTTATTATCATTCATTGGATCATATGTAAATTTCAGACATTTTCGCTCAGTAGTTTCTTTGCAAACAGCGTTTCACTTTTCAAACATTCAAGCAAACGGTTTTCCTAATTTATGCACTGCTTTCGTCTACGGTGATTACTTTTTCCGGCGGCTGCGCTGCGTGTGATCGGCTCCTGCTCGAGTTTTTCCGGCATCTTCGACGGGTTAATCCAGATGTTTTTGTGGGTTTCAACGTGCATTCGCCTGGGTTTTTGAGGCAGCTTTTCCCTGCGCTTCGACGGCCCTGTGGTGCTTGCTGAATACACCGCAGGGTCGCCGAAATGGGATTGCCGAATGGCACCGAATTGCAGAGAACGAAAAGTCACCGAACATGCGGTGACTTTGATTTGCTTTGAATTACCCTGAGGGTCTGTCAATCAGCGGTGCGACAAACAAAACACTAACAGGGTTATTCAGAGAGAGGTGAAAAGTAGGAGAATTGAAAATTCTAGGTCAAAATAGCCAAACCAGAAAAATTCTCCCATTTATCTCACTTTCCAAATCAGCTATTTTGGACCTAGAATTTTTCATTCTCCAGTCATTTTCCTACTTTTCACCTTTCTCTGAATAACCCTGTATATAAATTTAAAAAAAAAAAAGTGTTGGAAGTTGGACGTCACCACGATTTCTGCTCCTAACCCTTTCCCCTAAGACCTATGGATTTGCCTCCCTTTTAGGTTTTAATAAAACAAATGTATGATGGAAGCATTTCTTATTTGAATTATCGTCATATTTGAATAAGCCGCCTTATTAAGTCAGAGATATATGATATTTATTACAATTATCACAATCATTCCCTAAAACTCAGCTTATCATTGATATCAAATTTGAGTGTGGGGGTTGCAGGTTATCCCCTTACCGTCGAGGAGGCTGTGTCCGGCAGCAGGGCGTTAATGCTAATATGCCCCGCCTCTGGTCCGGCTTCGCAACTGATGTATGACGCATGTCATTGGCTGCAGGAAGACAGCCTGAGTTCAGGTCATCCAGCGCCAATGACATGTGCCAACTGGTGGGCATGACTGCAGCGTCCCATAGATGCCAGCGGGGTTTGTTATGCCGCTCCACGGAGTTCAGGCCCACCAGATGCGGGGACGGCACAGTAAACCCCAAAGCAGGAAAGGGTTAAGTGCAACATGTCAACAGTTAATTGGGAAGAAGAAATCTTGGGGCGTTCCCACATTTCATTTTCAGCAATGTATTATGTATAGACCAGTGTTTCTCAAGCCCATCCTCCGGTCCCCCTAACAGGCCAGGGTTTAAGGATCACCTTGGGGAAATGCAATCCTAGATCCTGCAATCCCTGAGCAGCAAATCATATCACCTGTGCTTCTGGCAAACCTGACCTGTTAGTGCTCCATGAGGACAGGGTTGGTAAACACTAGAATAGACAATGTAACCTTGATAATGGAACGTTTACAACGTTTGACTTGTGTAGTAGAATCTCAAGTTGTGTTGATGGGTCCCAGACAATCCGTTGTATTTGTAGACAATAATGCTACACAGCATCTCCAATTAAAACTGATTCACGATGATAAATAATGACATGGTGTTGTTCAACTAAAATAAAAGTCTTTGTTTCAAGCATAGTATATGTAGTATTAAATCGTCACACCTCCACCCATGACAGCTTAGGTGTGAATCTATGAGTAAGAAGGGTGATCTCAAAATGTGACGCAACCTCACCCACCACGAACACGCAGACAACTTTGGGACTCCTCAGTTAATCACAATATACATCCAACACAAAAAAATAAAAATCACTTTTGCAACATATTCCCACCCACTCCGTTATTCACTATGCCGAAAATGGGAAATTCCGCTATATTTTTTTTATTATTTCAGGAAGGGGGGGGGTGGCCACAGCATTTATTCCTTATGTCCTTTCTTTTAGAGGTCCAATATTTTGAGGGGGGGGTGAGTGTATACGAGAAGCGGATTCAATCAGACCGACCGGTCGCCTCTCCACAATCATGGAAAGCCGACTTGACACTAACTGGTGGCGTCTTCTGAGTGGGACCCTTTGGCAAGACACCTAATGATATGGATGCGCCTACCTCACAAAATACTTGTACTTCTCATAGATTGTAAGTTCTCTTGGGACCGGGGTCCCCCTGAATCTGGCCGTATCATCCATATGTGGTATTCTAATGTATCAACCCCTTGTACGCTGATCATGTAAAGCGCTGCGGAATTTGTGGCACCTTATAAATAAATGATAATAGCTATAAAACACCCAGAGCTGGGCAACCTTGGCCAACTTGGGGCCCTGTTACATTCTTCGTGCACAATTGTGCGCGCACGCAAAAACACATTAACGCGAGATGGAAAACCCTTTGCTCTGAACGTCGTATTACGTTGTAATAGGGCTCTAGATGTTTTGGTACTACATTAGCCACTTACTAGATTTGTTATAGTTTAGGTAAGGAGTCCCCACCCTTAACCCCCAACGATATTTTGCAACGACATTTCCCCATGAGGTTCAACCAATCTCTAGTGTAAACAAAATACTGTGATATTATTCTAAATTACAATTTTATGGTGACATTTTGGCCCCGATAGGTCGTGAATATTTGTTTTAATTGAGCACTTACATCAAGGCTGTCAAACTCTGCCCCCCCCAGATGTTTCTGAACTACAAATCCCATGAATTGTAGGCATCAACATCTGGGGGAAAGCGAGTTTAACAGCCCTGATTTACGTGTTAGTATTCATTTTTGACCTGTGGGGGGGGGGGGGGTGAAGCAGAATTTGGTGTACCTAGGGCATGGGTCAGCAACCTTGGCTCCCTGATGTTTTGGGAACTACATTTCCCATGTGGCTCAATCAGCCTAATGGGTGACTTAGAACTACATCTCCCATGATTCTCAAACATCTGTAGAGCCAAAGTTGCTGACCCCTGACCTAGGGCAACACCACCAAGCCTAAACTCCCCCACCCCCCTGCAGACCTGGATTTAGTTTAGTTTGGGGCACACTTTGAGCCAACTGGTAGAGCAGCAATCCTAAATATTCCCTGAGGGGATCAGAACATCAGGAGGTTTGAAGGAAGGTCCATGGTCATTAGGATCTTTTGTTGAGTTTTTGCCATTACAGGACGTTCGGCTCAACGGCTTAGGGCTAAAGTCTGATGTGATCTATAATCTCCTTTTATACAGTATTGATTAGGGTCTGCACTTCCTGTTTTTGTGTTAATTAGCTGTTTTGTTACGAGACTGAATGAGGAAGGCTGGAAATGAATACAAAACATACTGGACCAGGAGCCATTCAGGGGCTGAGGTTCTGTAATAAATAATATATAATAATGGTAAAAAAGGTGGTTCTGCAATATCATGTTCTAATCGGGCCGTACAGGGTCAAGTCTATCCTTTTTGTTATCAGAAAAAGTCAAGGCCAAAAGATCACTGGGGGGGGGGGGGGTTGCTGCATCTCTCATGATCTTCTCACGCAGAGGACATTTCAGTTCTGGCCTCCCCTTTCCAGGCGATCGTGTCTGATTTACATATGGTGTAGACTTCACTGTAATGGCACCATCGAGCTAAAACCTGAGGAGACCTGAGCAGTGACCCACCGTAGGGAAGGCCTAGTGCGGTTCATCCTCGGTGTTCTCCTAAACTTTGCTCATTAGAGAAAGAACTAAGCCTAGGACTGGGCATTTCCTAGAATGAATCGAGTTCAAGGTTCAGGTTCACCTCAATTCTACCTTTTCCATAAATTGAGGAATCTGGATTTTTGTTTTTTATTGGAGTGTTCATCTGATCTAGTCAGGTCTGCCGATTAAGAAGAAGGAAAAAAAAATAAAAAATATATAAATCACTATTCTTCGAATTTCATGAAAGTACAAAACAAAAATAATAAAATCCATATTCCTTGAATTTCATATTAGAATTATTATTTTTTTATGTGGACCTAAAACTCAATTTAGGCTACTGTCTGCGTGCGTGCATAACGGGCGGACTGACGGAAGATACTGTAGACACCACACGGTCTGTTTTTTTTTGACAGATGTAGAAGAAAAAAAAAAGAAAAGAAAAAAAATATAAAAGGGAAATATGGGAAACAAAATTAAAATTAAATGACAGGTACAGTCAGCCAGACCAAAAAAAATTCTGAGCGTCAACGTGATGTGATGTCGCGTCATCATGCACTCAGGCCGCTACGCGGACACGACGCATCCGTCGTAGCGCTTTTACGGCGAGGCCTACATCGTGTCCGTTGCCACCTGTGTGGTGTGCGCGCACTTCAGTGCACACATACTTTGTGTGTTGGTCTCTTTTGATCACAAATCAAGGCTACTATGGACATTAAGGCTGGGGTCAGACGAGCGCAGTTATCACGTCCGTGTTGCCGCACATTTGTACGTCCGTGGCAGCATAGCATTCTGACCAATGGAGCCCCACACACGAAGTAAGTCCGCACAGAAGTGCGGATGCATGGCGGACGCGGCAAACGGACGCAGGTTAGGCAAGAACGTAATACTGCTAGAACGGAGGTGCGGAGTGCGCCACACCTGCAACGTCCGCATAGCTTTGTATGTGAGTGATGGAGCGTGGTCAGATGGACTGCATTTATACGTCCAGCATTTTTGACGGACAGAATGTTTTTTCATTGTAATTTATTTTCCCTCCTACATCCGTCAAAAAATACGTCAGTGAAAAAAACGGACTGTGTGGCCACTACCTTGTTGTCAGTCAGTAAGTACGTCCGTACTGCACAAACGGACGCACAGTCTGTACAAAATGCGCTCATCTGACCCTAGCCTAAACTGTGCGGCGACACGGACGTGATGACTGCGTTCGTCTGACGAAAAAAAGAAATCTTGAAGAAATTCTTCAGCGCTAGATTAAACCCCATGATGGATTTACAAATAAGAGTTAAGCTTCTGTCCCTTCTCTGTTGGAGATATAATTCTGCGTTTCATTGGTTGGTGAAGAATAGGGCAAATGGCCATGTTGGAAAGATAAGAAAGTATCCCAGCAATGCGACGGTTCTACGGAATGCCAAGGTTAGTGACAGAGCGACGCCATGGATGCCGCTTACATTTTGTTTTTGTGCCAAAAATGATTGAACGGCAGTAACAGCGTTAAGTTAATAAGGAGATGGTTTTATCCATTAAGGAGTTACAAGAAAAATAAGACACTGGGAGCTGGATTACTATACAAGATATTACAGGCTCTCTGCACCCAGACATAACAGGAATGCTAGGAACAACATTTATTTAAGTTTATGAGGATAGGGTGACCGCAATACACATTTAATCACAGTCCTAATAAAATACTATTAACCAGTAAACCACATGCAAAACGAAGGGTTTTATAGATTTTGTAACCCTGTTCTTGACGCATGCATCCCACACACAACTCAAATGACATTTAAAGGCCAGGCGGGGTGAGGGCCATCTTTATTTGCCACACTAATAATTTGATGAAGGCAGTTAACCGCAAATTAGTACCACACCCTTTATCGACGGGGTGTTCCCATTCATCATTCCAGTTCTACACCTATGTACACATCCATCTGGATAGACATCTTTATAATTAGTAGAATACTCAAAGCCTTGAATAGATGGAATGTGTCCGCCATGATAATGTCTGACCTTTGACCTGAGCGGCTTCATCGTACATCAAGACGGCAGAAAGCTTAAAATCAATATAACGGGAATAGAACCTATTATTTAACTGTATGTATATAATAATTTAATGTGTTATACATGTCGGTATTATTTAAAAAGGGACACTATGGTTAAAAACCCGAGTAAGAAAACAGGTGTAAAATATAATCCGCTCTAAACCCCCCCCCCCCCCAAAACACACACCTCATTTATTTTACCACGAGAGTGTCACTTTGAAACTTAAAAGGGTTGTTCAAAGTGCACCGAACGATGAATTTCACTCTACGGTGCAATTACGCGGCAGTGTGTCTGTTCAGAAAGCTGGCAATTCGCTAAATATTGGCGAATTGACGGCAAAATACAGTACAGATCACCCGCAGCAAAATTGTCCTTCGAGAAGTAATGGTTAATCTATTCATTAGAACCCGAACTGCACCAAAGTGTCAGTGAAATGCCATTATTTTTGGTGCTCCAGTTCGACAGGTTTAATAAAGAATTAAACAAAAAACAAACAACAAACAGAATCCATTGGATTGATTGTTAAATAATAACAAAAAAAAAACGTTTTGAATAAAAAATATGTATTTAAGTGAAATGTATGGTTCCCAATTAATTTTTAAGGCTTTAAAATTCTGCAACAGATGTTTTATTATAGTACCTTTATTATTCCGGTTATTTCCACGCATTTTTATGGTTTTAAAAAACACACACCTTTTAAAGAATAGCAGAGTTCCAATTTTTTCCCTGCAGTTCGGTGCTCTTCTGTGAATCAGGATCGGCGAACTGGAATCGCCGAATTGTGCCAAATAAGAAAGCACTATAATTTTGGCGATTTCTAAATAACCCTCTTAGGCCGGGGTCAGACGAGCAATTTTAAGAGCGGAAGGAACATCCGTGAGAGCAGACGTTCCTTCCACTCTGACGCCAGTCTGGCCACCTCGATGAGCGCAGCGCTGCAAAGCTCGATCAACCTATGCAGCCCGAACGCGTGTCGTAGCGCTGCGACGGAGAGGCTTTCAGGTCGTACGCATCACGCCGGCTGTAGCAAGCACAACTTGATCGCGCACTACAATGTGTGTCTGGCTTCGTCGAACCGTCACTTTGCTGCGCCGGACACCAGGAGGGACATCAGTACAGGCGGACATAGTGCTGGTCGAGGTCAGGTAGCAGACGTTATTTATTGTGCATGCCGAGGCAGGTAGGGAGCTGGACGCTTGAGTGCATGGAGAACCAGTGGCTTGTCAGGAATGCATTAAGGCTAGGGTCAGACTAACGCATTTTTCACGTTGTCCGTGAAAATGTGCGTTCGAAGAATGGACGTATTTTTTCATGGAATACGCAACAGCGGTCATACTATGCGCAGTTTCATCCGTGATTTTGTACGGATCATCAATAAAACACTTTTTGCATCTGGACGTTATGTTGGCCGGACATTAGCAGCGTCTGACATCTCCAATTCACGCACACACGCCGCTAGCGGACGCAGCGCACTCTGTACGTCAGTAGTAGCGGTTTGACGTTCTCGAAAAAATGCGTTCATTTTCCACTTGCGTTGCACGGCCGAACTTTTGTGCGACCGTACTTCGTATATTGGCCGTCATTGCCTGGCATCTGCTGCTAGCACGGCCGTGATTAAGTGCGCCAGAACGCGCGTTCGCACTGCCTCAGTCTGACCCTAGCCTAAATTGTACAATCCTGACCTGAAGCTTAGCGGAAAAACTGAAGGTCAGCTTTTTTGGGGCTCCCCTGTCGAATAGTCAGGTGTTTAAAGTGTGACACACACACACACACACACACACACACACACACACACACACACACACACTTCCTTTTCATATATTAGCTAATCACACTCTCCCTGCCCATCCCATTCTTGTGAACAGGTTCATGGACACAACATCCCGAATTCCACACCTAGGCGAAACGCTGCAACCGCCCTACCACCCTCTTATGCCTCCATATTACACACAGGTGACACAGCAAGCGATGGGGTTTTTTTTGGGGGGGGGGGAAGAGACAGCACCTACGCCTCCCTGACAGGATATGTGACAGTCACGAGTCACCCTCGATAAAAACCAGCACATCACGGCAGAGGAATGTCTACAGCGCTGCACACCTATAGAACCAGAGCGAGCCTCACTTTATAGCCAACATGACTGAGCCTGTCTGGTAACACATTATAATCTCCACCCAAGATAGAAGCTTAGAGAATATTGCCAAGTTTAACTGCTAGTCAGCCGCCGCAGGCCTGAAATACATTGCATTTAACCCAATGTCTGCCTAGTGCCTGAGATTTAGTAAAAAGAAGAATAAAAAAAGAGCCGTTTGCTAGCGTTGCCAATAAGCAGTTTGTTTTTTTCCTTTTTTATGCCAATGGACAGCAATGAAAAGCACTGCCCTGCAGTATGTAGATTTCAAATGCGACAGGAAGACAATAAGCAGAAGAGATTTCACAAAGCAATGAATAGTTCAGCTAGGTCAGTCTGATACCAGGGCAACACATTTCATGTGCTGCACATCAAGAACAAGGAAGCCAACGGGGGGGGGGGGGGGAAATAATGCCACACACTGGATCAGGCAATCCCTTCGTTTTTCAGGGAAACGCAAGCTCGTCTGTGGACACGTAATAAAACAGCAGCGCAGTCGCATGCGAGGATTTAGAACTTTGGACTGTGAACTCGCAACTTTGATAAATAGGAAGAAAAAAAAAAATGTATCTCCCTCAACAATGTATGTCACATGACGGCAGGGATACCCAAACTCAAAGTCCCTCTTCCACCTCCCATGATGATGATGGTGGTCCATAAATTCCCGTAACACTTTGAATGCAGAAAATGGCAAGAGAATAACAAGAGTAGTTAAGCCCCATCTGGAGGGCCAGAGTTTGAAGTCTCTACAGAGCCACAGGTGAATCGTGCCTGGTTGTTGCAGAGGCTCGAATCCCAAGACATGGGGACTGAATTCTCCACTGCACATTCACTCCCCACTTCCCTTTGTACAGCGCTACGGAACTTGTTAGCATATTATAAATACTTGTAGCCTCTTTTAGTGACATCCCAATGGACTAGCGAGGGGTATGGATGGCAAATCTTCAATGTTTTCCTGGACACGCATAACTTGTTCAATACATGAAAAAATGCAACCCTGCAGTCTGCGGAATTCTTATGCTGCAGGCAAGAAATGAAAAGGAATCCCTGTGACCTGCCTTAACTTGGCAATGGGTTTCCCTATTACTGCGCCATATAAATTATACATGGTGCAGGGCAACATGTTCCCTGTGCTTTCCCTCTGGTTGAAATGGTAACATGTGACCAGGAAAACATGGCTGACCTGGCAGCGCTACAAACGGGAAAAGTAACTACACCCTTACGACAGCTCTGGGCTCGTATGGGGGTTGAATGTCCCCAATGCTGGGACTCCTTGATACCTGAGGCCTGTGCCCCATGACTAGTATTCCCAGGAACAAAAGCATCAGTAGAAAACTTCACAAATATTGCAACATCAGGGTTGCACCAGGTCCACCATATTCACCTCTCAAAAAAACAACAAAAAAGAAGACAGGTGCTGCCCTGCAGGATGCAGAATTCAAAAGCCACATTAATTCCACCGCCATTAATAAATCATTACCAGGGGTCATGTCAAGCAGGAACTCATGGGAATGCAGTTCCTCCACTATGTTTTTTCAGGACGAACAGGGTTCCCTTTTGCTCCAAACACTGAAAACCTATTGAGCTTCAATCATAGGTTTCCTTAAGGCTGGCGTCAGAGGAGCGCACTATGTGCGCCCATAATGCCGTGCTTACTGGCATCCGTCGCAGCACTGTGACGCTGCAACGGGGCCGGTCACACGCTTGTGCACGCATGAAACGCGTCCGTTATCAAAGCATCCCCGTCGATGCGCTAGGACGCGCGTTGATGGGTCTGCAAAGCGCAACCCTAATGTGCGCTCCATGAGGTGGCCAGACGTGTGTCGAGTGGAAGGAACGTCCACTCTCACGGACGTTCCTTCCGCTCTCCAAAGATGCTCGCCTGACACTAGCCTAAGTCACCAGAAATATGAGATTTAGCACAATTCTCAGAAGAATTCCCTAAATCCCAGATTAAGGACGAACATCAAATAGGAGGATGGGCTGGCAGTTAAGTGTGACATGTCAATAGTTAATTGGGGAGCAGAAGTTTTTTTTTGGACTAGACCCCTCGGTCATTACCTTTGCTCCTGTGGCGTATAAATTCTACATGCTGCCAGGAAACCCTTTTCATGCACTGCCCATCAGTAAAATGCAATGGAATACTAATGATCGTCTGCATTCCTGCTTGTTGCTCTGCTTGAATTTTAGCCAGTCAAATCAAATCAAAATAAGCTTTATTGGCAGGACCAAATACATTTTAGCATTGCCAAAGCATATGGGGAGGAGGGGGGGGGGTAGTGGGACAGTCTATAGTATTTCCAAGTTAAATGTTTTTAAAATGATTCAGACTTCTGCATCACCAGAAAGACCAAGCCTGAGCCAGGGGGCGAGAATATCTTATTAAAATAAAATCTCTTTACGTTACGAAAATTGTATATGCCCTGAAGTATGAATGGAATTTATGTATATAAAAAGGTTGATCTCAGAAGGGTTACTTTGTTTCCTCATTCTCGGTGAATCTCTACAATTTTACTGAAGTTTATGATTTTTTGTTTTGTTTTCCAAAGCTGTCAGCGTTAGAGATATTCTATGGATATATATTAAAGATTCATAATTTTTACCTGCTTGTTTCCATATGTGTGATAGGGTTGCCAGACTGGCCATGTTTCCATGTACACATAGAGGCTGATGGACAATAAACGAAAAATGCAACCCTGCAGTATGTAGAATCCATATGCTGCAGGTAAGCCTTCAAGAGGGGAATCCCAGGTAACCTGCCCTCATTATAGAAGATTTTCCACCAGCAGCATATAAATTATACATACTGCAGGGCAGAATCTCCCCTGTGTGCTCCCTCTCCATGAATTCATATACAGTTGTGTTCAAAATTATTCAACCCCCAATGCTGTAAAGGGTTTTAGGGAATTTAGTGTACATTTGTAATTGTATTCAGAATGAAATCCTACAAGGACTTTTTAAAGAACCATATGCAACTAAAATGACATCAATTGGTTTTGTAATACAGTAGTAAATGTTTCTTTTGTGAATTCTTCATTGACACAATAATTCAACCCCTTAAAGACTACCACTCTGAAGAACAGAGGTTCATTCAAGTGTTTTCAATCAGGTATTGAAAACACCTGTGGATGTCACGGAGCAGCAATAAAGCATAATAAGCACCAATTAGGCAGCTTTAAAATGACTGTGATACTCAGCTCCTTCTAGACATTTACTGGTGTGGTTACAAACATGGTGAAGTCAAGAGAATGGTCCAGGAAGACAAGAGAAGAGGTGATTACTCTTCACAGGAAGGGCAATGGCTATAAGAAGATTGCAAAGATGTTAAACATACCAAGAGAGACCATAGGAAGCATCATTCGCAAATTCAAGGCAAAGGGCACTGTTGAAACGCTACCTGGTCGTGGCAGAAAGAAGATGCTGACTTCGACTGCTGTGCGCTACCTGAAGCGTAGAGTGGAGAAAAGTCCCCGTGTGACTGCTGAGGAACTGAGAAAAGATTTGTCAGATGTGGGTACTGAAGTTTCAGCTCAGACAATACGGCGCACACTGCGTAATGAAGGCCTCCATGCCAGAACTCCCAGGCACACCCCCTTGCTGTCTCCAAAGAATAAGAAGAGTCGACTGCAGTATGCCAAAAGTCATGTGGACAAACCACAGAAGTTTTGGGATAGTGTTCTGTGGACTGATGAAACAAAATTAGAACTGTTTGGGCCCCATGGATCAATGCTATGTTTGGAGGAGGAAGAACAAGGCCTATGAAGAAAAGAACACCTTGCCTACTGTGAAGCATGGCGGGGGGGGGGGTCAATCATGCTTTGGGGCTGTTTTGCCTCTGCAGGTACAGGGAAGCTTCAGCGTGTGCAAGGTACCATGAATTCTCTCCAGTACCAGGAGATATTGATGACAATGTGATGCAGTCCGTCACAAACCTGAGGCTTGGGAGACGTTGGACCTTTCAACAGGACAATGATCCCAAGCATACCTCCAAGTCCACTAGAGCATGGTTGCAGATTAAAGGCTGGAACATTTTGGAGTGGCCATCGCAGTCACCTGACTTAAATCCGATTGAGAACCTCTGGTGGGACTTAAAGAAAGCAGTTGCAGTGCGCAAGCCTAAGAATGTGACTGAACTGGAGGCTTTTGCCCATGACGAATGGGCGAAGATACCCGTAGATCGCTGCAAGACACTTGTGTCAAGCTATGCTTCACGTTTAAAAGCTGTTATAACTGTAAAAGGAGGTTGTACTAAGTACTAAGATTGAAGGTCACTTGGGGGTTGAATAAAACTGATAATGATGTGAGCACAGAAAAGACATTTGTGGTTATTTCATTATAAATGTTATATTTGTCTGACCTACACGTGCCTCTTTGATTTAATTGTAAGCAAGATGACTGAATGATCAAAATCAATGTCAAACTGGCCAAAACGCTCAATTTCAGTGGGGGTTGAATAATTTTGAACACAACTGTATGTCCAGGAAAACACGGTCGACATGGCAACCTACTGTGTAGAGATTGTGGTGGAATCCTAGTGTGTGCCCTTTGGTCTACGATATATTTAGTAAACATCAAAGTAGTCCTACAGGAAGAAAAAATAAAACTATTTTGGCCTGATCTTTGCCACACATTTTATTTACAATTCCCAACTTCATAGAGAAGGAAAAAAAGCCAAGAAGTGTCAATTCCGCAGCGTGCCACCAACACAAGACTAGGATCACCCATGACATCGCAATTGTTGTTTGTGGTTTACAAGAAACATGTTTCAGGGTGGTAAGACAGATGTACTCCGCAGACTTCAGCTCATCGGAGCCCTGAAGTGTGCATTTTTAAAGTCGTATTCCCGAATTCAGAGGCAGAATGATCATACAATATTTAAAACCTTGCAATGTTGTCCTACACTCACAACCACAATATTCTAATGGAATGCCACATTCAACAATCTTCAACATGTCTGAGACCATCAGGAGATATGTTTTACGTCAGGTGTCTCCAAACATCTGGAGGGCCAGTGTTGCCAAGTACAAATCCCATGGATTCTCTATTATTTATATAACGCCAACAGTTTCCGCAGCGCTTTACAATAACCAAAGGGAACGAGATACAGATAAACGGACATCGGATGGAAACAAGAGGTGTAGAGGGCCCTGCTCATAGGAGCATACAATATTGATTAGATTGGCTGAGCCTCTTGGGAATTGTAGTTCCAAAACATCAGAAGGACCAAAGATGCTGACCCCCCTGTTCTAGAGGGATATATCTACATTTTGAAGGTTGCATCAGGGTTATACTCATCCTCTTCTTGATAGGAAGGCTACTCCACTTTTCATTTCGCCAAGATGATGAGCAGAACATGAAAAGTGCTCCCCCTAGTTAGTAGCGGTGTGAAGATACTCTGAATACTCAAGGAAGCTCCCTTGGATTCTCACTTCAATTAATTGATTTCCTTCATGCGACAAGTGACAGCTGTATACTGCAGGGATGTTCTTTTCATGCTATGTCCAGCAGTGATCTGGAAAACACTATGGATCTGACAACCCTGACTGCAGTACATAGTTGTATCCCTGCCTCTAGCAGGAAGAAGGGTTTAAGATTTGTAAGAAGAGACTCTGTATCCAAGGCTGTAATGATTCACACGCTGCAAAAATAATATTATTACAGCCATTCCTGATTACCACAGCACAATTACAACCAATTCACACATTCTAGCGAGTTCAAATGACGTGAAACATTTTGAAAAGACATTCCACAGGTGAGTCAGTAACAATTCCATGTAAGACCCTAGAACCAGGTACAGATTTCTGTTTATCCAGCCAAACGTGACGCAAGCCAGCCAGGTATATCAAGCTTATATCAAAGTGGTGATTGTTGGGAACCTCCCTACTGGTTGTGACAGCTCGACTTGACAAACAAGACCTTCCTCTTGAGGTGTCGAATGCCAGGCGGGTATAGCTTGCCAAACTGTTCTCACCCCTTCAGTATCCAGGGATTCACTTGAAAGAGAATTGGTAACCAATGGATTAAAATGTCCAATCACATTTCCTTCCTGATATTTTCAAATGCCATTTTTGCTTTGCCGTCGTTGACGCTGGCAGAGAATCACAGGCACAGTAGCCAAAATAGGATAGGATTCCAAATAGGATTACCAGATCAGCCATGTTTCCTTGGACACATAAATTAATTCATGCTGATGATGAGCAGTGCATGAAAAATGCCACCCTGCAATATGTAGAATCCATACCTTCCTGCAGCATATGAGTTATACAAGATGCAGGGCCACACTTGTCCCTGTGCTCCCCCTCCGCATGAAATGGTGAGGTGTCTGGAAAAACGTAGCTGATCCGGCAACCCTACTTCCAAAGCTGTGGCAGACATATCCAGGGGGTGCATCTCACATAGGCTTTCTAGGCCAGGACCTAGGGTAGTATCTCTTCCAGATGTCCGATATATTGGAAGCATACAGGAGTCAAGTCCTAAAAAAAAAAAGTGTGGGAACACGCCAAGATTTCTGCCCCCCCCCCCAATTATCTCACAGGTAATAGACACTTGGGTGTATATATATGGAATACAGCAAAAATATGAAATCCTATATTTATTGTGACTTAACAAAGGAAATAGGATTAAAGCTTGCATTCAGGCGTCCATAGTGTATAGAATAGGTTCCCAACCGCTGTCCTCAAGTCCCCCTAACAGGCCAGGTTTGCCAGATCTCTGAAGCACAGCACAGGTGATATGATTTGCTGCTCAGGGATTGCAGGATTCAGTCTGTATTTCCTCAAGGTAATCCTTAATCTGGCCTGTTAGGGAAACTTGAGGATCGCGGTTGGGAACCACTGGTGTATGGGACCAAAGGGAACTCCGTTCCCATGTGTTCCTCCTGGACTTGATCCCTGGTTGTAGAACACAGCTACAAAATCAAGAAATCCCCCAGCAATGAGCATCTAGAATTATAATAAATGTTAGAAAATCTGTGTAATTGAGATACTTTGTTTTTATTCAAAAAGTGTTGGATACATTGGCATAAACAGCCCAGAGAAGTTGATAATCTTGTGGTAATGTTCATATTTTTGATATTGTTGGTCGTGCAGGACAATTTGGAGTACCTAGGGCAGCACCAAAAACTTAAATACACCCGTATACACTGCATATTTCTTTTTTGAGCCCTGATTCGGAGATGCCACTACACCGGTTGTATAGCAGCACCTGTAGCACGATTACATGAGGTCACATTGCATTCTCTCATCAGATAGCACCCTTACCTCCACTTCCATAGTTGGAGACGCTCGAGTTGACCTGCGACGACGACGACTGTCCCTTTTGCATCATCCGGGCTCGGACCTGCTCCTGCACGCGGGCATTGCGCAGCTCCTGGCTCTCGTCACGCATCCGCCGGTCCATTTGGGAGTCGGTGGGCAGCGCCAGAGAGGTTATATCGGTCCTCGGCTGTAGGGCCGACATAAGGAAGTGAGTGTCCTGCATAGTTCAAAATCGCGCTCTCCCACAACACAAACAAAAACAAAACGGCTTCGTCCGACAGCTCGTACGACTCCTTTATCCGCTCAGAGCCCGTCAACCCTCTTCCACCAGCACCACGCAGGTTGTTGGCCTTCTTGCACTTTGTTCCCTGGGACTTGTTGGCTCTCGACTGCGCTCTGCGTTTTGTTGCTGGCCCGTCCTATTAAACCCTCTCTGAAAGGGCTTGCCCAGGGCCTGACACCGTGTCACCAAGAATAAAAAAAAAAAAAAAAAGGCTCCTCTCCCCTTGACCGCCTGTCACTGGCTTCTCTTTTCCACACTTAGCCTGTGTCTACGTCCTTGCCCCACCCTACTATTACCTCAGTGCTCTACCTGTCCTGCCTTTCTATGGTTCCACCTCCCTATCTGTCCCTTCCCCTTCACTCTACACTGCCTTTCTTTTCCTGTCACTCATCCTTCCAGTACATTAGGTCTCAGGTCTGAGTAATGGACCGCAGACACCAGAACCCCCGAGTGTCACTCGCTTGCCCCCTTCCTGTCTGTCACCATCACACCTGTCTGTCCCAGGTTAATGTTTCACATCTGACCCTGCATCAATCCCTAGCCTGTAGCTCAGTACAAGATCTTTTCTTTTTTTTTTTTATTGCATCCGCCTGTTTTTCTCAGGCCCCTCTCCCTCTTTCACACCCCACTCAGTGTATTCTTTTCCTCCCATAAAGGAATGTTGCATCCCCCTCTCACTGACACTGAGGAATCTTCCTCCCCCTTTCCCATCATTAGGGGTAGCCTTGACTGCTAACCGTGTGAAAGCCCCCCCTCCTTGTACACCTTTGCCACACGCCGCCTCCCCACCGCCTATTCAGACACGCTGAAAAAGATGTGACTTAATTCTACATTCCGATATTTATTTATTTTTATTTATAAAGGATTTTACCAGGAAGGATACATTGAGATTTCTCTTGTTTTCAAGTATGTCCTGGGTATATATATATATATATATTGTTAACGGACACATACAAAAAGTAACAAAAACAACCCAAAACAAAATATAACAAAAAACAATTACAGTCATTGCGGTTTAAAATAAATAAAAAAAAATCCTCAACACTGCTACTATTCCAGCTATTTTGCCCTAAAAACACCCCCTTATCTTGTCAGCTGAAAGCGATTTGCAGTTTAGTGAATAAAGCCCCACATTTTGTTTTAGTTTTACAATCACAATCTGAAAAGCGTCACTCAAGTGAAAAGTTGAAAGCGTCACACGCTGAGATCTCAATCTCTGGCTCCCCAGATGTCTATTGCCCACAATTCCCAGTACTCTTTGACTGCAATAGTTGGCCAGAGGATCATGGGAGTTGTAGTTCAGAAACATGTAGTTTGAGACTCTCATGATTCCCAGGCATTTTAAAGCATTGTGGGAGTTGTAGACAGCAACATCTGAGGGGCCGTGGGTTTGACAGCCCTGCTCTAGGTGTTTTGGAGAAAAAAAAAATTCTCTTTAAAGCTGTGAGAAGCTAATGAGCGGCTGAGCATCATGTGAGATTTACAGGTCTATTCGCTAAAGGTGTAACTCAGGAGAACTGGCAGGAGAAGAGAACAATCTAGGACAAATAGACGATTTGGAAAGTGAGATAAATGGGAGGATTTTTCTGGTTTGGCTATTTTGACCTAGAATTTTTACATCTGCCAATTCTCCTGAGTTTCACCTTTTAGTGAATAGACCTGATAGTATATTTTTTTATAAAGGATTTTACCAGGAAGTATACATTGTATCTCATTTTCAAGTATGTCCTGGGTTTTCAAATAGGGTTGCCAGATCGGCCATGTTTTCCTGGACACCTTTAAATTTATTCGTGTTGATGGTAGTGCATGAAAGAATGCCACCCAGCGGCATGTATAATCCATACGTTGCAGGTAACGAGATCAGAAAGGAATCCCGGGTGAATTGCCTTTAGTTCCTTCCTACAGCATATGAATTATACATGTTGCAGGGCGGCACGTTTCCCAGTGCGCCCCTCTGCATGAAGTAATAATATGTGTCCAGGAAAACATGGCCGACCTGGCATGGCAACCCTATTTTCAAAGCATCTGGAGAGCCAAGGTTGCTGTTCCCTGTGCTAGGGTATGGCATGTAGAATTCATATCCTTCCTACCTGTAGCTTATGAGTTCTACATACAGCAGAGAACCACTTTCATACGCTGCCTATTGGCATATAAACCTCATGTAGGTCATGGAAACTGTGGTTGCTAAGGCAACCCTTATTATCCTCCAGAGGGGTAAAATAAATAGTCTGTTGCATTTTAGAGCCATGTTTGCAGTAGTAACTCTGTAGGTCACACCTATTTAGCTGCTAATTATCCATGAAGCTGGCAGGAATCACTTAACAGGTACTGGCAAAAGGTTTTGGCTTTAGTCACTAACATGGTTATTCAGAGAAAGGTGAAAACCAGGAGAACTGGCAGGAGAAAAAGAACAATCTAGAATCAGGGGTCAGCAACCTTGGCTCCCTGATGTTTTGGGAACTACATTTCCCATGTGGCTCAGTCAGCCTAATGGGTGACTGAGCATTGTGGGAGATGTAGTTCCCAAAACATCAGGGAGCCAAGGTTGCTGACCCCTGATCTAGACCAAACAGCCAATTTGGAAAGTGAGATAAATGGGAGATTTTTTCTGCTTTGGCTATTTTAACCTAGAATTTTCACTTCTCCTGAGTTTCACCTTTCTCTGAATAGACCTGTTAGCGATTCAAATTGTAAGCAACATTGTGGAGATACCCACTCCCACCACTTCCAGCATACTCAGCTATAGGTAGGGTTTCCAGATAGTCCATGTTTTCCTGTACACACATAAGTTAGTCATGCTGATGGACAGTGCATGAAAAATGCCACCCCGCAGCATGTAGAATCCATATGCTGGAGGTAAGCAATCCCAGGTGACCTGTAATGATTTCCTTCCTGTAACATGTGAAATATACATGTCACAGGGCAGCACTTTTCCCTGTGCTCTCCCTCTGCATAAATTAGTAATATGTCCAGGAAAACATGGCCGATCTGGCAACCCGAGAGCTTATGTGTCGCAGTCTATATTTTGTAGTTTGGGTTTCAATTTGCTGTTTTGATGAATAAAGCCCTCTGAGAACATCTTCTACTCAACTCCTAACCTGTAGAACCTACAGAATTCACATGGCAGATTTTTCAATTGCAGTCAGGTCTATTCAAAGAAAGGTGAAACTCAGGAGAATGCCTGGAGAAGTGAAAATTCTAGGTCAAAATATTCTTTTGTCATTTATCTCACTTTCCAAATTGGCTATTTGGTCTAGATTGTTCTCTTCTCCTGCCAGTTCTCCTGGTTTTCACCTTTCTCTGAATAACCCTGCTAGTGATAAAATCCACACGTGGCTCGCTGCACTCACTCATATCACATCCTGAACATGGGATCACATGTTTACAAAATAAAGTGTAGCGCAAAAAACACCCAAACAAACTGCAGCATGTGTTATCTAAGGCTAGGGTCAGACGAACGCATTTTCACGTTGTCTGTGAAAAAGTGCGTTCGAACGAATGGACGTATTTTTTCACGGAGTACGCGATACCGGTCATACTATGCGCATTTTTCGTCCGTGATTTTGTACGGATCATCAATAAAACACTTTGTGCATCTGGACGTTATGTAGGCTGGACATTAGTAGCGTCTGACGTCTCCAAATCACACACACACGCCTCTAGCGGACGCAGCGCACTCTGTACGTCTGTACTAGCGGTTTTACGTTCTCGGAAAAATGCGTTCATTTTCCACTTGCGTTGCGCAGCCGGACTTTCGTGCGACCGTACTTCGTATATTGGCCGTCATTGCCCGTCATTTGCTGCTAGTGCGGCCGTGATTAAGTGCGCCTGCACGCGCGTTCGCACTGCCTCAGTCTGACCCTAGCCTTAATATCTCTTCTATAGTGACCAGAACAAAGAGGACATCATGGTCAGATGGACCTACCCTGAAATCTTATTTATATAGGTCAAGTGTGTGTATATATATTTTATACACTATACTATATGGTTATGTACACATACACTAATAATCATATATTGCATCTTCCTACTGTGTGCATGTTTAGGTTGAGTGCAGCGCTACGGTCTGTGCATGTGTGTATATATATATATATATAATGTAAATTTGATAGGCCATGTTAGTCCAGGTGTCAAAATCACAAGTACTTGTCTTTTAAATGTAACGTTAGTCCAAAAAAAAAGGTATCACTATGTACTGCTATAGTATATATATATATATATATATAAATATATATATATATTAGCAGCAGTACATAGTGATACCTTTTTTATTGGACTAACGTTGCATTTAAAAGACAAGTACTTGTGATTTTGACACCTGGACTAACATGGCCTATCAAATTTACATTATATATATACACACACTGTATATCTGATATATTGCAGGTATACTGTTGTGTTCAGCTCCAGACCAGACCAATAAAGCGAATGTAGCAATAAGGGGAGTCACCCTCCTCTCCATCGTTTTCCAACGCATATAAAAGTAGTTATGATTATACTATATTGTGGTCTATTAAGTGCATTGTGTTTTTTTTTTTTATTTTTAAAAATCAACGTGCGTACATTAATTTAAAAAACTTTACCGCTAAGAAATAATGTTAGCCCTCGGACTGTCGCAATGTTTTTTCTGGTGAAAGATTGCAGGAAATCGGCAAAAAATGTGGCACAGAGACAAACGAGGCGAGCACGTGCTTTTGGAAAAATGGGTTGACTTAAATAATTCCATTATGTGGAAAAAGCAATGTCTTCAAAGTGCAATAATATGAGGTATACGTGTGTGTGTGTGATATATATTGAACATAAAACGAATATTTTTTTATATAAATGTCTCACAGAGTGAAACCCGTGTGACGCTCCCTGTGAATGCCATTACAGTTAATAGGGTGCACACCTTAAAGTGCTAATTCATGCTGGATCCTGACATGCAAGCAGCACCAGATATATATATATATACTGTATTTTGATTTCTGTGAAACAGTTATTTATTATTGATGATCCTCTCTCCCCTGTTTTACACCTGCCATAGTGTGTCCATCCTCCATAGTTTGCTTGTGTTGACCCACACTAGCTCCTTCTTGCTCTATCAGGTCTATTCACTAAAAAAGGTGAAACTCAGGAGAAGTGACAATTCTTGGTCAAAAAAATAGACATGAATAAATTATGTGTGTACAGGAAAACATGGACGATCTGACAAACCTACCTATAGCTGAGTATGCTGGAAGTGGTGGGAGTGGGTATCACCACAATGTTGCTTACAATTTGAATCGCTAACAGGTCTATTCAGAGAAAGGTGAAACTCAGGAGAATGACTGGAGAAGTTAAAATTCTAGGTCAAAATAGCCAAACCAGAAAAAAAATTCTCCCATTCATCTCACTTTCCAAATCGGCTATTTGGTCTAGATTGTTCATTCTCCGGAGTTTCGCTTTTTAGTGAATATGACTCTTTAACGTGACACATGAAGCATCGCTCCATCGCGCCACGCTGCTGCAGAGCTCGCTATAGCGGTCTGCTGGCAATCTTATCTCTTCAGCCCCATCAGCTACATACCGCATACTTTTATATTCGTCGTCTGATAAACCAGCCCTGACTGTACCTACAGGGCATCGTTACATCACTGCCACCAAGCCATGTTCTGTTGAGATACCCATGGGGAAAACACCCCCCCCCCTAAGTTATTCCTATGCTTACCTGGAGCCGTAAGACCGGGCCTTGTTGGGTCATGGTGAATGTTAATACCACCTCGGCGTGTCTGGAGTGTGAGAAGTACCAGAGGTAACAACATAAATTGTTTCAAAGAAAGGGAATGGAAACTGTATCATCCCATGTCGTCACTGGACCTGTTTATGCACCTCCGCCCTGCAGAACATTAACTCCTCAATCTCCCATCGAGAGGGTGTCAAGAAGGTGTAATAAAAAACCTGAATATGTTTTGTTGTATTCGACAGAACCTGAGCTTGGAGGGAGGGAGGGGGGTTCATGTACACGCATAAATGTTTGGATTATTATCCTTTAGATGGATGTATTTTTCATATACAGTTGCAAGCATTTATAAAGCGCCAACACGTTCCGTAGCGTAGTACAGCAAAGTTGAGCAAGGGAAGTAAAGATCACATAACATCTCCACTATTGTCTTCCTTCCAGGTGCCTGCTATAGGTCAGCTAGACACCCCAATGTACTGTATATAGGGGTCATATGTTTCATCTCTCTGTGCATCCACAAGTGAGTCTTCTCATTGGACACCTTGACGGCGCTGGAGGTAAAGGATTAGGTATCAACCCGCCAGTCCTCTGACCGTATAACGATACCTGAATGTTATCAGGACAGGCTCACGAAGTTTAGAATTAAATTGGACATCCAGTCGTTCCCCCCCCCCCTGATTTTCGGATTAACAGGACTGGCTCAGATAGTGCTGACCTTATATACAATTATTTATAAAACACCAACATATTCCACAGCCTAAACACGCATAAAATTAACAAATACGTTTGACGCACGTAGAACGATAGGAAAAGAGAACCCTGCTCAAGAGCTTACACTCTAAAGAGGAGTCTAACTATAAAATCGGGACAGGCTTGTACCGAATTCATTATAAAAACGCTATTTGTCATGACTTTACGTTTCACGCTATGACATGATGGCATCATGTTTATGGATGAGCAGCTCCCTTACAGCACTGGGATGCATCAATAAAATGAGGATACAAAGGTGTGCCCTGCTTTGTATTGATAAGTCCATAAGTATTTGGAGTGTGTCTGGCCCCTGACCACGCAGGAGACTGTCTGTCCACCTTACGTATTGACCCTTGAGATGCTACATAGATCATAACTCCTAACACTCCCAGACAGTATGATTTTCAGTTACAATCCACAACACCTTGAATGCTGGTACGGTAGCACACTGAAGGATTGTCAACCTCAAAACTACACTTCCATGGATGCTCAGTTGCTTGGCATCATGGGAAAGGTAGTTTTATAGTATCTTGGGAGCCAAGGTTACTGATGGACCAGTACAATAGACGCTGGTGACACTATAGACTCCATCGACACATCGACAGGCTCATGAGTGCAAGGGCACCATGGTGAACCCTTCAACAAGGGCACCAAACCCTAACTTAGGCTAGGATCAGACGAATGCATTTTTTGCATCGTCCGTAAAAAAGTGCGTCAGAACGCATTGACATATTTTTTCATGGAAGACGCGATAGCGGCCATACGATGCGCATTTTCGTGTGTGATTTTTGACAGAGCTATTAAAAACGAATGCAAGTGATATTGGCCGGAAATGTGCAGCATCTGACGTTTCCTAATCACGCACACACGACGCTATGCCGATGCAGCGCAATCTGTGCGTCAGTACTAGCGGTTCTACTTTCTCGAAAAAATGCTTCAGTTTGCCGCTTGTGTTGCGCGGCCGAACTTTCGTGCGGCCGTACTTCGTATATTGACCGTCATTGGACGTCATTTGCTGCTGCTACAGCCGTAATAAAGTGCGGCTGAATGCGCGTTCGCACTGCGTACGTCTGACCCCAGCCTTAGGGTTACCGGATCAGCCATGTTTTCCTCGACATACCATTTCAATCAGAGGAGGAGCACAGGGAAGTGTTGCCCTGCAACATGTATAATTCATATGCTGCAGGAAGGAAATCAGTACAGGTCACCTGGGATTCCTTCTTGATGTTTTACCTCCAGCATATGGATTCTACATATTGCAGGGTTGCATTTTTCATGCACTGCCCATCAGCATGAATTAATTATATGTGTCCCGGAAAACATGGACGATGTGGCAACCCTACCCTAGCCCTATCACTAGTTGTGGGGGCACACCTTTTAGGCTGGGGTCAGACCAGCGCACTTTTAACGTGCGTTCTGGCGCACATAATCACGGCCGCACTAGCAGCAAATGATGGCCAATATACGAAGTACGGTCGCACGAAAGTCCGGCCGCGCAACGCAAGTGGAAAATGAACGCATTTTTTCGAGAACGCAGAACCACTAGTACTGACGTACAGAGTGCGCTGCGTCCGCTAGCGGTGTGTGTGTGTGATTTGGAGACGTCAGACCCTGCTCATGTCCGGCCAACATAACGTCCAGACACCCAAAGTTTCCTGGTTTGGATCCGTAAAAAATCACGCACGAAAATGCGCATCGTATGACCGTTTTCGCGAATTCCGTGAAAAAATACGTCAATGCGTTCGGACGCACTTTTTTACGTTCGCGTGTAAAAATGCTTTCGTTTGACCTTAGCCTAAAACGAGTGTGTTGGCATATTGATGGTGTATCAGTTTAAAGCACACCATGAAAAAAGCAAAGGTTCTCAAAGACATGTTTACATTATCAGCCTGTCCTGGGATTTATTGAATATGATGCTGGTTTTCTCTAAAATAACTCCTAAACTCGACTGTCCAGGTCACCATACTCTGAATATGCAGTCATTGACCCCAGATCCCTGGTCACCGTGCAGTGAATTACTCTGAGAGTGTGTTGTGTTACAGTATCAGGGTGCTTCCCATTCTCGTTTGCATCCCTGTAGAGTAACTCAAGTCCAACCTTGTCTCGGCATGGTACATGGTGGAGCCAGTCATACCCCCTTCCCCCTCCAGCGGCAGGTATAAGCTTGCAGAAAAAGATATTATAGCCAGTCCCAGTTCCTAACATGATCTCCACCCAAAAACCAACACCCATATGAAAACTTAGAGAGGCGCGGAGCAAAGCAGCGAATGGAATGCTATTCAGCAGGCTATTGTCTGCAGGTACACAAAGCCGGCTTCAGGTGAAAGAAAGGAGAGACAGAAATATGGGAAGTAGCAATTTTTTATTGCTGATATTTTATTTTTTATTTTGCTCTCAGACACATTGTTACGTATTGATACACAAACAGGAAGCCTTGTATATTCCGTTGTAAAGAGGCAAAATGCTAAGGCTGTCAGACGAGCCCATTTTAGGCTGGGGTCAGACCAGCGCACTTTTAACGTGCGTTCTGGCGCACTTAATTCCGGCCGCACTAGCAGCAAATGACGGGCAATGACAGCCAATATACGAAGTACGGTCGCACGAAAGTCTGGCCGCGCAACGCAAGTGGAAAATGAACACATTTTTTCGAGAACGCAGAACCGCTAGTACTGACGTACAGAGTGCGCTGCGTCCGCTAGCGGTGTGTGTGCGTGATTTGGAGACGTCAGACCCTGCTCGTGTCCGGCCAACATAACGTCCAGACGCAAAAAGTTTCCTGGTTTGGATCCGTAAAAAATCACGCACGAATATGCGCATCGTATGACCGTTTTCGCGAATTCCGTGAAAAAATACGTCAATGCGTTCGGACGCACTTTTTTACGTTCGCGTAAATGCTTTCGTTTGACCCTAGCCTTATACGGACTGTGCGTCCGTGCATTATGGACGCACGTTCTGGCGGAAGACGCAGTAGTGGCCACACAGTCCGTTTTTGTGACTGACGTTATTTTTGACGGATGTAGATGGGAAATTAAATTAAAATGAAAAACTATTTTGTCCGTCAAAAATGCTGGACGTATAAATGCAGTCCGTGTGACTACGTGCCATCACTCACACACAAAGCTATGCGGACGTGGCGCACTCCGCACGTCCATTCTAGCGGTATTATGTTCTTGCCTAACCTGCGTCCCTTTGCCGCGTCCGTCATGCGTCCGCACTTCTGTGCAGACGTACTTTGTGTGTGGGGCTCCATTGGTTATAATTATATGCTATAACGGACGTACAACTGTGCGGCAACACGGACGTGAACACTGCGCTCGTCTGACATGGGCCTAAGGCTAGGGTCAGACGAACGCAGTGTGAACGCACGTGCAGCCGCACTTTATCACGGACGTAGTGGCAGCAAATGACGGCCAATGACGGGCAATATACGACGCAACGCAAGTGGAAAACAAACGCATTTTTTCTAGAAACGTGATACCGCTAGTACTGACGTACAGAGGGCGCTGCGTCCGCTAGCGGCGTGTTTGCGTGATTAGGAGACGTCAGACGCTGCACACGTCCGGCCAACATAACGTCCAGACGCAAAAAGGGTTTTATTGATGATCCGTATGAAATCAGGGACGAAAATGCGCATCGTATGACCGCTATCGCGTATTCCGTGAAAAAATACGTTCATTCGTTCGAACGCACTTTTTCACGGACAACGCGAAAAATACGTTCGTCTGACCCTAGCCTAAGGCTAGGGACAGATGAGCGCATTTTCTGCGGCCACCGTCAAAATGTACGTCGATGCGTGCGCACGCATTTTTTCACGGAATACGCTTAAGGCTAGGGTCAGACTGAGGCAGTGCGAACGCGCGTTCTGGCGCACTTAATCACGGCCGTAGTAGCAGCAAATGCCGGGCAATGACGGCCAATATACGAAGTACGGTCGCACAAAAGTCCGGCTGCGCAACGCAAGTGGCAAACGAACGCATTTTGTCGAGAACGTAAAACCGCTAGTACGGTTGTACAGAGTGCGCTGCGTCCGCTAGCGGCGTGTGTGCGTGAATTGGAGATGTCAGACACTGCTAATGTCCGGCCAACATAACGTCCAGATGCACAAAGTGTTTTATTGATGATCCGTACAAAATCACGAACGCAAATGCGCATAGTATGACCGCTATCGCGTATTCCGTGAAAAAATGCGTCCATTCGTTCGAACGCACTTTTTCACAGACAACGCGAAAAATGCGTTCATCTGACCCTAGCCTAAGTGGTCAGACGACCACAGTCGCACAGTCGCAGGTACTCACCAACGCAATTCTAGGGAAATCCGGCTGTTTGAACGTTATGTAGGCCGCACACTAGCAGCGTCTGACGTCTCCTAATCACGCACACACGCTGCCATGCGGCCGCAGCGCACTCTGTACGTCTGTAGCAGCGGTTTCACGTTCTGAGAAAAATGCGTTCATTTGCCGGTTGCGTGGTGTCGGCGCACTTTTGTACGCACGTACTGCGTATATTGGCCGTCATTGGCCGTTATGTGCTGCTACTGCCGCCGTGATTTAGTGCGCCTGCACGCGCGTTCCGACTGCCCCACTCTGACCCTAGCCTAAGTGGTGAATTGGTGGAGGAGAGCAAAGCAATTTTCAGCTAAAAATGGAAAAATCCTCACCACTTTAAGGCTGTCAGACGAACGCATTATGAGCGCACTGTGCGTCCGTGCACAACTGACGTACTTTCTGACTGATGATACTGTAGACACCACATGGTCGGTTTTTTTGACCGACGTTTTTTTGACTGATGTAGATGATAAATAAAATTAATATGTAAAATGAAAAAAATTGATACATGATGTAAAAAAACATTTTTCCGTCAAACATGCTGGACGTCAAAAATCCAGTCTGTCTGACTACGTTCCATCACTCACACACAAAGCTACGCGGACATGGTGCACTCTGTGCGTTCATCCTAGCGGTTTGACGTTCTTGCCTAAATTGCGTCCGGTGACACGTGCGTTGTGCGTCCACACTTCTGTGCCCACGTACTTCGTGTGTGGGTCTCTATTGAGCATACTTTTATGCTATGACGGACGTTAAAATGTGCGGCAACACGGTCGTGATCACTGCGTTCGTCTGACACGGGCCTAAGGGTTATTCAAAGAGCACCAAAATTTAACTGCAGGGTCCCCCGAAGTGCGGCGAATCGATCCACCGAACGCCGCAGATAAACCCACTGAACGCATCCAAAAAAAATCGAACTGATCGGATAAACCGCCAAACGCAGCTGCAAACCTGCCGGACACAGCCATCGAATAGACTGCCGCACAATTCCGACCAGCCGCCAAACAGACCGACGAACGCTGCCAGAAAATGTCAACCGGGGTAAAAAAAGAGAACCACAACTTTTAAAAGGCGTTTTAAACAAAAAGAATGCATGTGTGGATCCTGGAGCAGATGCAGATGCAGTCACTGATGGAGTGTTGGGGAGAGTTCCTCAATGCGTGATTGATGATGAGAATGCGTTGCTTATCACAGACCATGAGAGATCTCTGGATCTTCAGAGCCTGCAGCATGTGACTGAGAATGCATACAAACATTACTGCAAATCTAGACCAGTTCCAGCTGCTGAATCTATTAAACGGGTCAAGGAAGCTAATTTCACCAAGCTGGGCATACATCCGATCTTCTGGTCTCTTCTTGGGCAAGACTAAAGTTCCTACAAGTCCAAAGCGACGATCTTTGAGATTAATGCAACCAGCAAGACTACAGCAAGTGAGATAATGCGAGCCAAACGCAATCAGGATAAGGATGTCATAGCTAAATTCCAACATCTGCAAGATGAGAAAACAACTAGTGAAAAAGCATGGGCTTCAACCAGCGGAAGAACATGTCTTCCATCCATGCAGGAAAGTGATGAAGAAAATATGGAGGGCATTTTCTCTGTAATGGTTGGGAAAAGGAAGAGGAAGGACGCAGGTCAGCCAGGAAATTGTAAGAAAGAAAAAACCGAAGCTTCAACAGATCTTGAATATTACATTCCCTATAGACCTAAAGATTTTGACAGTGAACGTGGTGGGTTTAGTATTACGAGGTGGGCTTAGTATTACGAGGTGGGCTTAGTATTACGAGGTGGGCTTAGTATTACGAACAGCAGCTTTGAGAAAGAAGCAGTGGGAGCAGTGCTTGATCTAATGGGCGACAAGACAGAAGATCTTAATAAAAATAAACAGATACTGAAATGGGATCGCAAGAAGAAAAGGTTCATTGGCACAGGAGGCCCATCTGACAAAAATTTTTTTTTAGAGGTATTAGCAGTAGGAAAAGGGAAGTGCTCATGCCACTGTACAGAGCACTGGTAAGGCTGGGGTCAGACTAGCGCACTTTAAACGTGTGTTCTGGCGCACTTAATTACGGCCGCACTAGCAGCAAATGACGGGCAATGACGGCCAATATACGAAGTACGGTCGCACGAAAGTGCGGCTGCGCAACGCAAGTGGCAAACGAACGCATTTTGTCGAGAACGTCAAACCGCTAGTACGGACGTACAGAGTGCGCTGCGTCCGCTAGCGGTGTGTGTGTGTGATTTGGAGATGTCAGACACTGCTAATGTCCGGCCAACATAACGTCCAGATGCAAAAAGTGTTTTATTGATGATCCGTACAAAATCACGAACGCAAATGCGCATCATATGACCGCTATCGCGTATTCCGTGAAAAAATGCGTCCATTCGTTCGAACGCACTTTTTCACAGACAACGCGAAAATGCGTTCGTCTGACCCTAGCCTGAGACCTCACTTGGAGTACTGTGTGCAGTACTGGAGACCGTATCTCCAGAAGGATATAGACATCTTAGAGAGAGTTCAGAGAAGGGCTACTAAAATGGTGTACGGCTTGAAGGAGAAAAGTTACCAGGAAAGGCTTAATGATCTTAACATGTACAGCTTGGAAAAAAGACGAGACAGAGGAGATATGATAGAAACATTTAAATACGTAAAGGGAATCCACAAGGTAGAGGAAGGGAGTATATTTAAAAGGAAACAAAGTAGCAAAACAAGAGGACATAGTCTTAGATTAGAGGGGCAAAGGTTTAAAAGTAACATCAGGAAGCATTATTTTACTGAGAGGGTGTTGGATACATGGAACAGCCTTCCAGTCGAAGTGGTAGAGGCCAAAACAGTGATTGAGTTTAAGCAGGCATGGGATAGGCATAAGGCTATCCTAAACAAAAGATAAATCCAGGTAAAGTATCCATGTAATTGGGCAGACTAGATGGGCCGAAAGGTTCTTATCTGCCGACATTTTTCTATGTTTCTATGTTTCTAAAACAGAAAGTGGACGCCTCATTAGCAGCTCCTATAAGAAAAATCTATATGAGGATTAGAAGCAGAAAGATAAGATTGATGATCAGGATTCAGATGAAGAAGATAGCAGGCCTAGTGGGTCTGGCAGGAAGGGAAGAGGTGGACGTAGAGCATCTCAAGGAGGTCCAAGTAAAGAGACCCCTGGACGCCGTGGAAAGCCACGTACAGAGTTGCGCAGCAAACAGCAAATTCTAAAACAGAGGAAATTGCGAGAGAAGCAGCAATTCTTGCAGAAGGGGGGTCTGAAGAAGGCCAAAAGAACAAAGCAGAAAGTTCAGGATATGAAGAGAACAGCATTTGGAAGAGGAAAGAGTAGCGGGTTCAAGAAAGGAAAGATGAGAAAAAGGATGTGATTAGAATGTAATGTTTTCCCGTTCTGCAGTGCGTAGCTAAGCAGTGTGGACAAATTAACCCAAAATAATCGTGGAAGGAAAAGAGGTGTTAAAGACTAAAAACCATGAACAGTCTTTAACCTGGATGGATGTCACCTTGTTTACAGTCAAGTTATTGTTTACGAGAGATGTGGTGAAGTTGCTAGCCGACAATATGAAGATGTTATGCTTTGTGTAACAAATATCCTAATGACCTTATTGGAAGACAAGAATTACATAGGCATAAAGCTGTGTATCACCAATTGCATCCTTGGGTATGTGACATGAGCATTCGGAGATATATATGTAAACACAACGCTATGCACTCTAATCACATTTCGCTAAATACACTTATTTTGCAATTATATGAAGAAATATAGAACATGTCTTTATTGTAAACAACTATTTAAAAAAAATAATAACGGAAAAGATCCTAAAAAAATCTAAAAATAGACTCTTTACTGCAGAATATTATAAGCTACGGTTTATATAAGCCCTTTTTTATTATCATTCATTGGATCTCATATGTAAATTTCAGACATTTTCGCTCAGTAGTTTGTTTGCAAACAGCGTTTCACTTTTCAAACATTCAAGCGTACTGTTTGGTTTTTTTCACTCCATTCGTCGGCGGTGTCGGGTTTTTCCGGCGGCTGCTCTGCGCTGTGATTGGCTCCTGCTCGGGTTTCTCTGGCGTGTTCGGCGTGCCTTCACTGGGTTTTGCAGTGATTTTTCGGTGGGTTTGCGGTGACTTTTCCCTGCATTACGACGGCCCTGTGGTGTTTGCTGAATACACTGCAGGGTCGCCGAAATGGAATCGCCAAATCGTGCCGAATTGAAGAGAACGAAAAGTCACCGAACGTGTGGTGACTTTTGGATTCTCTTTGAATAACCCTGTCAGTGTAAAGCCAGGGTAATTACTATTATTTTATGTTTTTAGTAACACCTGCTCCCAGTCCTGGGTGTAGTTAGTATCTGTGTGTTGGTGTTTTGCTGACAATAAACACGTATGTATTTTTAAATACATTGTTTTTAAAGTATTAAATGTGTGACATCGCTCCGGATTCCCCGGACTCAATTGTATACGACGACACGGGCTTACAGGATAATACTCTATGGATGCTCATTATGATGCAATCGAGCATCTTGCTCATCTTTATGCTCCTCGATGACCATGACTAAACAAGTGGTCGAGAACAGATGGAATTAAGATTAAATAAAAAACAAAATGGTGAACTAAAATGATGATTAAATAAATAAGAATCCCAGGAGTACATTCTGGATGATGTAGACAGTGCACTACCTGTGATGCATGTGACACCCGTAATAAATGATGCTGCAAATTAATGCATATTGATGACAATATCATGAGCATAAGCGTGACCGAGGCCAAATACTTGAGACGTTAGCAAACGTACGCTAAATACCAAACATTTTTTATCATAAAGCGATGCTATAATTTAATGCTGACTCTATGAGGGTCATTCAGAAAGCAACAATGTTAAAAATCGCTGATGCTGCAACAGTGGCACAAGCAGAGAAATCCAAACAGTTGTAGGAAAAGCTTCAGACTGGTGTCAGACGAGCACACTTTGGGCCCTATTACATTCTTCACGCAAAAACGCCCGCGCAACGCGTGAATTTTTGCGCAAAGCGTTAAACGATAACACAGGTAAATTAACGCTGGTATTACAATCCTCGCGCATTTTTTCATCCGTCAACAAATAAAGTGCGCAAAACGGACGCGCAAAAACGCTCGCGCATTAACGTTGCGCGCAGAAATCGGTGTGCGGAATATTTTTTCACGCGATTCAGCCAATCAGAATTAAGAACCACAATTGTCTCACGATAAGTTTTTGCGCCTGTCAAAGTCAATCTGCGCATATATGCTGCATCAATAAAAAAAAAACACCCAAACAATAAATTTGAGAAATTGTGCGTATGTGTAGAATGTGTAACTATACTGTGCTCTATTTTTTTTTTGGGCTGGTGTATTGGGTTTTGGCCAGGACGTTCAGATTTGCCGTTAACACCAGCTTTTAGGCTAGGGTCAGACGAACGCATTTTTCACGTTGTCCGTGAAAAAGTGCGTTCGAACAAACGTACGTATTTTTTCCCGGAATACGCGACAGCAGTCATACGATGCGCCTTTTCGTCCGTGATTTTGTACGGATCATCAATAAAACACTTTTTGTGTCTGGACGTTATGTTAGCCGGACATTAGCAGCGTCTGACGTCTCCTAATCACGCACACATGCCGCTATGCGGCCGCAGCGCACTCTGTACGTTAGTAGTAGCGGTTTGACGTTCTCGAAAAAATGCGTTCGTTGGCCACTTGCGTTGCACGGACGAACTTTCGTGCGGCCGTTCGTCATATGTTCCCCGGCATTGGACGTCATTTGCTGCTAGCACGGCCGTGATTTCGTGCGGCTAAACGCACGTGAAAAATGCATTCGTCTGACCCTAGCCTAAGGCTAAGGTCAGACGAACGCATGACTGATTAAGCCTGAGACCTTCCCAACCCCTACCCCAATAACCCCTTCCCAACCCATACCCCAATAACCTGAATAAAACACAAACACGTATATGTCAGTTGGAATGTGCATGGGCCACAGCTTTATTAAACCATATATATAACCATCCCTTGCAGTGCTTACTCAAACTGCCCTATCGCTCCATGCAATAGGCATTACCAAACCATTGAGCTCATCCCCGCAAGCGAGGTCCGTCTCCCCCAGGCCTCACCCGATGGCGGCTCAAAACCTCCATTAAGCACTGCTGTCCAGGGAAACCGCCAACCTTCAGCTGTGACACGACTTGATGAAATCCAAGGGTGGGTGGGCGGGTCTCACCTTGATGCACTTCTCACGTTGGCAGGAACAAGAGGAAGAACCCTGCACCCATCACCAGCATATATAGTCCAGTTAAGCAACACTGTTGCAACCACTCCACCAATAACACCATAGCTTTCCTTGACTGACAGGCCCATGCACACATCCAGCCCCCCCCCCTCCTGAGGGGCCCCAGGGATTCTATACCCTTCTAGATTCTCCCTTAACCTACAGGCCCAGGCCATCAGTCATGTCCCCCTTCCTGAAGGTCCAGGGGGTTCTGTATTAACGTGCATTTAGCCGCACTAAATCACAGCCGCGCTAGCAGCAAATTACGTCCTATGCCGGGCAGCATACGAAGAACGGCCGCACGAAAGCGCGGCTGCGCAACGCAAGTGGCAAACAAACGCATTTTTTCAAGAACGTTAAACCGCTAGTACTGACGTATGGAGTGCGCTGCGTCCGCTAGCAGCGTGTGTGCGTGATTAGGAGATGTCAGACGCTGCTAATGTCCAGCCTACATAACGTCCAGACACAAAAAGTGTTTTATTGATGATCCGTCCAAAATCACGGACGACAATGCGTATCGTATGACCGCTATCGCATATACCGTGAAAAAATACGCCCATTTGTTCGAACGCACTTTTTCACGGACAACGCAAAAAATGCGTTAGTCTGACCCTAGCCTTAGGAGTCGTTAAAATTACGCGCGCAAAGGCTGTGCGTTACAAACTGCGCATAGATTGTAATACCATCAGCGTACCAGCGCACAAATGCATTTGTGCTCACAATCTTAAGTATAGGACGCGCAAAGTACAGTAAGCTCGCACAGCGTTCACGCAGGCTCACCCGTGGTAGACGTATATGCGCGTTTGTTGCGCTGACATTGTAATACGACGTTCAGTGCAAAGGGTTTTGCCCTCGCGTTAATGCGTTTTTGCGCACGTGCTGACGTTTGCGCGAAGATTGTAATAGGGCCCTATGTGCGCCCGTACTGATCCGCCTCCCGGCGTCTGTCGCAGCATTGTGACGCTGCCACACGTTGTAGCGCACACACTAATTGCGCAGGCTACAGCAGGAGTGCTGTGTCCGTCACAAAGCCTCCCTGTCGAAGCACTACGACGCTCGTTCAACGAGGCTGCAAAGTGTGATCCTCCATAGGATAGGGTTGGCAGATCGGCCATGTTTTCCTGGACACATATAATTTATTCATGCTGATGGGCAGGGCATGATAAAATGCCACCCCACAGCATGTAGAATCCATACGCTGCATGTAAGAAGCCAAGTGACCTGCCTTGATTTCCTTCCTGCAGCATATGAAATATACATGTTGCAGGGCAGCATTTTTCCCTGTGCTTCCCTCTGCATGAAATAGTAATATGTGTCCAAGAAAACATGGCTGACCTGGCAACCCTACCATAGGAGGATCAAGCCTTGCAGCGCTGATAAAAGTGAAGCTTCTCCTGCAGTTGTTTGTATTCTTCTCTTGTGACAAGCCGGTGTTTGTCGCTCTTGCAACAATGTCAGTTTCATTACTCTGGTGTTTGCAACATCTGCAAACTCCTATGTGTGAGGCGATGCGGCCTGTGATGAGGGGCAGAGCAGAGTGCAAAAGAAAAAGATACATTCTTTTGTGTCGAAGAATGAAGTTTTGTTTGTGACACTATGGACCCAACCCCACTACCAGGAAATATGCTGCTGCGGCGCATTCACCGGCATGAAAGCTTCAGAGATGCACGGCTTGGTGTCACCAGGGTCACTGAGCATCCCAAGAGGAAGACTGAATCCCTGCGTGCATTGCTGAGTGACAGCTTGTCAGACCCCTCTATAATCGCCTCCGGGGGCCATCAACTTGGGACAGGTTAGACTAGTAATGTGGTTTTACTGGCTCTAACAAATGAGTCTTTCTCCTTCTGGCAGATGTAACCAGGGTGGTTTCCACTCCAGAATCGTTTGCTACAAACCCTCACGCTCCCTGCGTTTTTGGTTAAACACATTCTAGACATTGACTGTAATAAGTAAACGAGTTCACGTAATGCGTCTTCAAGCTGAAAAAAACAAAAACGACAAAAATAAAAGATGGTAAATCTATTTATAGCATCTTTTTTTCCCAGTTAGTTAAAGGGATGCTCTACTCATCCTGACCATGTTCTAATTTTAATGTGGTCAGGATGTGAGGAAAGCCCCCCAGTGGGTGAAGAGGAGGAGTTTCCTCCATCCCACCCATGGTCACCAGCAGCCAGGATTACCAGATCGTTCACTTGTGACATCATCATGCAGAGGGTGCACTGCTGTCGCCCTCTGAGACTGCCTGCGATAGTGGGCGGGCTCAGAGAGGCAGCCGATGGATTGGTTCTGCGCATGTGCCTATCTCCAATCCATCGCTCTGCACAGGCGCTACGGAACTTGCGTCCGTAAAGTGCGTAAGCCTGTAGCGCTGTGCAATCTGCGGTTCCTATGTGACACAAGTAGTTGTGTACTTAAGCAGATTGTGTGGAAAAGCTTCAGGAACTTTTGGGTTCAGAAGACCCTGAATTGAAGAGGAGGAGCCGCGTGCTGCGAGGCATAGCCGACAGCAGCCTCTGCCCTATTATTTAAGGGCAAAATAAAGAGTATTTCTTTAATGGTGACTATTAGGTTGGGGTCAGACGAACGCAATGTTAACGTCCGTGTAGCCGCACTTTAGTATGTCCGTGGTAGCAGATAATCATGATCAATAGAGCCCACACACGAAGTATCTCCGCACAGAAGTGCGAAAGCACAACAGACACGGCAAACAGACGCAGGTTAGGCAAAAACGTAAATCTGCTAGGATGGACGCGCAGAGTGCGCTGCGTCCGCAACGTCCGCATAGCTTTGTGTGTGAGTGGTGGAACGAGGTCAGACGGACTGCATTTTTGATGTCCAGCATTTTTGACGGACTAAATGGTTCTGCATTTTAATTTATTTTCCCTGCTACATCCGTCAAAAAAAGTCAGTGAAAAAAACGGACTGTGTGCCCACTACCTCGTCGTCAGTCAGAAAGTACGTCCGTACTGCACAGGCGCACAGTCTGTAGAAAACGCACTCGTCTGACCCTAGCCTTAAATTTATGTGTAAATAATTTTACCAGGATGAAATACATTGAGATATCTCTCATTTAGAATGCCGTAGGGTAGGCTAGAAAAAAAATATTTTACAAACAAACCAAAATTTAAGCTAAAATTCAGAAATTCCAGTGGTTGACAATTAGTGGTATATTCCCATTAAGCATGCTATTACTTAATATGCATTAAGCATTATTATAAAATAATTCTATTTTGATTTTTTTTATCATACGTATACAGTATATGTTTTACTTTTACATATATTTACAGTTATATTATTATTATTATCATGTCATCATTTATATAGCGCCAACAGTTTCCGCAGCGCTTTACAATAACCAAAGGGAACGAGATAAATGTACATATGATGGAAACAACAGGTGTAGAGGGCCCTGCTCATTGAGTATTTGTATATTAAGGGCTCTATTAAATTCTTCACGCAAAAATGCACGGTAAGCGTGATTTTTTTTGCGTGAAGCGTCAAACGTTAACGCAGGTAAATCAACGCTGGTATTACAATCCTCGCGCATTTTTCATCCGTCAAAAATAGCACGCGTAAAACGGACTCGAAAAAACATGCACGCAGTAACGTTGCACGCAGAAATCAGTGTGCGGACTGTTTTTTTCACGCGATTCAACCAATCTGAATTAAGAACCTTGATTGTCTCACGTTAAGTTTTTGCGCCTGTCAAAGCCAATCTGCGCATATATGCTGTATCAAAAAAAAAAAAAAACACGCACAACTTCTCAAATTTATTGGTTTGGTATGAGTAGAATGTGTAAATATACTTTGCTGCGGTTTTTTTTTTGGGCTGGTGTATTTGGTTTCGGCCAGGTTGATAGAATTTGCCATTAACACCAGCTTTTAGGAGTTACTAAAATAATGCGCGCAAAGGCTGTGCGTTACAAACTGCGCATAGATTGTAATACCATCCACGTACCAGCGCACAAATGTACGTGCGCTCACAATGTTAAGTATAGGACGCGTGAAGTACAGTAAGCTCGCGCAGCGTTTGCGCAGGTTCACCCGCGGTAGACGTATACGCGCGTTTGTTGCGCTGAGATTGTAAGGCTAGGGTCAGACGAACACATTTTTCACGTTGCCCGTGAAAAAGTGCGTTCGAACGAACGTACGTATTTTTTCCCGGAATACGCGATAGCGGTCATACGATGCGCCTTTTCGTCCGTGATTTTGTACGGATCATCAATAAAACACTTTTTGTGTCTGGACGTTATGTTAGCCGGACATTAGCAGCGTCTGACGTCTCCTAATCACACACACACGCCGCTATGCGGCCGCAGCGCACTCTGTACGTCAGTAGTAGCGGTTTCACGTTCTCGAAAAAATGCGTTCGTTGGCCACTTGCGTTGCACGGACGAACTTTCGTGCGGCCGTTCGTCGTATGTTCCCCGGCATTGGACGTCATTTGCTGCTAGCACGGCCGTGATTTCGTGCGGCTAAACGCACGTTAAAAATGCGTTCGTCTGACCCTAGCCTAATACGACGTACTGCGCAAATGGTTTTGCCCCTCGCGTTAATACGTTTTTGCACGCGCGCAAACGTATGCACGAAGATTGTAATAGGGCCCTAAATGTGCAGCCTCCACTGTACCATATTTATACAGTATATATATGTATGTATACGTACAGACAAACATATACAGTATATGTGTATATACATATATGGTGGATGGGCTGAATAAAGTGTCACATGATAACAAGTAGACAGAACAGTTTTTCTTCGCTGGGAAACAGACTCAAAACAGAATTAGCAACAAACCAGAACGGCTGTGGGAGTTTTCACCCAACCAGTCCCAGAGTGACCCTTCGTAACGCATGAGCGCATACGGTTTCCAGTAGGGTCAAGCAGTCACTAAACACACAATTTAACAAGCAAAGTCACTTAACACCAGGTTCTGAGAGCCGGTATTTTTATTCTCTCAGAAATACCGGCTCCGGACGAGAAGAACAGGCGAGGTTGGAATAGCTTGTTTTTGTCATTTCGGCTGCAGATTAATGGATCTAGTGCAAAGTATACAAGGTATTGGAGCCATTAGTATATAGTAATGTATTAGGAGCCTCGAGCAGAACTTATTTGTCGCAAGCCATTAAGGCTTTATGTGTTATTTCTTCTTGGTGTACGACTACCCGTGGACAGAGGAAGCGGTGAATCCGTCTGAACCGAAGTTTGTTTGGGATTTGGTAATATGTTCTACTCTCAGTGTTAAAGACAAACTAACAAATACAGAAAATGTAACTAGAAAACGTGTGCATTACAAGTAAAAACACACGCTGCTGGGTTTTTTCTTTGTTTTTGAAGTAATTGCATGTAAAAAGGAAAAATAAAGTAAGGCTAGGGTCAGACGAACGCATTTTTCGCGTTGTCCGTGAAAACGTGCGTTCGAACGAATGGACGTATTTTTTCACAGAATACGCGATAGCGGTCATACGATGCGCATTTTCGTCCGTGATTTTGTACGGATCATCAATAAAACCCTTTCTGCGTCTGGACGTTATGTTGGCCGGACATTAGCAGCGTCTGACGTCTCCCAATCACGCAAACACGCCGCTATGCGGCCGCAGCGCACTCTGTACGTCAGTAGTAGCGGTTTGACGTTCTCGAAAAAATGCGTTCGTTTGCCAATTGCGTTGCACGGACGAACTGTCGTGCGGCCGTTCGTCGTATGTTCCCCGGCATTGGACGTCATTTGCTGCTAGCACGGCCGTGATTTCGTGCAGCTAAACACACGTGAAAAATGCGTTCGTCTGACCCTAGCCTTAGGTGTTTATCTTCGGTTTCCATTTTGTGGATTTTTTCCCCATGATGCAACATTTACCAAAATGTTATGGTGTGTTTTACTTTACAGCTGTGGTACAGTATTTAATTTAACAGTCAATGGGGTGGAGGTGGGAGTGTTTCGATAAGGTGGCAGGAGGTCTATTGCTCTCTGGGCTACCTGAAAGGTCACAGTTGAATGAGATAAGACAGGGATCGTAACCCCTTCACTACCACGTGATTTTCCAAAAAAAAAACATTGACTGGAACTAGTGGTTTTTTGAGAAATCATTTTTAATTAAATTGCACAGTAAGAAATATTTGGGAATATTCCCAGTGTATTTCTTACTGTAATACCTTATTTGGCAGGCAGATGGCGCCATCTACTAGCCAAATGGAGTTACACTAGTTTCAGCTGCAGCTCGTGGTTTTATGCATCGACTGCTGAAAGCCCAATATGTCAGGGCATTCTTCAGACGATTTTAAACAGTTTTAGCACCTCGGGCATTATACAAACAGGGTTAAAACTTTGGGGGCACATTCTGCATTCCAAAAATAAACGTAATTTGTTTGCAGCAAGAAAATTTTATTTTCTATTGTCCTTCGGAGCTGCAGATCGAGATAACTTGATATCGGGACCGGGCGGTGCCTTTTGAAGATCTGAGTTATCGCGATCTCGAGAGTAAAGGGGTTAAAAGACTTCTAATCTACCCTCTGGTGATGTCCACTGAATACAACCCACACAATACTCCATTCTGTACTCAATGCCACACAGAGAGGAGCAAGTGATGTAAAGGTACTCTGGGGGGCAGTTTACAACACAAAAGATCACAAAATGGATGCACCCAGTGGCACATATAGAGTAAAATATTTTCGTAACTACACATACATGAGAAAAACAAAGCATGTGTAAGATATCAGCAACATAAAATAAACAGAAATTTTTTTAGTGGTAGTGGGCGGCCCGTTATGGGATTTTGCAAAAGCACAGTCACTTAACAAAAGGCTCTGAGAGATGTATTAAGTAGATAATGTATAGAATACCGGCTTGAGCCTAGAACAAAAGAGTTGCAATGGAATAGCTCTCTGTTGTCACGCTGCATTCGTGGCTCCTGTGCGATCGCACTCGTGCAGAGCTCGCAGCAGGATTGCGCTGGGCTCCATGCAGTCTTATGGACTTCAGGAGCCGATACAAGCAATAGCCTGCATTGCCACTGCCGGTATCTCTCTGCAGCATCCTACTAGTCTGACTTGTACTGCTAATACAGCAGCTGGTTTGGAATAGATACAATAACAGAGAACCAGTAAGGCCGGGGTCACACGAGCGCACTATGTGCGCCCATATTGACGTTCCTCCTGGCATCCGCTGCAGCGCTGTGATGTATCGATGGGGCCGGCCACAGGCTGTAGCGCGCGTACGAATTGCACGCGCTACAGCAGGCGTGCTGCGGATTATTCTGAAAGCCTCCCTGTCGAAACGCTACTGCGTGCGTTCGACGGGGCTGCAAAGCGCGATCCTCCATAGGAGGATCCAGCCTTGCAGCGCTGAGCGCACTCACTGCTAAGCAAGGCGGCCAAACAGGTGTCAGAGTGGAAGGAACGTCTACTCTCACGGACGTTCCTTCCGCTCTCAAAATCTCTCGTCTGACCCCGGCCTAAGGAAAATCATTATACGCCAATTTTTTTTTCCTCTTCCTTCCTTACCGGGTCCCTATTACCAACAACAGAGGATTAAAGTTCTTAGTGACCCTTTTCACTCATTTGATATTGGGAAGAATCCATTAGGCCAGGGGTCAACAACCTTGGTCCTCCAGATGTTTTGGAACTACATTACCCATAAGGCTCAGCCTACCTAATGAGTGGCTGAACATCATGGAGGGTCTAGGTTGCTGACCCCTGCTTTAGACCAGTGCTTCCCTATTATTATACAGCGCCAACATATTCTGCAGCGCTTTACACTAGGGGAGCACAAACAGTACATGATACATAATGAAAAGATGACCCTGCCCGTAGGATAACTGTCCCGGTAGTACAGCACTGATCCAAGTGCTCAGTCAGACAGCCCATGAGCTTACAATCTAAGGGACTGGGATAGGTGAAACAGATAGGAGCAGAGGGAATGTGAAAATGGTTAGCAGGGCAGCATGGGAGAACCAGAAGCCTGGGCTTAGTGAGAGTAATTAGAGAGAGAAGTGGAGACAGCTGGAAAGGAGACATGAAGTGTGTGTGTGTGTGTGTGTGGTGTGTGGGTAGAGGGGAAGGAGCCATGCAGTCTGTCTTGTGCGCGCTTGATGCAGGTTTAAGGGCGCAGAGGGGAAGGAGCCATGCAGTCTGTCTTTGTGTGTGTGTGCTTGATGCAGGTTTAGGGGCGCAGAGGGGAGGAGCCATGCAGTCTTGTGTGTGTGCTTGCTGCAGGTTTAGGGGCGCAGAGGGGAAGGAGCCATGCAGTCTGTCGTGTGTGTTCTTGATGCAGGTTTAGGGGTGCAGAGGGGTGTGTGTTGCAGGTTTAGGGGTGCAGAGGGGAAGGAGCCATGCAGTCAGTCTTGTGTGTGTGCAGCAGGACAGGTTTTCCAGATATCTGAAGCACAGCACAGGTGATATGATTTGCTGCTCAGTGATTGCAGGTTTCATTTTGCATTTCCCCAAGCGAATCCTTAAAACTTGGCCTGTTAGAGGTACTCGAGGACCTGAGCTGGGAAGCACAGGTTCAGAGATACCAGCATTTGTCATCGAAACAAAAATCTGTTTCTGCTTGTGTGTTTACAGGCACATTTGCCTGGCAGCAACCTGACTAAGGTGAGGAGGAGCTATTCAGAGCCGCACAGTAAATCTGTAAAAGCCTTTGATCCTGGTGTCTCCTACGCCACCTGCTCAGGTGTCACCTCCCTGTGATTCTCCCAGCTCCGATTGGCTGCAGAGTGTTATTATTCAATTCATAGTAAGGGAAGCCTCGGCCATTGGCGGATACAAAGTACGCTTTTTGTGTCTGGTATTATCGCTCTGGGATTTGCTGAGTCAACGTATACATGATAAGTTGGATCCGGCCTTATTGCGATTGGTTGATGCAAATCACTACTGGCTTCTGATCGCATTTTTCAAGACTGTGAAGACTTTGAGGAAAAAAAAAACCGCCGAACTGGTTAAATTAGTCTTAATATCCTTTCCTCCTGTGGCAATAAAGAAACCGTTAATGACCTGTTGGCATGTCATAAATGTCACGCTGGGCCCTGGGCTTCAACTTCACTTATGAAAGTCGTCTGTCTTTTTTTTTTTTTCCGTATGTTGTTTTTTTTTTTTTTTTTAATCTTCGCTTCCCTCGACATTCATGTTACAAAACAAATTATTATCATTCATTTAGGCTAGGGTCAGACGAATGCATTTTTCACGTCTGCTGTCAAAAAGTGCGTTGATGCCTCCGAACGCATTTTTTCACGGAAGACGCGATACTGGTCATACGATGTGTAATTTCGGCCGTATTTTTTGATGAACCTATAAAAAACAAATGGACGTTATGTTGGCTGGACATGTGCAGCGTCTGACGTCTCCTAATCACGCACACACGCCGCTATGCCGACGCAGCGCAATCTGTGCGTCAGTACTAGCGGTTCGATGTTATTGAAAAAATGCGTTCCTTTGCCACTTGTGTTGCACGGCCGAACTTTCGTGCGGCCGTACTTCGTATATTGGCCGTCATTGGCTGTCATTTGCTGCTACCACGGCCGTAATAAAGTGCGGCTCAACGCACGTTCGCACCGCGTTCATCTGACACCAGCCTTATTTGTATTCCACCTAGCAGAACTGGGGTTAGAATAAACTGTAATGAGACATACAGGGTAATTCAGAGAGCGGTGAAAACCAGGAGAATGACTGGAGAAGTGAAAATTCTAGGTCAAAATAGCCAAACCAGAAAAATGCTCCCATTCATCTCACTTTCCAAATCGGCTATTTTGACCTAGAATTTTCACTTCTCCAGTCATTCTCCTGGTTTTCACCTCTTTGAATAACCCTGATAGATTCGCAGAGTAGGGTTGCCAGGTCAGCCATGATTTCCTGGACATACCATAATTTATTCATGCTGATGGGCAGTGCGTAAAAATTGCAACCCCACAGCATGTATATTTCAGGTGCTGCAGATATGAAATCAAAGAAATCCCAGGTAACCTGCCTTGATTTCCTTCCTGAAGCACATAAATTATACATGTGGCAGGGCAGCACTTTTCCCTGTGCTTCCAGCTGCATGGAAAAGTAATATGCGTCCAGGAAAACATGGCCGACCTGGCATCCATATCGCTAGGGTTGACAGATCGGCCATGTTTTCCTGGACACATATTACTATTTCATGCAGAGGGGATGAAGGAAAAGGAATCCTTAGACCACCATCTGCTGACTTATAAGAAGGACCCTATAAGTAGTTAAATAATACCCCGTGAATTATAATATTAATAGATAAAACTATTTCTTATATTTTAAACCTTAATTTAAGAGAAATTGATAATCAGCAGTATTATAGGACTGGGGCTCATTTCTCAATGTCTTTAGATGCTGATCTTTTGAAATGTCTTTAGATGCTGATCTTTTGAAATGTCTTTAGATGCTGATCTTTTGAAATGTCTGAAGAAATGCTGATGGCTAGCTTTTCTCAAGAGATAGGCATGTGACTTCTGGTGACATACTCGGGCCACGGGACTGTCCAGAAATGTGTCACCAGACCTGTATTGAAACTAGCCCATGAACGATGTTATGTTTTGAAATGTTAACCAATGAAATAAAGAGCCAACGCCTTGACACAGGGTATAAATGAATGTCAAGGAACCGTTGGAAGGCAGAGAGAGGGATGCCAGACTAAATATGCCTCGTGTGTTTTGATTTCTCTCTCTCTCCTGCGCAGAATGAGAGTTAACTCAAGGTGTGCCTAAGACAGGGTCTTAGGGGTTAAGGACGGACAATTGGAGACCATTTTTCTCTTCAATCTGGAGGTACTGCTGAAATGAACAGTCACCCCTCGTCCTGGTGAGTATATGGTCTTGTCTGGGCGAGGGCAATGACAGCGTTCATCTCGAACTAAAGTTAGTTGTCCATGTCCTATAGAAGTTAAAAGAAAACGTTGCCAGGGGCCGTTTATTTAAAGATGGAGGGTCAGGGACCACACTCAATAGAAGGGACATTATATGTCCAATTGATCACACCTTGCGTTAACCCTCATAAAATGTATAGAGTATAAGAATATTACAGTATAAGAATATTACAGTATAAGAATATTACAGTATAAGAATATTAGAGTGTTAAAGATTTACTGCTGAACGATCTGTAAGGTAAGACAGACGTCCATCAGTTGTGATAATAGAGTTATAAGTTAAAATAATGAACAATCCGCAAGGTGAGGCGGAAAAGTCGTTATGTATATGTATATATATATATGTATATATTGTTAAAGTATATATTATTAGAGTGATAAGTTAATTGGGTGGCAGGAAAATCTGTAAAGTATGCAGACTTTTGCCCCTTTGTATACTGATGGTACTAATATATATATATATATATATATATATATAAAGAGCTGACTGGTTGGACATTGTTTGCTGTGAGGTGTATGTTGTATTAAGCAGAGGTGTTTGTTGGCCATTTGTGTGTTAGTTGCTGACTGATGGGGTGGATGATGTTGGTCATGTATGCAGGTACTAACCGGAGATACATATATTGTGAAGCTAGTTTTTATATACTATTGGATTGTGGTTTATAAATTTTTGTTTATGATATGAAGGAATTATATAACTACAAAATAAAAGTAAAAGATTAGAAGTTTGATTCTCGAGATTAGGGGAGGATTCACTAAATAAGTTTTTATTACTTATTCTTAAATTAGCTCATTTTTTGTTGATCCATGTAGCATAGAGATATAGATATATATATATATATATATAGTAAGAATTTAAATTGTTTTTCTTTTCGAGCACTGTGAAGAGCCTCTCTTTTTTCTTTCTTTCTCTATTTTACCTGCCTGATTATTCAATTGTACAACTAGCCATGGGTATTTAAAGTAGCAAGGTTAAAGAATATCCCTTACTGAAAATAGGAGAGTTTTGTAAAGATTATGTAGCACGAGTAGGGGGCACAGATTGCTATTTAATTAACCCATGGATAGATAATCTAGCGGGATGGACAGAAGCAGTGGGAGTTGTGATCCTTTCCTCAGACAGGGAGACCACAGCCCATTCTATATGGATATAGTGAAAGGATTATGTCTCGACGACACCGAGGCATGGCCCTATTATCAGGGAGACATGCAGTATATGAAATTGGGGAGGGGGGACAATGATTAATGGTGAAACAATGTAGAAGAGGGACCCCATTGTCCTCTGACAGCGCCAGATTGCATAAAATAGAATTAAGCATATTACGGAGAAAACAGGAAGTCCCACGAGCGGACTGGGGCCCTCGCCCCACCCCTCCCTCTTACAAATACTCAATGTATCCTTCACTTGCTGGTTTCCAAGACACCGAAATACTCGGTGCTGTTGCAGCAATCGAATGTACATCGTCAGCCCCTAGTAAACCACAAATAGAAGATACTAGGGACATAAAAATGATAGACGAGATAAGAGTAGAAGAAAAAGAGGAAGTAAAAGAGAAAATAGGAAAAAAAAAGCAGAAATATATATACTGCCTTTTGTTATTATGGCCACTCGTATATAACAAAGGTTCGTCATTAATAAGCCTTAAGATATGAGAATAACTCCAACAAAACCCATTTTCCATTTATGACCGTGGGGAATAAGTTACTTAAAAAAAGGCGATAGGAATAGAAGATATTAATAGAATTTTTAAACATTGTAAAAAAAGAGAAAGAGGACAGACTACGTCTTATGATTGACCAGTTTCTACAGGATGGTATCCTGGAACCTGTAGTCTTCCCCTTCAGTACCCCAATTAACCCCGTGAACAAAGCTGACGGGACTGTCAGGTTCGTTCAAGACTTGCGCGCAGTTAATTCCCTAGTGATTTTAATTGCGCCAATTGTCCCAGATGTCACGTCACTTCTGTCATCAATATCAGCGACACATACACATTTTTCTGTAATTGACCTGAAGAATGCATTTTTTAGCATCCCTGTACATCTGGAAACGGCATTGCTGTGCGCATTCACATTTGAAGGCACCCAATTTACATGGAAAAGGTTATCTCAGGGGTACATTGATGCCCCAGTGGTCTACAGTATTGTACTGCAGGCCACTTTGAAATTCTGGCACCCCAGCCATGGTTCTGTCCTGCTGCAATACGTGGATGATCTCCTCGTATGCAGTTCATCAGAGGAGGCCTGCCGGGAGGATGGTAAAACACTTCCTCGTTGGTTACAGGAATGTGGCACAAGGTTTCCCTTAAAATGAAATGTTCAGTGGTGTCAAACGCAAGTTGAATATTTAGGGTTTGTTCTCAGACAGGGGGAACGGAGCATCAGTCAGAAGAGAGTCCAGTCTGTCACGGGCCTGGTCAACCCGAAAACTAAGAAGGACATGTTGTCATTCTTAGGCATGATAAACTTTTGCAGACAGTGGATCCCTGACTGCTCCTATTATGATAACATTCTGAGACAAGCCACCCTATTGGGTCAATCCAATGTGATAACATGGTCTAATGAAATGTTAAATGCTTTTAAGGTTCTCAGAAATGCAATGATGTTAATAAGCCCCGCGCTAGGCCTCCCTGATTATGTACTTTCATTTCATCTGTTTGCAAGGGACAATTGTACACCAAGGCGGGGTACTGACGCAAGAACATGGGGGGCCGGTTGAGCCCCATAACATTTTTTTCAAAGATTTTGCCAGTAACGGTACAAGGGATGCCGGCCTGTTTGCGTGCCCTGGCAGCATGTGCAATGGTCGTTAGTATGGCAAGCCAATACACATTAGGGTACGATCCTCACCTACCCACAACCCATGATGTTTTATTTTTACTTAAGGGCATACATACACGGCACATGTCACAGCGCTTTAGTGGATATGAAGTCACACTGCTAAGCAACCCTGCACTGCACATAGCATACAGTTCAAGTGTCTCTGGTCCAGCACCAATCCTAAACGCTTTACTGGGTCTTAAGAATCCCTCAGATACAATCCCACTCGAACATGACTGTGCTCTCTCCATTGAGTCTGAAACTGCACCCCGCACTGATCTCATGTCAACACCTGTTCCGGACGCAGATGTCGTCTTTGTTGACGGCTCCTGTACCCGCCCCAATGACAACACTTATTATGCAGGCTATGCAGTAGGTTCAACTCCCTGACACTGTTCTAGAGTCAGGGCCTGTGCCCTACCAGTCTGCCCAGGCAGCAGAACTGATTGCATTGACACGAGCATGCACGCTCTGTGCGGGTGGACCTGTCACGATATACACTGACTCCAAATGTGCTTATGGTGTGGTCCATGACCATGGGACGATATGGGAAAAGAGGGGATTTGTGGCCGCAGATGGCAAGAAGATTTCCCATTCGACCCTGGTCACGGACCTCCTAGCAGGAATTCTTATGCCCTCTCAGATAACGGTGTTACATTGTAGAGAGCACACCAGAGCCTCAGATCCTATTGCAAAAGGGAATCATCTGGCTGACCAAGCAGCTAAACGAGCAGCACAACAGGACATAGCTAAACTAGTAATGCCGGGTTTTGCGACCTTCCACAATGGATAGGGACCAATTATTTTGTACCTTACAAAAATATGCAACCACAGAAGAGCTAAAGAATTGGAAATTGGTACTCCCCATCATTCTGGCTGAAATCAGAATGGCGGTTAATAGGAACACAGGCTACTCCCCCTTCGAGATACTTATGGGCAGACCCTTTCTATTACTATGGTCTACAGGTAGGCTAACAGTGGAGACAGGGGACTTAGAGCAGATAAGGGATGAATATGTTAGGAAGCTGATCTCAACCCTCGAGACAACCAGAGACGAAGTTATATTTAAGTTCCCCTTTCTTTCAGACAAATCTACCCACCCATTTAATCCAGGAGACAAGGTGCTGGTAAAGCGGCTACAGAAAGGAAAAAGACCAGAGGATTTCGCCTATGGACCAGAGACCACGGTGGTAGCTGTAACCCGCACAGCTATACTGACAGAGGACAGCCCAGTATGGATTCAACAAGGGACCCTCTCGAGTCAAGCGGATTCAACAAAGGACTCAACAAGGGGTACTAACGGGGGCAGCTAATAGCCCTGGCCTCCATCAGGAAGAGGACCCGGACCAAGAGACACTCACGAGGGCAGATAGCCCTGGTTTCCAACAAAGAGAAGATGACAACCAATGATCCTTTTCGAAGAATATGGAGACGCATGTGGGGGAAGAAAAAGACTGAAATAATATGTTTACCCCCCCCCCTTCGGAACATATGTCACAACCCCTATTGTCACACCCCCTACCAGAAAGAACCCCAACCCAAACCATCACTGTCTGGCCACTGTTGTTTTTTTTATTGTCCACCATTACTGCAGTATGATACTCTACAAGGCAACTGTATATATATGTGCCGATGAGTACTGGGGACATAATTGTGATTATTGGGGCGCAGTGGGGTGGGACACGGGCAATATGGGATATGGTACCTCTGATGCCGTAGTTAACAGATGGGGATATAAACCAGATAGCGCCGCACGACGACGCAGTTCCGAGGGACAAAGCCTATTAAATCGTATGACTTTAATTGGGAGAGGTGGGTGGCGGTGCTCAATCAGAAGCGGAGCTCAGTCAGTACAATTGACGCTGACTATACAACACCTTCCCAGGCCGACATGGGTGTCTATGTAATGGGAATATACGCAACTGCCACAACCAAATTCCCTCGATACAAGTTCAAACTCCAAGATATGGCCATTTATAAGAAGGAAGAGAACCCATTCCTACCCAGGAAATATGGAGAGGTAGTGAGACCTCCTCCTCTCCTACCTAACACCAAATCAATAGCCAATCCCACCTATGAAGACAGCATAGTAATGGAAACAGGATTTTCAGATGTAAATGTTTGGCTAGAATGGGTAAAATTTAGTGCCCTAAAACAATAACCGTACAAATTGTTATGTATGTGGTGCTGCTAGGCCACATCTAGGCACTGTACCTTTTAATATTCCGCAAGATGTAGAAGAATGTTTTCTTAGTTTATATACTAACACCACAGCTAGCCAGAGTTTATGTGAATATTGGAAGAATAGCTACCCCATACTAACACGCCTCCCACAACCAGGAGAAGGGATACATGTTTACCCAGGGAACTATACCTGCTATAGGTCAGTAGAAAAAGGTAGGAACCTCACCTTCTTCCCCGAGGTTATTGTACCAATTATAGCAATATCAACAGTATTAAGTTACAGAATCAAGTTTTTCTGATTGGGGATCTCTACTGGATATGTGGAGACCTCAAGATTAGGGCGCATCTGCCCCTTCAATGGTCAGGTGAATGTGCCCTGGCTAAGGCCATAATGGGATTTCATATTGTTTCAGATCCTGAGGAAATTCCAAATATTAGCTCACGTCGCAGGAAAAGGGAAGTCCAAGCCCACAAAGTAGTCTTGATCCGCATGTCTATATTGATGCTATAGGGGTACCAAGAGGGGTCCCTGATGAGTTTAAAGCAAGGGATCAGGTAAAGGCAGGGTTTGAGTCATTCCTAGCACCTCTTGTTACTATTAATAAGAATGTAGATTGATTAACTATTTATATTATAACCAGCAGAGATTTGTTAATTATACTCGCGAAGCTTTACAGGGCCTCGCTGACCAACTACAATCCACATCCATTATGACGTTCCAGAACCGGATGGCTCTGGACATGATATTGGCTGAAAAAGGTAGGTTAGGAAGATAAATAGGCACTGGGAGACTGCCATGTGTTACCAGTTCCGTGGCAGGTACAGCTCCCGCTAGTTCTATATTGATCCACATGGGTATTGAGGGTCTCGCTCCCCAACCCATACTAACTTTAGTAGATAGATGAAACAAAGAAAGAATCAAATAGTATGATCATACTATGATTCTAAGAGGGGATTGAAGGAAAAGGAATCCTTAGACCACCATCTGCTGACTTATAAGAAGGACCCTATAAGTAGTTAAATAATACCCCGTGAATTATAATATTAATAGATAAAACTATTTCTTATATTTTAAACCTTAATTTAAGAGAAATTGATAATCAGCAGTATTATAGGACTGGGGGCTCATTTCTCAATGTCTTTAGATGCTGATCTTTTGAAATGTCTTTAGATGCTGATCTTTTGAAATGTCTTTAGATGCTGATCTTTTGAAATGTCTGAAGAAATGCTGATGGCTAGCTTTTCTCAAGAGATAGGCATGTGACTTCTGGTGACATACTCGGGCCACGGGACTGTCCAGAAATGTGTCACCAGACCTGTATTGAAACTAGCCAATGAACGATGTTATGTTTTGAAATGTTAACCAATGAAATAAAGAGCCAACGCCTTGACACAGGGTATAAATGAATGTCAAGGAACCGTTGGAAGGCAGAGAGAGGGATGCCAGACTACAATATGCCTCGTGTGTTTTGATTTCTCTCTCTCTCCTGCGCAGAATGAGAGTTAACTCAAGGTGTGCCTAAGACAGGGTCTTAGGGGTTAAGGACGGACAATTGGAGACCATTATTTCTCTTCAGGGGAGCACAGGGAAAAGCACTACCCTGCAACATGTATAATTCATATGCTGCAGGAAGGAAATAAAGGCAGGTCACCTGGAATTCCTTCTTGATTTCTTACCTGCAGTGTGTGGATTATTTTATTTATAAAGGATTTTACCAGGAAGGATACATTGAGATTTCTCTCGTTTTCAAGTACGTCCTGCTGCAGGGTGGCATTTTTCATGTACTGCCCATCAGCATGACTAAATTAAGTGTGTCCTGGAAGGGAAAACATGGCCGACCTGGCAACCCTACCTATTGCACAGACATGAGGTAGAGAGGGCCCTGCTGGGGTTTCCACATCAGCCATGTTTTCCAGGACACATATTACTATTTTGTGCACAGGGGAGCACAGTGAAAAGTACTGACCTGCAACATGTATAATTCATACTGCAGGAAGGAAGTTAAAGCAGGTCACCTGGGATTCCTTTTTATTTCCAGCGTGCTGCGTATGGTTTCTACATGCTGCGGGGTGGCATTTTTCATGCACTGCCCATCTCAGCAGGTATAAATGATGTCTCCTGGAAAACATGGCCGATGTGGCAACCTCTATGATGACTTTACATTCTAAAGACCTACAAATCATAAATATTTGTAAAAGCTGCACCCTTTTCACCCCACCTGGTTATTATATTGCTAACTGTTTATTATCAGAATGTAAATATTGATCTATAATTAGATAATGACAAGTTTTAGATCTTTTTCTGGGCGCTGGTGTTTACATTCTATTGTCCATTAATAATAGGTTTATTTTCTGCAAAGGTCTTCTCCAATTATAATATATATATATATATATATATATACATATACACAGTATTTATATATTGACACCCTCTTTTTGGCACTTAAGAAATTGGGCAGTATCTGCCAAATATTTTTTTATTTTTAGATGAAAATACTCACCTTCTCTCCCTCGGCGATGAGCTGCCACTTCACTTCAGCTGAGGGCTTCCGTAATGCAGAAGTCCCTGCAGCTATCTAACAAAATTTGTGTATGTACACAGCTTTCCTTGCGTACGCTGCACAAAATACGCATCGCTCAAAACTTGTTTACAAACGATAGATTGGTGCGGTGCGTTTGCAACTGCAGAACCGATCCATCAGCTCTTGTCTCCCAGAACTCACTGCTGCAAGAGTTCAGAGAAAGGATGACGTCATCGGTGACCAATTAGGTGCCTGGCAGGTTTCTCTTGTCTAGAGGAGAATTGCCTGACATTTTCAGACAGGACAGCGATTTCAAGAGGCATCAGGTGGATCTCATGGTGTATATCCCCGCTGTAATGGTAAAAGTTAGCTGGGCACGGTGGAGGCCTGAGCAAGTACAAACAGAAGGACCAGCTATTGCATTTTGGTCCATTCTCAATGTCAAAAGCCTAGGGGCTTCACTGAGGCTAAAGGTTAATCTGCACTGATTTATATAAATTCAAGCAGACATAAGCAGGCGTAAACACTCACAATGAGACCTGTAAACGCAGATAAACCCCCTTTCATTCACACACAGGTATTCACAATAAAGCTTCTGCAGTTCCCCTTTAGATTTTAATGTTTGTGACATGCTGGTGATTGACAGCTCTGCAATACTGGCTCTGTTAATGCCAATGTCAGATGAACACAGTGATCACGTCCATGTTGCCACACAGCTTAACGTCCGTTGTAGCATATTATTATTATTATTCTTTATTTATAAAGCGCCGGCATATTCCGCAGCGCTGTACAATAGGCACAGTTTTAGACAGGGTTACAATACATTGAACAACATTTGACAAACAGTACATGGGGAGATGAGGACCCTATTCCCGTAGGAACTCACAATCTAGAAGGGTTGGGGTTGGAAACAGTAGGAGAGGACTGCAAGGTGAGAGCAATTGATGGTTGCCTGGGATTAGTAAGAGTAATTAGAGAAAGAAGTGTAGACAGCTGGAAAGGATGCCTGAAAATAGAGGCCGGGGGGGGGGGGGGCTGCTGAGTGTATGAATGGATCATGGTCTGTGTCTCTCCCTGTGTGAAGAGGAAATGAGTTCAGGTAAGTGTTAGGCATCAGAGGCCTTTTGAAATGGGGGGACAGGTTAAAATTCGAAAAAAGTGGGATTTTTGGAAAATAAAATAAGCCAAAAATTAAAAAATGCAGATACAAAATACAATTGCGAGGATAGCATATTGCGGAGTGCACGTGTGGCCATCATGTTGAAAACTGGATACCTGGAGTGTTCTTAAGATGCTTGCAGCAGGGAGATCAGTGTGTGTGAATCCTGATCAATAGAGACCCACACACGAAGTATGTGCGCACCGAACTGCAAACGCACAACGCACATGGAAAACGGACGCAAGTTAGGCAAGAACGTAAAACCGCTACCACGTCTGTGCAGAGTGCGCCACGTAGCGTTCTGTGTGAGTGATGAGCTGTCAGACGCAGCGCATTTGCGACATCCAGCACCTTGACGCACAAAATAGCTTTTCATAGCCTTAAAAAATTTAGCATTTTTCCATATTATTTTTATTTCCCATAATTCCCTTTTTTCTACGTCCGTCAAGAAAAACGGACCGTGTGGTGTCTACAGTATCTTCCGTCAGTACGTCTGTCCATTATGCACGCACGCAGAGTGTGCTCAGACTGCGTTCGTCTGACATTAGCCTACTAGTCCGTATGCGTAGCGTGCAGTAGTAGAGTAGGCTGGCATTCCTCTTATGAAAAGATATATGGTGCAGAGATGGTCAGCGCTACTTTTTCAGTAATGCTATTAAACTAGCCTTGGACAGATTCCACGTGTTTGCAGATATCGCTGTATGTTTACGAGGCAGATATTTAATCTGGAATATTCAAATCCGTCTTCCTGGCCATTTGGATGCAGGTCTGTCTGACAGACGACAAACCTTCCAAACAGAGCTGTTAACGCTACCATTAGTGAAACAGGAGATGTGATTATGTACAAGTGAATGACAGCATATAGATGCAGAAGTTACACGTTAATCTGATTACACCCCCAGTAAATATATACCTCCCCCCTGCTGGTCCCTTCATTGTCTTCCTGTACTATGCAGGATACGATTTAAAATGCTGACGTGCCAAACCCTCAATAACGCAACCCCTCTGTACATGTCCTCCTCACTCCACAAGCACATCCCTTTTAGATCACTCCGGTCAGCAGGCGATCTCCATCCGCCCTGTTTTCACCTTCACCTCCTATTCTCGCCTCCAAGACTTCTCAAGGGAAGCTCAGGGCGATGACCACAGGTCCAATCAGACTCTCCCCTCATCTTCATTCCTTCAAAAAATCCCTTAAATTGTATCTCTTCCGATTAGTGTACCACATTACTAATGCTGACCTATCTCTCTCCTCACCTACCCCCACCTCATTATAGAGGCCTCTTCCATTCCCCCATCATTTCTGTAACGCTAGTGATCCTGGCGACCAATAAAGCTCCTCATATCGTTCTCCATCCAAACGCCTCTAGACTGTAAGCTCATCCAAGCAGGGCCCTCTACACCTCCTTTTTTCTGTTCGTATGTTTGTTTGTAATTTTGTCTCTCTCAATCATAGAAAACCAACTCGATCCCAGTCAGAAGACACAACCAGCGAGTGTTCTTGGGCAAGACACCTAACGATATAGATGCGCCTACTACCTCACAAAATACTTGTACATCTCATATAGATGGGAAGTTCCCTTGGGAACCGGGTCCCCTCGAATCAGGTCATCTCCATGTGTGGTATTCCAATGTATCAACTCCTTGTATGCAGATCATGCAAAGGTTTGTGGCGCTATATAAATAAAGGATAATATTTAATCCATTTTTGAGATTTTAAATATGTTCTCGAGTGCATCCAAATGGAGATCTGAATATATAATACAAAGGGTTTAGACAACGAGGCATTTAATTATTTTATTTTTGCCTAATTTGGAGATTGAGTGCTTTTAGTTCTTTCATGGATATAATATATATGTATATGTGTGTGTGTCTACATTTTGGAGTAAATACAGACAAGCATCTACTTCTAGGTTTTATTCCATACACATTCGGATTTTCTGGTTCACTAGATCAGTCACACACCTATTCATTCACTCATTTCTCCATGTATACACCAGTCTGAGTCACACCTGCCACCGTATCAAGTGACTGAAGAGGACACATTTTGGAGGAGGAGGGAGAGATATGTTACTAGAAGAAGCAGCACTACAGAAGCTGAAATGTATGACTGATAGGATCTACACGCACCATCCGTGTACCTGGAGCAAAACTCATAAAGTATTCACCTATGAGTTATCATCCTTTTGAAAGCGACACTTCATTTATGGAATCCTGATTGAATTGATACAAGAACAAAGTTCTAAGGGAACCTGGCAGAACAGCACCTGCCAGACAGTGGGGTCACCCAAGTGGGGCTGGGGGGGGAGCTGCGGTGCGTGAGTGTGTGAACATAAAGACAGTTTTGTAAATGTTGAATGACATTGACTTTGAGTGTTAGTGTGGTTAAAGAGTGGAGATTGTGTTCTCTTTCCAGTATTTCAAACGTCGACAAGGCCGACCATGTGACAAACATACATGTGGCCTGAAACTGACTGAACAAGTGACAAGGTTCCACTCCCCTCCTCATCTTAATTGTGAAATAGTCTGTGCCCTCTGCTTTTTGAGGTTCCTAGAGTTGGCTTTACTGCCTGACGTTTGTCCCTTCCATTCAGGTATAGAACCGGTACTGATGGATGCACGTGCACACAGTTACCCACAGAAAGGGCTATTTTTATATATTGTCCATAGGTTGTGGTAGCTTATAGTCACTAACTGTTGGATCTGCTGTATGGATGTTTTAGCGTGGTTTTTGGATGGAGAGTCAATGTGGACTGGTCAATGTGCATAATGATTTGTATATATTATTGTTATTGTCATAATTTATATAGCGCCAACAGTTTCTGCAGCGCTTTACAATAACCAAAGGGAACGAAATACAAATAAACGGACGTAAGATGGAAACCAGAGGTGTAGAGGGCCCTGCTCATAGGAGCTTACAGTCTAGAGGTATTGGGGGTTGAGGAAGACGAGGAATTTCACTAGATAGCAGGATCATTAGTGCCAGTGGTTTGGGAATGGTGGGACCATAAGAGCGGCTTCAATCAAGTGTGAGTAGGAGAGCAGAGGGATGAGTTGCATCAGTGATGTGGTACGCTAATCTGACGAGGTGGGTTTTGAGGGATTTCTTGAAGGTCAGGGGAGAGTTTAAGGCGAGGCAAGTCATTCCACAGGACTGGTGCTGCCCTTGAGAAGTCTTAGGCTAGGGTCAGACGAACGCATTTTTCACATTGTCCGTGAAAAAGTGCGTTCGAACGAATGGACGTATTTTTTCACGGAATACGCGATAGCGGTCATACGATGCGCATTTTCGTCCGTGATTTTGTACGGAACATCAATAAAACCCTTTTGCGTCTGGACGTTATGTTGGCCGGACGTGTGCAGCGTCTGACGTCTCCCAAACACGCAAACACGCCGCTATGCGGCCGCAGCGCACTCTGTACGTCAGTAGTAGCGGTTTGACGTTCTCGAAAAAATGCGTTCGTTGGCCACTTGCGTTGCACGGACGAACTTTCGTGCGGCCGTTCGTCGTATGTTCTCTGGCATTGGACGTCATTTGCTGCTAGCACGGCCGTGATTTCGTGCGGCTAAATGCACGTGAAAAATGCGTTCGTCTGACCTTAGCCTAAGAGGCTAGAGTTGGCTGTGCGTGTGTAGACCGATGACAGGTGGAGATCACCTGCTTAAAGGAGTTGTCTAGATGGCACGTGCTTGCGGAGTAAAGAAGACCTGTAGGGAGGGGTTGAGTTATTGAGTGATTTAAATGTGAGCATCAGTATTTTAAACTGTATCCTGAAACGTACAGGAAGCCAATGGAGGGACCGGCAGAGTGGGGACGTATGTGAGGTGCGTTTAGTGAGAAAAATAAGCCTTGCCTCTGTATTCATTACAGATTGCAAAGGGGCAATACGGGAGTTGGGGAGGCCAATAAGGAGCGAGTTGCAAGTAGTAGTAGTCAAGTCGTGAAATGACAAGAGCATGATATATATATATATATGTACATATGGTAGCTGATTTTATAGAGACACTCTATGCACCCTGTCTACTTTACCTTCTCAAAGTGGTCATTTGGCTGCTGCTGCTGTATGAAGCAAAGGCTTCCCTCTGCCCACACAGCTGGCGCTCACTGCCAGGGGTTTGAATCACCTTGCTTGTCGAAGACCAGCATCGGGAACATGCAGTCATCAGAGGGTCTCCACAAGTGCTTGAAGCACTCGGTGAGACCATAGCCATAAGTTGGTGCTCTCCTCGCGCAGAGTGCACGCAGCACCGATCCATTGGTCTGAGCAAGCACACGACGAAACTCGAAGCAGCACTGATCCTGTAACTTGCCTGAGAAAGTTACGTAAATTACTCAATTTACGTAAGTAGCACAACAGACCTAAGAGAAGCCATGTGCTGCTGGACAGAAGGGAAGATTTTACCTTTACCTAAAAGAACGCTTCACAAAATAATTGTGTTGATGCCATCAGCCGCATCTGCACAATTATTAATTGGGGGGGGGGGGGGAAATGGTGTAGGCGTCAGTTTTATGTAGACTGTTCCTTTAACTTGTTAATTAGAATGTTTCATTACGAAATAAATGCTTATTACTGAATTACGCTCGGTGTTGTGTGTTGTTGCCTATAAACAAACATGAGTGACGGAGCTGCATTATACGATGCTAGTTAAGCGCTCGTCTGTCAAAATGACTAATCTCTGAAATTATTTACTTTAAGTAGGCTTTATGGGTTTTACTGGGTTTTCATTTTTATAATCACATGCATTTTTATAGTAGTAAATAAACATACGTGACAATACGTCTATACCCTAAATCTCTGTCATATTCATGGTGTTTGTTAAATGCCCGACGTGAATAGTCTTCTCTAAAACCGTCCAGTCATCCTTTCCATCACATTCAATTTCCTCCCTGATTCAAAACACATCATCTGTCCTCAGATTCCTATTGTTAATCCTTCTCATCACTCTGCTTATCCTTTACTTCCGACACGACAAAATGTTCTCCTGTCCTTCAGAATTTCACTTTTGATGCTCTTATTTTCTTCAAGAACCAAGAGATCTGAGGTTATAATGAGGAACGTATCCAACAGGAGATTTTTATAGTTATCAGTTGTAGCCGGCGGCAACCAAGTCCTCTTGCAGCAATCTCAACTATAATGTCCAGCTGATCATCTCCAAGTTGACGTTCCCTCATATCGAGCGTTGACAAATTTATGTCAAACTTTGGTACCAGTTAGAAAAATGTAGGAACCAACCAAAACATTTATTGGAGACCGGGAAAGTTTTGTCGGTAAATTCTTACAAAATAATTCGGACATTTAGGTGCCAGGGATAAAATTCTAGTCACTAAGTGGCTACCTGGCTCCTGAATTTGAAAAACACTGCCTTATTTTGGCCAGTGCTTGCTGACACTCGTCTAATGGTTATGTTGTGCTCTAGTAAGCTGGTCTCCAAATTACAAGATAATGGCGTTACCAAATAGGGAAATTCCTACTTGATTATTTGCCAACACTATAAAACCATGTTTTTGCTTACTCCATAGGGCTCTATTTCCTTTAGCATTCGGGCGAATAAGAGTTAACGTTAGGATACGTGACTTAAACCCATGCCCCCCATACTACCCTCTTAACCCTAAAACCGTGAGAAATCAGTTTGTGCATCGGCGATGGTGGACCGATCCGCTGCTTCTTGCCGCTGGGCAAGAGTGAGACTGGGGACAAAGAGTCCTCATTCTCCCTCCGCGATGACATCGCGGCCCTGCACGATCTCGTGAGAACGAGATCGCACAGGGCTCGCGGCCCCCCAGCACAACCCTCCATGGAGTCCTATGGACTCCAGGAGGTGATACTCTCGGCGACGCGGAAGCACCATGGTGAGTATCACTAAGGGTAGTACGTGGCTCGGGGCAAGCTGCTCAATTAGCACCTGCACCGGAATCTCACGCCATAACAGAGATGCTACGGGGAAACCTGCAGGTGTAGCGTCCCTGTTTTAGCGCGACCATGGGAATAGGGCCCTTAATGTACACGGTAACCCAGATGTGGACCCAGTGGCGTAGCGTGGGGGGGGCTGGGGGGGCCGTGGCCCCGGGCACAGTTTTGTTAGGGGCGCATTTGCGCCCCTAAAACTGGCCCGGGGGTTGAGGGGACCCAGATGCCGGGCAGCGCGAGAGTGCCTGCCCGGTCCTGAAGAGTCCGTCCTGTTAAAGGGAAGCGGCTGCGTGCAGGCGCAGCCGGTCACGTGGTCCGGCTAATCAGGTGGTACTGAGTCTCTGTACCACCTGACTGGCCGGACCGCGTGACCTGCGCACGCACGCAGCCGCATCCCCTTCAACAGGACGTACTCTTCAGGACCGGGAAGGCACTCCCGCGCTGCCCGGCATCTGGGTCCCCTCAACCCCTGCTGGAGCTGGAGCAATATCCAGGTGAGAGCTGGGGGCAAATCCATGAGCTGGGGGCAAATCCATGAGCTGGGGGCAAATCCATGAGCTGGGCAAATCAATGTGTGAGCTGGGGCAATATCCTATGTGCTGGGGCAAATCCATGTGTCAGCTGGGGCAAATCCATGTGTGAGCTGGGGCAAATCCATGTGCTGGGCAAATCCATGTGTGAGCTGGGGCAAATCCATGTGTGAGCTGGGGCAAATCCATGTGTGAGCTGGGGCAAATCCATGTGTGAGCTGGGGCAAATCCATGTGTGAGCTGGGGCAAATCCATGTGTGAGCTGGGGCAAATCCATGAGCTGGGGCAAATCCATGAGCTGGGGCAATATCCATGTGTGAGCTGGGGCAAATCCATGAGCTGGGGCATATCCATGAGCTGGGGCAAATCCATGAGCTGGGGCAATATCCATGTGAGAGCTGGGGCAAATCCATGAGCTGGGGCAAATCCATGTGTGAGCTGGGGCATATCCATGAGCTGGGGCAAATCCATGAGCTGGGGCAATATCCATGTGAGAGCTGGGGCAATATCGATAACGTGTCCACAGGTGGGGGGGGCGCACAATTCTTGGCTGGCCCCGGGCGCTGACAACCCACGCTACGCCACTGTGTGGACCCCTTACTCAAGGTGACTAGAAACAATCATCAGGGGTTGCTGTATCTCTGATGCAGAGGAGCTCGCCTTGGCATTTAGTACTGGCTGTCCTTTCTGGGTGATATCAGTCTGATTTACATATGCAATTACCTTCTTTGTAATGGCACCATCAAGCTAAAACCTAGTGAGACCTGAGCGGGGACACCTCGTAGGGCAGGCGACTAGTGCTGTTGCCCATTCTCATTGCTCTCATAAATCTTATTTTTGCTCACTATAAGATATTCAGGGTTATTCAAAGAGAATCGAAAAACCACTGCAGGTTCGGTGACTTTTCGTTCTCTTCAATTTGGTGTGATTTGGTCATCCCATTTCGGCGACCCTGCGGTGTATTCAGCAAGGACCACAGGGCCGCCAAAATGCAGGGAAAAGTCGCTGAAAACTCGCCGCAAAACGAAGGCGAATGCACACCGAAACCCGCAAAAACATCTGGATTAACCCACTGAAAGCGCCGGGAAAAACCCGAGCAGGAGCCGATCACACGCAGCACAGCCGCTGGAAAAAGCCGACACCGCAGACGAATGGAGTGAATAAATTAAGAAAACAGTTCGCTTGAATGTTTGAAAAGTGAAACGCTGTTTGCAAAGAAACTACTGAGCAAAAATGTCTGAAATTTACATATGAGGTCCAGGGAATGATAATAAAAAGGGCTGTTACAGAAAAAAGAAAAAACGATTAAAAAAAATTACCAATTTTTTTTAAGCATTTTTCGGGATTTCTTTTTTAAAAGATCCTAAAAATCTATAAATAAAGAGACTTTTTTCTGCAGAATATTATAATCAACGATTTATTAGATATTGAATTAAAACGGGAATATTTTTAACATTGAAGCCTATGGGATTCGCCTGAATAAATCTGCTGCATGAAACGAATGGCAGGGCAATTCGGCAAGTTTTCACTACTGGGTTTTGCTCTGTGAATAGACGAAGCATTGCTTCTCTATGGGGATTCACTGCCCTCGAACAGGCACCGTAAGTGCAGGCAATTCGCCGCCAGGATTTGGCGAATTGCCTGCTCTCTGGATAGCCGAATTGCCAAGAAAGGTAACCGAACGCTGATTTTCAGCGTTCAGTTCCCTTTCGGGAGCCATTCGGATCTCTTTGAATAACCCTGACAGATACTATTGTTTATATACTGTATATTTTTTACATCACAGCGTCCACGGTCAGTATAATGAAAACTGCACTAATGAATTGATCTTTTTTTATCTTTTTTAATTTCTAGATATTTGTATATACTTTGTACATGCTTAATGATATAGGGAAAAAGAGAATAAAGCCCATGGTTTATCCTTCTCGGTTCCTATAATTGGTTTTGATGCAAATAAAAAAAAAGAGGGAAAATTTTAAATCTCTCATGACTCCATAATGGCAATTAAATTTTGACATTATAATGCATTCCACAAGTCTATCTCTCACCGTCAGAGTCGTCTGTTCTCCACTTGAAATGAGGAAATTGGCCAACTAATGAAAAAAACAAATACTTTTTTAACATAAATTTTAAATTGGGCAGAACTGGACCCAGGACATACTTGAAAACGAGAGAAATCTCAATGTATCCTTCCTGGTAAAATCCTTTCTCAAAAAAAACTAAAAACTGCTCAGAATGGGAATCTGTACCATGAATTTAGGTTTTCTTTTGAAGCGGAGCTCACGTAAAATAAAGTGATACCGATGACTTGCTGTTAGAGGAGATCTCAAGCTACTCACACCATCAATGCCAGAACCTGACGTAAACCACAGGTGAAAATGACACCTATGAAAAATAATTCTAAAATTGATAAAACCCGCGCTTTGCTTGAAAGTGAGAAATCTTATGGCGTATCTCAAATATCACAATATTCTCATATATTGTATGTGAATCTTTTGGCATCCTGGGAATGATGTTAGCCTTTCAGGGTTATTCAAAGAGATCCAAAAGGTAACTGAACGCTGAAAATCAGCGTTCGGTTACCTTTCCTGGCCATTCGGCTATCCAGAGAGCAGGCAGCTCGCCAAATGTTGGCGAATTGCTTGCACATACGGTGCCTGTTCAAGGGCAGTGAAATCCCCATAGCTTCATTTATTTAGAGAACAAAGCCCAGCAGTGAAAAGTTGCCGAAATGCCCTGCCATTCGGTGTTTTCATGCGGCAGATTTATTCAGGCGAATCCCATAGGCTTCAATGTTAAAAATATTCCCATTTTAATACAATATCTAATAAACCGTTGATTATAATATTCTGCAGTAAAAAGTCTCTTTATAGATTTTTTTGGGATATTTTAAGCATTTTTTGAGATTTTTTTTGGCAAACATTTTTTGCTCATTTATTTAACGGCCCTTTTTAATTATCATTCATTGGATCATATGTAAATTTCAGACCTTTTCGCTCATTAGTTTCTTTACAAACAGCGTTTCACTTTTCAAACATTCAGGTGTACTGTTTTGTTTTTCCACTCCATTCGTCTGCGGTGTCGGGTTTTTCCGGCGGCTGCTCTGCGCTCTGATCAGCTCCTGCTCGGGTTTCTCCGTAGCCTTCGGCGGGGTTAATCCAGTTTTTGTGGGTTTCGGTGTGCATTCGCCTGGGTTTTGCGGTGAGTGTTAGGCAGGTTTTCGGCGGCTTTTCCCTGCACTACGACGGCCCTGTGGTGCTTGCTGAATACACCACAGGGTCGCCGAAATGGGATTGCCAAATCGCACCGAATTGAAGAGAACAAAAAGTCACCGAACATGCGGATGCTTTTCGATTCTCTTTGAATAACCCTGTTTGTTAGCGACATACAGCAATGATGCAAACTTCGGCAAACCAGGCTGTCACGTCTGAGATTTTATAAATCAAAAACAGAAATATGCAACAACCAACAAAGGGCATCATTACATTGTTCACGCTAAAACGGGAACGTAAAGGGGAAAAACCTGCGCTGCAGGTTTCTCCTTTACGTCCCCGTTTTAGCGTGATATTACGATGCAGGCAGAAAAAAAGTTCCCTGCATTGTAATCGGGCGCTAAGCCCTGGGATGCGCGCGGCAGCACTAAGCGCCGCTGTGAGCATCCACTCGATGGATTTCATTGGACTCCATTGAGGCAGACGCTGCCAGTCACATGACCTGCCCGATCTCGCCTCACGAGATCCGGCAGGTCAGCGTAGTGGTCCGCAGAGAGAGACTGAGGAACTTTTTTCCCCAGTCTCTCCCTGCTCCAGGCAGACGGAGGAGGCGGATGGAGCCGCGGACCTCGCCGTGGGATAGGAGGTGAGTATCTGATTAAATTGAGGGGAAGGGGGTTTCTGGCTGGTGCTAACGGATTCTGCAGCACCAGAATCTGTTAGCACCAAGTCCAGGCTGTGGTTAACTTTCGGGTTAACCGCAGCCGGACGGTAATTAGCATTAGTATATTGTAATACCAGGACTTTTTTTCAGGGGGTACTCGCCGGTACTCAGTACCGGCACCTCACCAGTCACCACCAGCCCAAACAGGAGAGACCATGATGCTCCTCCCTCCTCCTGCAGTGGGAGGCAGAGAATTGGAAGCGCTCAGCAGCACATATTGCTCCTGAATGCTTCCGATTGTCAGAAGTGTATGTAGGGACTGATAACCCCCTCTTCTCCCAGTAAGTGACAAGGGAGGGCTGGTTAAATAAAATCTCCCCTCTGTTTCTTTAGTGCCCCAGCTCTGGCAGATGTGTGTAAACATGCTTCACCCCCCTCTCTCTGCAGCCGCTGAAACTTTGAACAGCATGGGGGGGGCATATTTACACACATCTGCAAAAGCTATGAATTGTCAGGCAAGCGCTGTGATCAGAGGAGCTGGAACTGTAAGGCGGTACAGGTGGCTGCCTAAGAGTGCAAGACCAGGAGGAGGGGGTGCAAAACAAAATTTGCATCCCTGGTCACTTGCCTTGACCCCAATAAAGCAGCATATAATACGCATATACGATATTTGAGTAACAAGAATTTGTAACGCGGGAAAAACATGCAGCGGTAAAAGAAACCGGTTAACCCCCTCAGTTCTGGAGTCCCATGAAAAATAGCTCAAAAATATATATGTGTGTTGTCTAGGGTACCCAGGTTCAACTGGCCAGTGAATGAAACAAAAACAATCTTTGACTAGTCACCGTTGGGGCCCTTAAAAAAGCAATAAACAAGTGCGCAATGTTCTGCGTTTTCACCAGGCCGAAGACTTCTCACCCATCCGGTGTAACCGCTTGTCCTGGACCGATGAACGCTGAAGAAAGGGATCTTTCTCGAGAGGATCTGTCCTCGCTGCCACTTGGAACCCGATGCTGTTAACGCCTGCACTCCCGATCTGGTTCTCCTCCGCCAGAACACGAACACATAGGCTGCCAGCACTCCTCTCCAGTTTGCAGCCTCTCCTCACACGATATCCCTCTTTTTCCGAACTGCACTTTGTCAAGAACAGTTCAGCATAATACACAGCCAGCCGATGCACACTCTCTCTCCGATCACTGCAACAATGGATGCCGCCGTCTCTCTGCGCTCCAACTCTGCCAGGATCCCAGAAGTGTCACCTGCGACTGTTCTCTCTCACTGCTCGCTGTGTCCTGTCAAACGCTCAGGGAATAGCACAATCTCCAACAGGACTGTAGCAGCATCCACACTCCAGCCTGGTTTCAATCACTAATGGCCCCAGCGTGCGTCCTACGTCTCTCGTGGCTCTGCTCACACTGCCCATGCCTTGCACGAGGCTGCTGATGTCCTTCCTCCTCTTTGTACCACCCCCTTCCTGTCCTCACGCAAAGGGTGATGGGAGATGGAGTTTGTTTTGTCCAGCATAGTCCACAATGTCTCTGTCTCCCTCTAGTGGTATCAACAGTTCATTGCACCAGAGCACACTTTTAAAGCAGCGCTACATGATCATCGGAGGTTGCTGCACCTCTCATGCAGGGATGACTTCCTTGGCAATCAGTTCTAGCCACCCTTTCTGGGTGAGAGCAGGCTGATTTGCATATGGAGAATTCATCCCTGTAATGGCACAAGCAAGCTAAAACCTTGTGAGACCTGAGCGGGCACCCACCGTAGAGCAGGCCACTAGTGCTGTTGCTCATTCTCAGGACCCTCAAAACCTCTCTTTCTCTTACTCATCCTCTAAGATGCATCCAGTGCCCAGCAAGCTGCATTGTATCTGCCAAGTCAGAGAGCAGACTCCACCACGGTGCTGGATACGGAAGCCTGCACTCTCTCTCCTCCCGGTCCCTTCCTCCTTGCTGGTGCCTGGCCCCCTCTGATGATGTCAAAAGGAGCAAAAGAGGTCTACACTGCCGCCTTACCCCTCAGCCTCCCCAGCAGTTCCAGACAGTGTGAGGTGGACCCTGGAAGGTGGGAAGGTGGAAATTTAAGTCCTGGCTGCATTGCTCTGCAGGGATTCAGTGACAGGCAGGCCTCAGAACAAAGAAAAAAACTGCTGCTGCTTCCAAATACACTTCAAAAAAGCATTTAAAACTATCAGCTCTGGCAACACGGGTATGTTCACCTGGTCCTGCTGTTACCACCATGTAGGGTATTCACAAGGTCAAACACTCTCATTGGAGTCCCCCAATATTATTCAAACAGTACTTGGTGGATAGTGGAGTTTTATTGCTGTTGAGCTCCTACACACTGCGCATTACTGTGAGTTTCATTGCTGTGGAGCTCATACACACTGCACATTACCGTGAGTTTCATTGCTGTAGAGCTCATACACATTGCGCATTACTGTGAGTTTCATTGCTGTGGAGCTCATACACACTGCGCATTACTGTGAGTTTCATTGCTGTGGAGCTCATACATACTCAGCAGGGCGTGAGAGTACCCCACCTATTTTTTCCAGAAAAAAAGCACTGTGTAATACTAACGCTAGTTAACACTTTCGCTCCCCATGTTAAGCATAGGGAGTGTAAAGTACAGTAATCTCGCGCTGAAAAGCGAAGATACCAAACGCTAACGGGTTTTTGGATTGTAATTGTAATTGTAATTGGATTGTAATATGAATTGTAATATGGTGCACTTGCACTAGGGCCACCACGGATAACGTTAGCATGAACAATGTAATGGTGCCCAAAATGTGAAGAATGTAATATACATGTTATGCAATGCTGAGGATTTTAATTTATTTGTTCTATAAAACAATCTACACTATTGTTTATGCCTGGTTTTCCTGATCAATGACCTTCACCATACAACGCCAACCCACCAACATTGAGGTACCTTGGCACAGTGGTGGGCTTAACACAGTAAGGTTATAGTTTATGACGTATGTTTAAATACTTTTTTGTGCATTCTGTGCGAGACGAGCCCTTCCAATGCATTCTGTATGTTGTGAGAGAAGAACCATCCCTTAAAAAAATTGCGGTGTCATGAAACCCACCAAATATATCTGCTATGGATTGTCTGGCAGACCTGGAATGACCAATGGCTAAACTGGGCAAATGCCCATTAGGACTAGGCTGGTTGGAGGGACAGCTCTCCCTGACCATGTAAGCTCAATTATACACTTTGGAGAGATAGGAAGAGCTCCCTTACCAGAGCAGCTCTGATGTCACAGTGAAATATGACCAGGGTTGGGAGGAATCAGCTGTGATTCATGTAGACGAGGCTGGGCCCTCCGACACCCTCAAACCAGCCCACTTTCCACGAATCCACACACACAGCCCTACACTCAGCTTGGGCTGTCTAGACCTGATGATTCAAGACTGGACTCCAAGAATGATTCATCATCTGCTTACAATGTTCTCATATTATTTTATGCATTAACGTGATGACTTTCTCCGGCCTGGAGCTAGAAGAAACTGCGAACACTCAGAGCTTCAGCTTCAGGCCCATGTGTCATGGTCTCGGTGTATGCCGGGCAAGGGTATGAGCTATGGTGCAATGATATAACAGATGAGGCTTACGGATAAAGTATAATAGTATGTATTGGATAATATAGGCACAATGGCTAAATATAATGGATGGCTGGACATGGCAGGAATAGGGCTGGATAAAGAATAAACAGAACACAGAACAGAGACCAAGGGACAAGACAGAGGCAGCAAAAGCAGACATAGGAGTAACACATAAACAGAGTTGGTCACAGCAGAAATAAGGAGAACATAGAGGACATGAGCAGACTCACAGAACAGGACTAAAGATACAGATGATAAAGGAGGCAGAAGGCAAGGTTAGATCGCAGTGGGTTGGTAGGGTGTGTGGATCACACAGTAAACAGGTTACAGGGCTGGAGCACACGGTTAGAGGGTCTGGAGACTGAAGACAAGACTATAGGACTCTGGACATCATAAACAGAAGCTGTAGGAATCTGGATGCTGAAGGCAGGGCTGTATCATGGCTTGAGGTTGGAGAAGCGCAGTTTGGGGCCTGATCCTGAAAAGGTATGGCTTAAGGCTGGAGAAGCACCTCTTGGAGACCAAATGTTTGCGAAACATAAAGCAAGCTTCAGGGGGCAAGGTAAACAGGGTTAGCTTCAAGGTGGATGCTATACACCTCGAGTAGTGTAGCACAATGCTGAAGCATTGAGGAGGTGTGAGTCTCTTTTAAATACGGGGATACAGGGCTAATTGGAGGGAGCAGCTGTGGTGCCTGCAGGAAGGCCATAATGTTGCACAGTATTACAGGAAACAAACTAAGCTCACCATCCAAAGCATCACCATTTCCGGCTCCTGCATTTTCACTCTGCAGTTCCACTCCCACCCAGTCCCGAGCCTAAACCTGTAGCTCTCCCTTCCAGCTGCTTCCACTTTTCTTTCTAATTACCCTTTTCAAGCCCAAGCTTCTAGTCCTTCCCATGCAATCCCTGCTATTTTATTTCTGGCCACCAGCTCCACTTTTCCCCTGCGCCCTTTTGTTTCACATACCTCTGTCCTTTAGATTGTAAACTCACGGGATGTCTGGCTGCACACTAGCATAAAGTGCTGTTATTTTACGGACAGGGCCGTCTGTTCCTAATGTATCATTATGTCACGACCCCTGCCTGGTGCCCCCCAGAAATCCAGGAAAAATTCGCCGTGGCAAGAAAGGCAAACCCAGTGCTGCTCCACCCTGAAAGAAAGCCTGGCAGCACCTTTCATGCATGTGATTTTTCTCCCTTGTGTCTCCCTGTGTCTTGTTTCCTCCCCTCATTTTGTGTCTCCATCCTTCCATATCCCTCTGGTCAACCCCATTCCTGTCCTGCCCCTCTCAGTTAAGCAACATCCCTTTTCCCAAACATTTTACTGCTTTACCTATACTAATGTCCTCAGCATACCTGGACTTTGCAATAAACTCCTTTTTGCCCATGTTGAGTCTCCCATGTATCGCTGCATCTTGGGTTCTTCACCTTCCAGCTTGCACGGCCATGACACATTATTTATCATGTCTCACCTTTGTGCTTCCCCATTGTAAAGCGCCACTGAATCTGTTGGTGCTATATAAGTGGCTGTAACCGTAACAGGAAAGAGGCTGCCAAGGTTATCAAGCTGAAGCTGCACCGGTGTGGGCCTTCCTGCGGCGGCGACGGCGTGAGCCATGACAGTATGTCTATATTCAGCCCTGTGAAAAGCTAAGTATTTCGGCTCATCCTATGCCATTAGCATAGATGACTAAAATCTGTGTTTAGTTAGAATCGGTGTCACAGATGGGTGTATTGTATTTACCTACATGCAAGAATTAGGCTGGGCGTCCACTGGATCCATATTCATGCGAAAACATCGCACAAAGTCGTCCATGTCGTCAGACCAATCCAACAACACAATGAATGTACAGTCGTCCATTGCGTCAGACTTGCGACTTTTGAAGTCTGCTGCGGACTAGCGATCAGACCAAAAATTTTGGAAATATCGCACATGCAACTCAGACAGCCAGATGATCAGGGAAGGAGATGGATGCTGAGAAGTTGATTAGGGGAGTTAAAAACGCAATTATATTTTGTGTATGGGTGATGGGTGGGTCTCGCCATGTTTGGATAGGGCACAGGGTGAATGAATTTTAGGTCCTTTTTCAGCTGCGCAAAGAGATTAAAATTCACACCGAACTAATGCATCCAGTTCCTCCATATCCATTTTCCCACACAAAGGATTGCAGTGTTTCCAAAAGCAGAATGCAAATGCAATCGTTTCCAGAAAAAAACCAAGAATAAACTGTTTTTTGGGTCCATAGTCGTCCTTAGTCGCAGATCGCTAGTCTGGTGCAGTGGACGACCCTTGTCAGACCAAGTCGCACGACCGATATCGTTCCTAGTCTGACGACCAAGTCGGTCGCACGACTACGGATCCAGTGGACGTCCAGCCTTAGAATGCGACTGGTTAAAAAGGATGTGCAGACCTGTGCAACTGCTGTATTGTCGCTGCTGAGCTATTTCGCACCCATACGACCGAAGCCTTGAAGGGGTTAAAGTAAAATGGTCTTAATAAATAACAACTTCTTTTTTAATAACAACTTCAGTTTTTCTGTGTGTGCAAGGTCACATTACAGATGGGAAAAAAGCTGACATACAAACTTTATTATTTATCTTTTTACACATCAAAAACTTGCAAATTCTAAAGGATGTGTAGATATTTTTTTTATCCAATATGTATAAAGTTTTTTTACCAGGAAGGATACATTGTTTTGTTTTCAAGTATGTCCTGGGTTCAAGAACATTTAATTGTTACAGTCGTTGCATTTTATTACTTTGTATTTCTGTAAGATATTAAAATAAAACACAAATATACAGATTAACAGAAAATAAATATGTAGGAAATAAAGTCATTATGTTACATGTTTACAGGTGCATTCTGTATATAGTCACTGTGTTACATGTTTACAGGTGCATTCTGTATTGAGGTATGTTAATAGGGAGCTCTTAAGTGACTTTAGACTGGGGGAAGATTTGACGGCGTCTGGGAGGTTATTCCATAATTGTGGTGCTCTGTAGGAAAATGAGGATCGAGACACTTTCTTTTTGTATTGTGGTATTGCAAGTAAGGTGCAAGTCCTGGATCAGAGGTTATAGGAGAAAGGATATAACTCGATACAGAATTCACCCTGTAAACACGTAACATAGTGAGTATACTGTATTTCCTACATACTGTATTTATTTTTTGTGTTAATCTGTGTATTTCTGTTTTGTTTTTAATATCTTGTATTTTATTACTTTGTATTTCTGTAACGACTGTAAAAATTCAATGCTCTTGAACCCAGGACATACTTGAAAATGAGAGAAATCTCAATGTATCTTTCCTGGTAAAATACATTATATATAAATAAATTTATAATGAATTCTAATAAATAAATCGGGGTGCCGGACAAAATCCCTACAGCCAGGTTCCCTAATGCCAACATCCCGATGGCCAACTTCCAGACAGGACAAGTGCCGGACATACCAAGTTCCCTACACGGCCAACTTCCAGACATCCAAAATCCCAGCAGCTAACCCTAAAACTAACACCCTAACCCTAGGTTTAAGGGGGTAAGGGCTAGGTTTAGGGGGGTTAGGGCTAGGTAGAGGGGGTTAGGGTTAGGGGGTTAGGGCTAGGTTTAGGTTTATGGGGGCTAGGGCTAGATTTAGGGGGTGGGGTTAGGGCTAGGTTTAGGGGGTTAGGGTTAGGGCTAGGTATAGGGGTTAGGGCTAGGTTTAGGGGGTTAGGGTTAGGGCTAGGTTTAATGGGTTAGGGAGCAGGGTTAGTGTTAGCCGCTGGGATTTCGGATGTCTGGAAGTTGCCCATCAGGGAGTTGTCTGTGTAGGGAAGTTGGCCGTCAGGGAGTTGTCTATGTAGGGAAGTTGGCCGTGTAGGGAAGTTGGCCAACTTCCCTACAGACAACTCCCTGATGGCCAACTTCCCTACACAGACAACTCCCTGATGGCCAACTTCCCTACACGGCCATCAGGGAGTTGTCTGTGTAGGGAAGTTGGCTGTGTAGGGAAGTTGGCCGTCAGGGAGCTGTCTGTGTAGGGAAGTTGGCTGTGTAGGGAAGTTGGCCGTCAGGGAGTTGTCTGTGTAGGGAGGTTGGCCGTGTAGGGAGGTTTGCCGTCCGGGAGTTGTCTGTGTAGGGAAGTTGGCCGTGTAGGGAAGTTGGCCGTCGGGGAGTTGTCTTTGTAGGGAAGTTGGCCGTCGGAGTTGTCTTTGTAGGGAAGTTGGCCGTCAGGGAGCTGTCTGTGTAGGGGAGTTGTCTGTGTAGGGAAGTTGGCCGTCAGGGAGTTGGCCATGTAGGGAAGTTGGCCGTCAGGGAGTTGTCTTTGTAGGGAAGTTGGCCGTGTAGGGAAGTTGGCCATCAGAGAGTTGTCTGTGTAGGGAAGTTGGCCATCAGGAAGTTGTCTTAGTAGGGAAGTTGGCTGTGTAGGGAAGTTGGCCGTCAGGGAGTTGTCTGTGTAGGGCAGTTGGCCGTGTAGGGAAGTTGGCTTTCAGGGAGTTGTCTGTGTAGGGAAGTTAGCCGTCAGGGAGTTGTCTGTGTAGGGAAGTTAGCCGTCAGGGAGTTGTCTGTGTAGGGAAGTTAGCCGTCAGGGAGTTGTCTGTGTAGGGAAGTTGGCCGTCAGGGAGTTGTCTGTGTAGGGAAGTTAGCCGTCAGGGAGTTGTCTGTGTAGGGAAGTTGGCCGTCAGGGAGTTGTCTGTGTAGGGAAGTTGGCCGTCAGGGAGTTGTCTGTGTAGGGCAGTTGGCCGTGTAGGGAAGTTGGCCGTCAGGGAGCTGTCTGTGTAGGAAGTTGGCTGTGTAGGGAAGTTGGCCGTCAGGGAGCTGTCTGTGTAGGGAAGTTGGCTGTGTAGGGAAGTTGTCTGTGTAGGGAAGTTGGCCGTGTAGGGAAGTTGGCCGTTGGGGAGTTGTCTTTGTAGGGAAGTTGGCCGTCAGGGAGCTGTCTGTGTAGGGGAGTTGTCTGTGTAGGGGAGTTGTCTGTGTAGGGAAGTTGGCCGTCAGGGAGTTGGCCATGTAGGGAAGTTGGCCGTCAGGGAGTTGTCTTTTGTAGGGAAGTTGGCCGTGTAGGGAAGTTGGCCATCAGGGAGTTGTCTGTGTAGGGAGGTTGGCCGTGTAGGGAGGTTTGCCGTCAGGGAGTTGTCTGTGTAGGGAAGTTGGCCGTGTAGGGAAGTTGGCCGTCGGGGAGCTGTCTGTGTAGGGGAGTTGTCTGTGTAGGGAAGTTGGCCGTCAGGGAGTTGGCCATGTAGGGAAGTTGGCCGTCAGGGAGTTGTCTTTGTAGGGAAGTTGGCCGTGTAGGGAAGTTGGCCATCAGGGAGTTGTCTGTGGAGGGAAGTTGGCTGTCAGGGAGTTGTCTGTGTAGGGAAGTTGGCCGTCAGGGAGCTGTCTGTGTAGGGAAGTTGGCCGTCAGGGAGTTGTCTGTGTAGGGAAGTTGGCCGTCAGGGAGTTGTCTGTGTAGGGCAGTTGGCCGTGTAGGGAAGTTGGCCGTCAGGGAGTTGTCTGTGTAGGGAAGTTAGCCGTCAGGGAGTTGTCTGTGTAGGGAAGTTGGCCGTCAGGGAGTTGTCTGTGTAGGGAAGTTGGCCGTCAGGGAGCTGTCTGTGTAGGGAAGTTGGCCGTGTAGGGAAGTTGGCCATCAGGGAGTTGTCTGTGTAGGGAAGTTGGCCGTCAGGGAGTTGTCTGTGTAGGGCAGTTGGCCGTGTAGGGAAGTTGGCCGTCAGGGAGTTGTCTGTGTAGGGAAGTTGTCCGTCAGGGAGTTGGCCATGTAGGGAAGTTGTCCGTCAGGGAGTTGTCCGTGTAGGGAAGTTGGCCATCAGTGAGTTGTCTGTGTAGGGATGTTGGCCGTCAGGGAGTTGTCTGTGTTGGGAAGTTGGCCGTCAGGGAGTTGTCTGTGTTGGGAAGTTGGCCGTCAGGGAGTTGTCTGTGTAGGGCAGTTGGCCGTGTAGGGAAGTTGGCCGTCAGGGAGTTGTCTGTGTAGGGAAGTTGGCCGTCAGGGAGTTGTCTGTGTAGGGAAGTTGGCCGTCAGGGAGTTGTCTGTGTAGGGAAGTTGGCCGTCAGGAGTTGTCTGTGTAGGGAAGTTGGCCGTCAGGGAGTTGTCTGTGTAGGGAAGTTGGCGTCAGGGAGTTGTCTGTGTAGGGAAGTTGGCCGTCAGGGAGTTGTCTGTGTAGGGAAGTTGCCGTCAGGGAGTTGTCTGTGTAGGGAAGTGGCCGTCAGGGAGTTGTCTGTGTAGGGCAGTTGGCCGTGTAGGGAAGTTGGCCGTCAGGGAGTTGTCTGTGTAGGGAAGTTAGCCGTCAGGGAGTTGTCTGTGTAGGGAAGTTAGCCGTCAGGGAGTTGTCTGTGTAGGGAAGTTGGCCGTGTAGGGAAGTTGGCCGTCAGGGAGCTGTCTGTGTAGGGAAGTTGGCCGTGTAGGGAAGTTGGCCATCAGGGAGTTGTCTGTGTAGGGGAGTTGTCTGTGTAGGGAAGTTGTCCGTCAGGGAGTTGGCCATGTAGGGAAGTTGTCCGTCAGGGAGTTGTCTGTGTAGGGAAGTTGCCCGTCAGGGAGTTGTCTGTGTAGGGAAGTTGCCCGTCAGGGAGTTGTCTGTGTAGGGAAGTTGCCCGTCAGGGAGTTGTCTGTGTAGGGAAGTTGCCCGTCAGGGAGTTGTCTGTGTAGGGAAGTTGCCCGTCAGGGAGTTGTCTGTGTAGGGATGTTGGCCGTCAGGGAGTTGTCTGTGTTGGGAAGTTGGCCGTCAGGGAGTTGTCTGTGTTGCGAAGTTGGCCGTCGGGATCTTGGCATTAGGGAACCTTATTGTAGGGATTTTGACCCAAACCCAAATAAAACGATTCAATAAAACATTGTGTACCTATGCTAACTTAACATGGAAACAAGTGTTTGAGAATCTAAATGAAAGCTTTACAGTGACCCAAATGGAAACATCATCCCCAATTCAAAGAGTGTTGACAATGCGTACCTGCTCGTCTTGACCCTTATCATACATGCGCTCGATGGTTAGTCGCTGCTTTCTTATGTACACACGTTTTGTGCATTAGAACTTTGATTGTTTAATGTCTGACGTTTTTAAGCATTTATCCCTTTCGCTGCTAGGTTTAGGGGGTTAGGGTTAGGGCTAGGTTTAGAGGGTTAGGGCTAGGTTTAGAGGGTTAGGGCTAGGTTTAGGGGGTTAGGGCTAGGTTTAGGGGGGTTAGGGTTAGGGCTAGGTTTAATTGGTTAGGGAGTAGGGTTAGTGTTAGCCGCTGGGATTTCGGATGTCTGGAGGTTGCCCATCAGGGAGTTGTCTGTGTAGGGAAGTTGGCCGTCAGGGAGTTGTCTATGTAGGGTAGTTGGCCGTGTAGGGAAGTTGGCCATCAGGGAGTTGTCTTTGTAGGGAAGTTGGCCGTCAGGGAGTTGTCTGTGTAGGGAAGTTGGCCGTCAGGGAGTTGTCTTTGTAGGGAAATTGGCCGTGTAGGGAAGTTGGCCGTAAGGGAGTTGTCTGTGTAGGGAAGTTGGCCGTCAGGGAGTTGTCTGTGTAGGGAAGTTGGCTGTCAGGGAGTTGTCTGTGTAGGGAAGTTGGCCGTCAGGGAGTTGTCTGTGTAGGGAGGTTGGCCGTGTAGGGAAGTTTGCCGTCAGGGAGTTGTCTGTGTAGGGAAGTTGGCCGTCAGGGAGTTGTCTGTGTAGGGAAGTTGGCCGTCAGGGAGTTGTCTTTGTAGGGAAATTGGCCGTGTAGGGAAGTTGGCCGTAAGGGAGTTGTCTGTGTAGGGAAGTTAGCCGTCAGGGAGTTGGCCATGTAGGGAAGTTGGCTGTCAGGAAGTTGGCCGTGTAGGGAAGTTGGCCGTGTAGGGAAGTTTGCCGTCAGGGAGTTGTCTGTGTAGGGAAGTTGTCTGTGTAAAGGAGTTGGCCGTGTAGGGAAGTTGGCCGTCAGGGAGCTGTCTGTGTAGGGAAGTTGGCCATGTAGGGAAGTTGGCCGTCAGGGAGTTGTCTGTGTAGGGAAGTTGGCCGTCAGGGAGTTGTCTGTGTAGGGAAGTTGACCGTCAGGAAGTTGGCCATTAAACATAAAAACACACGTTTTGTGCATTAGAACTTTGATTGTTTAACCTTTTCGCTGCTGAAGCTTTTCCCGCCTCTGTGCTGAGCTCATTTTTACCGATTTTTACTTATCATGTTTAAATGCGTTTTGAAGGCTTATTTTAGTATATGACCCAGACATATTATATATCGTTCTTTCCGTCAGACTCGGCAGATTCATAATATGTCATTATTATATGTATACGTCATGACCTGCCTGTTTATTATAACAAAAAATGCAATAAAATCTGAATTTTCAATAATTTACAACGTGTAAAGTGTTTTTTTTTCACATTTTAACATGCGAGCAATTGCGGTTATATTTTGTATGGGGTGCGCTTGTTAAAAACATTAGAGATGGGGTCTCATTACATTTTTTTTGGGGAAAAGTACGTGATTTTTAACAAACGCACCGCATACAAAAATCGTTAGTGCAGCATCATTGTTCACATTATAATTGAAGTGGGAACAATATTGCTGCATTAACAAACCAAAAAAAAGAAAAAAAAACTTGTTTATTTTTTTTTATAATTTTTTTTTAAATATATATATATATTTTTTAAACTTTTTTTATACTCATGTTTAGTATTGTTGGAACGGCCATGCTGTGGCCGATCCAACAATACAAAACATTAACCCCTAACTGCCACGGATCGGGAGATAGGGGGGTTCATTGGAACCCCCTATCTCCACCATTGGTGGCAGTTAGGGGTTAACTCCAGGACTGGCGTCATCGTGCTATGCACCATGATGCCAGTCCTCAGGGGGCATTCCCGGAAGCTTGGCCGACATCCAAGATGTCGGCCAGCTCCGGGAAAGGATCACGAACCGGCGCTTTTCAGCGCCGATTCGTGATCCGGCCCCCATGGGGTTAATGCCAGGTACCATTTGGAAGCGCAGGCTGTGCCCTTCCAAACGGTGCCTGGGTTAACCCCCTGCACGCCGCCGATCGGGAGGGAGAGAGGTCCGAAGGACCTCTCCCCCCTCCCTTTCAGCCGCCTCCTCCGCACATGCGGGGGGCGCCTGAATTAGGTGTCATCGCGCCCCCGCGATGACACCTAATTACTCCGGCGGCGGTTCTGGGTGCTGGGCTGACATCGAGGATGTCAGCCCGCACCGGGGGGGCCAGCGATCGGCCGGAACCCGGCCGAACGCTGGCCCCAAAGAGAGGACGCGCTCAGCGCGTCCACCGCATGGAATGCTACCTGTGGTTGGACGCGCTGAGCGCGTCCACCACAGCGAAGTGGTTAATGTCTGACGTTTTTAAGCCTTTAACCCTTTCGCTGCGGAGGACGCGCTCTCGGACCTCTCTCCCTCCCGATCGCCGGCGTTGCGGGGGTTAATCCAGGCACCGTTTGGAAGGGCACAGCCTGCCCTTCCTAACGGTACCTGGAATTAACCCCATGGGGGCTGGATCACGAATCGGCGCCGAAAAGCGCCGGTTCGTGATCCTTTCCCGGAGCTGGCCGACATCTTGGATGTCGGCCAAGCTTCCGGGAATGCCCCCTGAGGCCTGGCGTCATTGTGCATAGCACGATGACGCCAGTCCTGGAGTCAACCCCTAACTGCCACCAATGGTGGAGATAAGGGGTTCCAATGAACCCCCTATCTCCCAATCCGTGGCAGTTAGGGGTTAATGTTTGATATTGTTGGATCGGCCAGAGCATGGCCGTTCCAACAATACCAAACTTGACTATGAAAAAGTTTTTAAAAAATAATTAAAAATAAAAATAAAAAAATATTTAAAAACAAAATTATAAAACAAAATGAACAAGTTTTTTTTTCGGTTTTTTTTGGTTCGTTAATGCAGCAATATTGTTCCCATTTCAATTATAATGTGAACAATGATGCTGCACTAACGATTTTTGTATGCGGTGCGTTTGTTAAAAATCGCGTAACTTTCCCCCAAAAAATATGTAACGAGACCCCATCTCTAATTTTTTTAACAAGCGCACCCCATACAAAATATAACCGCAATTGCTTGCATGTTAAAATGTGAAAAAAAAACACTTTACACATTGTAAATTATTGAAAATTCATATTTTATTGCATATTTTGTTATAATATACAGACAGGTCATGACGTATACATATAATAATGACATATTATGAATCTGCCGAGTCTGATGGAAAGAACGATATATAATATGTCTGGGTCATATACTAAAATAAGCTTCAAAACACGTTTAAACATGATGAGCAAAACCGGTAAAAATGACCTCAGCACAGAGGCGTGAAATGCCTCAGCAGTGAAAGGGTTAAAGCAGGGGTCAGCAGCCTTGTCCCTCCAGATGTTTTTGAACTACGTCTCCCATGATGCACAGCCATTCACTAGGTTGGTTAGACCTGGAGGGAAACCTAATATTGAAACAACTGGGAGGACCAAGGTTGCTTACCCCCCTGCTTGAAAGTCTCTTGGCACCAGCTGCAACAATCATGTTTGGCGCTTCATAACTCAATGTATGTAACATACATTCGAATGTGCGGTGACTTTTCGAATCTCTTTGAATTAACCTGTATATAACCGCAAAGGTTTGGATGATAGAGTGGGAAAACATTTTTTTACACTATTTAAATGATTGAGATCTGAATGAAAAATGAATCACACACAGGGTAACACATTCGGTGACTTTTCGTTCTCTTCAATTTGGTTCCTTTTGCCGATCCCGTTTCGGTGACCCTGCGGTGTATTCAGCAAGCACCACAGGGTCCCCGAATTGCAGGGAAAAGTCACCGCAAACCCGACGAAAACGAACCGCAAAACCCACCAAATGCACGCCGAAAACCCCCAAAGACATCTGGATTAACCCTCAAAAAACCCGAGCAGGAGCCGATCACACGCAGCGAAGCAGCTGAGTCGCAGACGAGGCAGTGAATAAATTAGCAAAACAATTTGTGTAAATGTGTGAAAATAAAACACTGTTTGCAAAGAAACTACTGAGCGAAAATGTCTGAAATTTACATATGAGGTCCAGAGAATGATAATAAAGAGGGCTGTTACAGAAAAAATAAGTAAACTTTAAAAAAAAAACAAAAAATCGGACTTTTTAAAAAAAAAAAAAATTCTGAAAAATGCTTAAAATATCCTAAAAAATCTATAAAGAGACTCTTTACTGCAGAATTTTATAATGAACGGTTTTAGATATTGAATTAAAACGAGAATATATTTAACATTGAAGCCTATGGGATTCTCCTGAATAAACTTGCCGAATTAGGCTAGGGTCAGACTGAGGCAGTGCGAACGCGCGTTCTGGCGCACTTAATCACGGCCGCACTAGCAGCAGATGCCGGGCAATGACGGCCAATATACGAAGTACGGTCGCACAAAAGTCCGGCCGCGCAACGCAAGTGGAAAATGAACGCATTTTTTCGAGAACGTGAAACCGCAGGTACTGACGTACAGAGTGCGCTGCGTCCGCTAGCGGCGTGTGTGCGTGATTAGGAGACGTCAGACGCTGCTAATGTCCGGCCAACATAACGTCCAGACGCAAAAAGTGTTTTATTGATGATCCGTACAAAATCACGGACGAAAATGCGCATCGTATGACCACTATCGCGTATTCCGTGAAAAAATGCGTCCATTCGTTCGAACGCACTTTTTCACAGACAACATAAAAATGCGTTCGTCTGACCCTAGCCTTAAACCACCGAATGACAGGGCATTAGGGGAACCTTTCACTGCTGGTTTGTGTTCTCTGAATAGCCGAAGCAGTGCTTTTTCATGGGGATTTCACTGCCCTCGAACAGGCAACGAACAGGCACCGTATGTGCAGGCAATTCGCCAGGATTTGGCGAATTGCCTGCTCTCTGAATAGCCGAATGGCCAGGAAAGGTAACCGAACGCTGATTTTCAGCGTTCGGTTACCTTTCTCAAGCAATTTGGAGCTCTTTGAATAACCCTGAAAGTATCTGCCTGGTTAGGCTAGGGTCAGACTAACGCATTTTTCGCGTCGACCGTGGAAAAGTGCGGTCGAACGAACGGACATATTTTTTCACGGAATACGCGGCAGCGGTCATACGATGCGCCTTTTCGTCCGTGATTTTGTACGGATCATCAATAAAACCCTTTTTGCGTCTGGACGTTATGTTAGCCGGACATTAGCAGCGTCTGACGTCTCCTAATCACACACACACGCCGCTATGCGGCCGCAGCGCACTCTGTACGTCAGTAGTAGCGGTTTGACGTTCTCGAAAAAATGCGTTCGTTTGCCACTTGCGTTGCGCGGACGAACTTTCGTGCGGCCGTACTTCGTGTGTTCCCCGGCATTGGACGTCATTTGCTGCTAGCACGGCCGTGATTTTGTGCGGCTAAACGCACGTTAAAGCTGCGTTCGTCTGACCCTAGCCTAAGATATATCCGTATCTGCACTAATAAATAATCAAAAATATAAATTTCACTAAATTACAAAAAAAGCCACCAAAATATTCAGCTCCAGGCCCTTAAAGATCTTAATCCGGGCCTGATAATGCTATAGCTTTTTTCTGACCCAAGAAAACCTGTGAGTTAGGACACATTCCTATGAAACGGATTGGAGCCGTAGGACCATTTCATCCATCTATCATCATATCTACATAGTCCTGGCTCCAACATTTGGTTTCTTCTCCTTTATTAAAGTTCAATTTTTGCTTAAATTTTCATTAAAAAAGGTGAAAAAGAATAAAACCAGATGCGCCTCTCTTTTGGAATAAATAAAATACTTCACATACTTTGTAGTTTCTGTTGTAAATTTGTTCTGTCGTCACATGTTATTAAGTTTCCCCCAGTTGTGATGTTTAGACCTACTCATGTATCGGTTATGTATGAGTTACCCGTGTTTGACGAGCATAGTGCAATTTGTGGGTGTAACACCGTCAAGTCATGTTTTAACACATCCATTGCGATGTGTGTTGTCATATCATCCTGCCCCGACATGTAATGGTCCCTCAGGTTGGTCCTTCAATTTACGTTTCTGTGAGTTGGATACAGTGACACCACGTGGGCAGTTTTAGATAACACAGGACACATAGAAAGACCGAGGCAAAATCCTCTGGAAATAGAAACATAGGTTCTTATCTGCCGACATTTTCTTTTGGCCCATCTAGTCTGCCCAATTACATGGATACTTTACCTGGATTTATCTTTTGTTTAGGATAGCCTTATGCCTATCCCATGCCTGCTTAAATTCAATTACTGTTTTGGCCTCTACCACTTCAACTGGAAGAATGTAATGCTTCCTGATGTTACTTTTAAACCTTTGCCCCTCAAATCTAAGACTATGTCCTCTTGTTTTGCTATTTTGTTTCCGTTTAAATATACTCCCTTCCTCTACCTTGTGGATTCCCTTTACGTATTTAAATGTTTCTATCATATCTCCTCTGTCTCGTCTTTTTTCCAAGCTGTACATGGAAATGCCTAGAAAACCCAGTGAAAAGATCATAAGTAATCAAAGGGCCAAACCCACCAATGTGCATGACATGAAAAGAGCTGCCCTTTTGTACATTATTTATTAAAATTCATTATTTTGATTTTTTTTTTCTCTTCAAGCAGGAGATGTTAGTAGTTCTAGAAGGTAATAAAAAACAAAACACAAATAATAGGGCAGCTGCCGGGTAACATGTTGCCGACAAGTCATCAACTATAAGGCTGCTGTCAGACGAGCGTAGTGTTCACGTCCGTGATTGCGCCTAAAAGTACGTCCGTGATAGCATGACAGGAAGCCCATTGGAGCCTGACACATGAAGTACGTCCGCACTGAACTGCGGACGCACAACGGCCGCGGCCCACGGACGCAAGGCAGGCAAGAACGTACAACCCCTAGAACGGCCGCACAAAGTGCGCTGCGTCCGCAACGTCCGCATAGCTTTGTGTGTGAGTGATGGAACGTGGTCAGACGGACTGCATTTATACGTCCAGCATTTTTCACGGACAAAATGGTTTTGCCTTTTATTTTATTTTCCCTCCTACATCCGTCAAAATATACATCAGTGAATAAACGGACTGTGTGGCCACTACTGCGTCTTCCGTACTAACGTACGTCTGTGTGCACGGACGTACAGTCCGTAGAAATCACGCTCGTCTGACCCTAGCCTAAGAGGTGGGGAAGGAGGAAATAAAAGTGTGGAAGGCTGCAAAGTCTCAGCATTGTGCCTAGACAGGGGGCAAGATGTTGGTTGAGAGTAGAATACATCAATAGAATACTGCAGACTAGTATACAGTAGGGAAAGCGACGTTCTAGCCTAGAGCGCCACTTCTCATCTATAGCATAAAGTATAATTCCAACAGAGAGGTAGGGTAAAGAGCAAAGTAACAGTGAAAAGGTGTATATGCGTGGTAGGGGCAATGTCCTCAGCCCGCATCCAAGAATGGGGCAGGACACACAGCCTCCATAGTGGTACAGGACAGGCTGAGGAGCAACCACTCTAAGCCCTCCTCCCTCTAGATCTCATGACACCAGCCACACCATCAAAGGAGATCCAGGGATTCGTCCAGTCGTCCATCTATCACAGGGAGTCGACTGTTCGGCCAAAAGAAGCCCACATTGAATTGGTTTGCCACTAGGTCAGCCGTTGCCCTGGATACCACTGAGAGAGCACCAACTGTGTCTCCATCACCAGGCAGGGGCACCTCGAATCCAGCATGATAGAGATCATTGTCTGCCATCAGGGAAGCAAGATCCCTGGATATGTAAGCTTGTACTCATTGGCTTCAATCTGCTCTTCCCTTATAACTAGTGTCCATCACTCCTCAATCACTATGTTCCTTTCCGATCAAAGGAGCTGCTTCAGCTACGTGCCCATTTTCCTGCCGGTAGTTGGCATGCGTTTCGTGTGCCGAACGAGGACTTCAGCCCACAACAGCTCACACAGCTCCACTAGCAATAATTTTAAGTTCACTTTTGTTAAAGGATGCTCCAGTTCCGAAGGCAAATCTCTAATCTCATCCAGGCCTGAAAGCACATACTCCGAGGTGGTGCGATGGGAGTGCAGGCCAATGCTCCATGGATCCCTAACTACCTCAACTGTGCCTGCACTCAAGCAGCCTCTAGAATGTGAGGGACGTGGGCCCTCCACCACTCGACCCAGATCTGCGTTATTCCCTGCTGGTGCCATGGCAGGGATTAAAGTGGGCGACAAGGTTTAGATCAGCTAGACCCCGAGGGACTCAGATGCTGCGTGGTTAGCAAGATGGCCGCCAAAGGAATTCTCCAGTAGTGAAAATGTCAGATCTATGGCCGTAGGACACTCTGTAGCCAAAGAGATGCACTCCGTCACACAACAGGCAATCGTCTCCAGTGACTGAGCCAAGGCAGGGGTGAAATGTCTCAGCCATACAATCAAAAAAATCATCAATAGCAGGACAGAGCTTCTGTATCCAGCATCCATTCACCAAGACCTCCAACCTCACCCCCTCTGTGACTGTGACATTTTTTGAACATTTGTGCTATGTGCATGGTATGAAAAGGCCTGCCCTTTTGTATATTCAATATGCTGAGTGTGAAGTGACTAAACATTTCTGCAATGTGCATTACATGAAATGTGATGCCCTTCGTTATTTCTTATATATATTTAGGTAAAGGTCATAGAACACATATTTAAGTGCTGGAGAAATCTACTTGGCATAGTAAAGGTCACATCATCCCCAGACGTTTATATACCTCTATTTGCTATATTTAGGCAGTAAACATGTGACTGTATCACGACTCTCTGACCCACACACAGTACAAGTTGCAATCTAAACTGTCGGGCCTTAGAATGGCTGGTATTCAGCTAACTATCAGACAAACCGGCACGAAATGCAACGTCAGTGGAAAAGCCAAGGTCTTATGCAAGAGGGGCTAGTCTTAAAAGCCAAAATCAGTAACAAAGGAGATTCTTACACAAGCTGGGAATAAAGGATACCACAAATTAGAGAGTCAGTATATAGGTAAGCCAAGGTGAATACATAACTATAGAGTAGACTTGTAAATTTTCGCTTCGGCTCGTTTCGACCGATTTCCGTTTCGGTTTGTTTTTTGTATCGACCTTTTTTTCGGAAATTTTCGGGTTTTTCGAAACGTCTGTTCTCCTTGTTTCAAAGTGTCTATTCGTTTTGACGTAAACTAATGTTTTTTCGGATCCGATATTTCTGTTTATACGATAATTCTGCCGATACGATAATTCTGCCATTTAGATTTCTCATGTTTTACAAGAAGGATACATTGAGATTTCTCATGTTTTACAAGAAGGATACATCGAGATTTCTCATGTTTTACAAGAAGGATACATTGAGATTTCTCATGTTTTACAAGAAGGATACATTGAGATTTCTCATGTTTTACAAGAAGGATACATTGAGATTTCTCATGCTTTACAAGAAGGATACATTGAGATTTCTCATGTTTTACAAGAAGGATACATTGAGATTTCTCATGTTTTACAAGAAGGATACATTGAGATTTCTCATGTTTTACAAGAAGGATACATCGAGATTTCTCATGTTTTACAAGAAGGATACATTGAGATTTCTCATGTTTTACAAGAAGGATACATCGAGATTTCTCATGTTTTACAAAAAGGATACATTGAGATTTCTCATGTTTTACAAGAAGGATACATTGAGATTTCTCATGTTTTACAAGAAGGATACATTGAGATTTCTCATGCTTTACAAGAAGGATACATCGAGATTTCTCATGTTTTACAAGAAGGATACATCGAGATTTCTCATGTTTTACAAGAAGGATACATTGAGATTTCTCATGTTTTACAAGAAGGATACATTGAGATTTCTCATGTTTTACAAGAAGGATACATCGAGATTTCTCATGTTCTACAAGAAGGATACATCGAGATTTCTCATGTTTTACAAGAAGGATACATTGAGATTTCTCATGTTTTACAAGAAGGATACATTGAGATTTCCATGTACAAGAAGGATACATTGAGATTTCTCATGCTTTACAAGAAGGATACATTGAGATTTCTCATGTTTTACAAGAAGGATACATTGAGATTTCTCATGTTTTACAAGAAGGATACATCGAGATTTCTCATGTTTTACAAGAAGGATACATTGAGATTTCTCATGTTTTACAAGAAGGATACATTGAGATTTCTCATGCTTTACAAGAAGGATACATTGAGATTTCTCATGCTTTACAAGAAGGATACATTGAGATTTCTCATGTTTTACAAGAAGGATACATCGAGATTTCTCATGTTTTACAAGAAGGATACATCGAGATTTCTCATGTTCTACAAGAAGGATACATCGAGATTTCTCATGTTTTACAAGAAGGATACATTGAGATTTCTCATGTTTTACAAGAAGGATACATTGAGATTTCTCTGGTTTCCCGGGAAGGATACATTGAGATTTCTCTGGTTTTCCGGGAAGGATACATTGAGATTTCTCTGGTTTTACAGGAAGGATACATTGAGATTTCTCATGTTTTACAAGAAGGATACATTGAGATTTCTCATGTTTTACAGGAAGGATACATTGAGATTTCTCCTGCTTTACAAGAAGGATACATCGAGATTTCTCATGCTGTACAAGAACGATACAATTTGATTTCTCATGTTTTACAAGAAGGATACATTGAGATTTCTCGGGTTTCCCGGGAAGGATACATTGAAATTTCTCTGTTTTTCCAGGAAGGATACATTGAGATGGGAATGATACAAAGAAAATGACAGAATCAGCGACTATAACCGAAAAATACATTGTCCGAAATCACTGAAATGGAACCGAGATCAGGAATGGAACGAAAATGATTTTCGATTTTACACATTTCTAGTCCATTCGAAAATTCCGAAAAGTTTTCGTTTCGGCTCGAAAATTTGTTCAGATCTGCCGTTTTCGGATCCGAAACAATTGTACCAATTCAGAAATATTTATTTATTTATAAAGTATTTTACCAGGAAGGATACATTGAGATTTCTCTAGTTTTCAAGTATGTCCTGGGTTCAAGAACATTGAAATGTTAGTCGTTTCAGAAATCCAAAGTAATATAATGCAAGATATTAAAACAAAACACAAATACACAGATTAACACAGAAAATAAATATGTAGGAAATATAGTCCCTATGTTACATGTTTACAGGTGCATTCCTTATATCAGAAGCTTTCGATATATTCAGCCGCTTCCAATATTCAGAACCACAAAAAAGTAATAGATAAAAAAAGTAAAGAGACTCAAAATTAAAAAAAAAAAAAACACACTAAACATGTGAATGACTGGGTGGAGTAGAGGTAACATCACTGCTCTGCATGGAGAGAGCCTGTGGAGTCATGGGTTCGATCCCAGCAAGAGCACCTCTCCAGTAAGTGTCCTTGGGCAAGACACCTAACGGTACATACTCGCCACCCAGGACATACTTGAAAACAAGAGAAATCTCAATGTATCCTTCCTGGAAAATATTTTCTCAAAAAAAAAAGATGTAAAACGTGTGGAGGCAGCACTTTTCACGTCATGCACCACTGTGAACATTTTTAGAATAACTGCGTGAAATAGTGATATGTGTCCCGGAAAACAAGGCCGATCTGGCAACCCTACTGTTACCCCTCATCTTTCCATTCACACATACAGATCTATTCAAAGAAAGGTGAAACTCTGGAGAACGTTTGGAGAAGTGAAAATTCTAGGTCAAAATAACCGATTTGGAAAGTGCGATTAAATGGCAGAAGTTTTCTGGTTTGACTATTTTGACCTAGAATTTTCACTTCTCCAAAAGTTCTCCAGAGTTTCACCTTTCTTTAAATAGACCTGATAGTTGCTTGTAATCGATATTTGCTTTTTTTCCTACTGTTTGGTGTGACAGCACAGGACCTTACTCGAGCTTGTCTTTGAGTGACAGGGACAGAAAGACTAGCGTTACAGGGGGTAACTTGGGACTAACATACAAGATGTGCAACAGTTGACGGGAAAGCAATGAAAGCTCCAGGTGTATCCGCAGGCATTGAATCTGAGACCAGCAGAGGACAGTATTGCACTACTTTTTACAGGGTCATTGAATTATTTTCCCTGTGTTCTATAGGTTGCAGTGAGTGTTTGTAGACCCGCAGGGCAGAGGTGTCTGTATGTGTGGCAATTAAAACACAGATAATGCTCCACACCATCACAACAGCTGGGTGCTGGTGTCAGTTGCCGCTTGCTAATGCGATCATATTCCCTCTTTAAAAGAAGACGCTCATAGAGGCTTATTCACTAAGCAGTTTCAGTAAGTAATGCACTCCGGCTCTTAATACGCCTGGATGTATTATTATTTGGGGGAAATAAACTCCCACAATAATATACTTTCTTTCGGTCTTAAACAGTAAGGGCCCTATTACATTCTTCACGCAAAAACGCACGCGCAACACGTGAATTTTTGCACGAAGCGTTAAACGTTAACGCGGCGGAAATCAACTCTGGTATCACAATCCTCGCGCATTTTTCCATCCGTCAAAAAATAACGCGCGTAAAGCGGATGCGCAAAAGCGCGCGCGCGGCAACGTTGCACGCAGAAATCGGTGTGCTTGACTTTTTTCACGCGATTCAGCCAATCAGAATTAAGAACCACAATTGTCTCACGTTAAGTTTTTGCGCCTGTCAAAGTGAATCTGCGCATATATGCTGCATCAATAAAAAAACATGCACAACTTCTCCATTTTATTGGTTTGGGTATGTGTAGAATGTGTAACTATACTTTGCTGCGTATTTTTTTTGGGCTGGTGTATTTGGTTTCGGCCAGGTTGCTAGAATTTGTCGTCAACACCAGCTTTTAGGAGTCGCTAAAATTATGCGCGCAAAGGCTGTGCCTTACAAACTGCGCATAGATTGTAATACCATCCGTGTACCAGCGTACAAACGCATTTGCGCTCATAATGTTAAGTATAGGACGCGCAAAGTACAGTAAGCTCGCGCAGGTTCACCCGCGGTAGACGTATACGCGCGTTTGTTGCGCTGACATTGTAATACGACGTTCAGCGCAAAGGGATTTACCCCTCGCGTTAATGCGTTTTTGCGCGGGTCAAACGTATGCATGAATAATGTAATAGGGCTCTAGACGAAGAATTTTTCGAAACCGACCTCACGATTTTTTACAATTTCATCCAAAGTAGTCGAGTTGGAAAAATATTTAACATATCTGTGAGAAATTTTCAGGTTTCCCTAAAAATGTCTAAAATGTTTTCCAGTATTCTAAATATCTGTGATTACACGTGGATCCGTCGCACATCCTCACTTGTCATGTCATAAATACTTGGTAGGACGTCATGTTTTAAAAAAAGAATTCTGGAAACCCTACCCCGAATGCCAAGACATATAGATCAGTGATAATGTCCAATAGCGCCATTTTAATAAGGAATGTTAATGGATAAGGCACGGGGCCGGCATCTATTGTTTCCCGTCAGTGCAGACAAACAGTTGGCTATTATTCTCTTTTTTTAATATATATATATATAAACCTTCGCTATGCGCAGTATTGGAATACCAAGTAAATCCGCCTTGGGAATCTGGCAAAGCCGTCGCTTGGGCGTGGAAATAAGGGTTGGGGTCTGGGCAGGGGATTCCTTGAATACCAGGACAGTCTTTAAATAAATATATCTAAGCAGCAATGTTACTTTTCCCATATCCATCATCATCATCACATACCTCGGTGGTACCTCTACTCTAGCTCTTAAAGGGCAAACTGTGAGATCAGTCACTACTTTGCGAGTTTCCAGCACCGAATAGGTTAATAAAGCATCTAAGCTGTGTCCGGGACACTATGGGTTAACGTGCCCCGAGATGATGTGCAGAAGTGGAAGCTGAGTATTTGTGTCTTCCCCGGTTCGATTGGGCAGAGGGAGCTGCATGCCCTTTCTGAGCCAGACAGAAACACCCCAAGGCTCCACCCAAGTACATTATTACCCCCCCTCAACTACCAGACATCCAGTCCTACCCCTGCTTCAAACAGAGGGCTCCGTCCACAAGGGTCAGGTAAGAGACAGCCTAGAGCAATGCGTCTGCCAAAGACAGGATTAGTACCCACATCCCTTAACCCCCTGTAGTCACAGCAGCTATGTGTGCAGGGGTTTATCCACTAAACTGCGAACGTTCGAGGAACCGACCAACACATTTTTCAAAAATGTATTCCCCCCCAGTTTAGACCTCAAACTTCAAATTCTTTGATCGGGTCTTCTCTATCACTCTGATTTCTTTGGCGGAGCATGATGGGAGTCAATGCAACAGCATGCACAATCTAGAATTCATACAGCGAACTAGATGTATCAGCTGAAATCTAAAGCGCGGTAATAAATGAAATCTTTATATTCATTAATTTATGGCGTCGGGCAACCCTAACAGGATTATAAATATACACGTCACACACACATTCCAACCCTACTGGAATATATGGATTGTTCTACAGTGCACTGTTCAATCTTTGACCTGTGGCAGGACAACGGTTAAACAGACGTCATTAGAGTCTAACCCAAGGATGTCTGCCCCCTCCAGATGTTACCGAACTACAAACTCCATGATTATTTGGTCTTCTATTGCATTTGAAGGTTTCTAGGAACTGAAGCACATCAACATCTATGTGGCCATTTCCCTGGTCTAAGCGTTAGTACTCCGGTGTCTCCCTGTCATTGGTTTGCACAAATATAAGGCGTTGACACTGCAGTAGTGGCGCATCTTAACTTTTATCCTGATAGGGGTAAGACACAAATGTTCCACTTCTATGGTTTTCTTGCCAGTCCTGTTATGTTGTGCCTTGCCCTTGCTCTGGCTTTGTCTCTCTGTACCTCTGTGATCTTGTGGGTTTCTGGCTGGTCTTACCACGTTGTGTCCTGGCCTCTGTTCTGGCTATGTCTCTCTGTTCCCTTGTGATCCTGATCTTGGCTGTGATCCTGATCTTGGCTGCGATCCTGATCTTGGCTGCGATCCTGATCTTGGCTTGTTTGTGACTATTCTTTGCTTTCGTTTAGCTATCCAGCCGTTGTAAGGACTCCCTCTCGGATAGATCCTCTGATTTCGTTGCCTGTCAACAGGCAGATCCATTCAACTTGGATATTTTTGCCTAAATTGTACAGATCCCTTGTAGTTTTATGTCATTTTATTGTTAGTGAATAATTCCCTACTGTGAATTTTCATTTATCTGGGAGAGAACCCTTCTGGCAGACGTGCTCTCCTCTGAATGAGGTCATAAACACTATTCTGTGTCATTTAACCAATCTTTAACCCAGGTTTGAATAGAAGAGATTAAGTTTTATTTAACACATATCTAATGTATTATATAAAAGAATTATGTTGCTCTAGACCGAATTTCTATGCCTCAAGGCTTTGTGACTGTGTGTTTGAGCTAATATTTGGAATCCTGACAAATTGAATATTGATACATTTGTATAGTATTGGTGTTACATTTTTTATGCATATAAGCCTAAATAAACCAAAGATAAACACAGCAGTCATGTGCACAAACTCTTTTTATAAGACTGTTACCACTGGCGTGCGCAGCCCGTTGCGTTAGGGTGTGCACCCATGGATCATTTATTAATTGAAAGCTTGCGTTTAGAAGATTTTGTACAAAACGTCCATTTTTCACTAGAAATAACAAGCCTGTGATCAGAGATACAGTCAGTTTTTATGGTATTCATCATGAACCAGATAAGGGACGTTTAAAATGTGATTGTAAGGGGTGAAAGAGGACCTCTTCACCCAACATTAGCATGTGCCTGGGCACACCCTTGCGCACGCCTATGGCAGTTGCCCTCATTATACAGTGTAATGCTGGGAAATGGTATAGAAACGACATCACACCATGTTGTATCTATCTCTGATGTCCACGTCCATTGCCATGACTTTAGTAGACAATGTTATGGTCTGCAGTGACACAAATTGCATCTTTTCCTCACAGTAACCATTATAGCATCTTAGAGCTATAGGTTTATTACAATGATTTGAACTCAACATAAAAAGGTTAGCATATACATCGGGTACGTGTAAATGGCAATAGAGTATATGTACATTCATATGTCACTGTACTTTTCCAAAGCAGTGTTTATACTCTGAACTTGTCACCAGTTAGTAAACCCTCCTCTAGTTGTGTTTAGTATAAAGATGCCCGAGGTTGGAAGATGCGTTGCGGCATGAGCTTATCGGTATTTCACACACAGTACGGGGTGTTCTTTATTTTGAGATATGAAATGAGACTCCCTCACAGATCCTCAGCCGTGATTTAAGAAGCCAAGTGAATAAATACTTGGTATTTTCACCTGTGCCCTCTTTATGGGATGGAGACGTCTATTGAAAAATGGGATCGTGTGAAGAGTGAGCGGAGAGAGACAGCTGCTTTCCTAAAAGGTTTCTTGAGATATTTTGGGAAAGTCTTACAAAGCGTCTCATACTTCCATCAGGATCGGGTGTCCGAAGAAGGGGCAGGTGGCCAGTCCATGCTAACCCATGCCAAGGTCTATTTAGAGGATGGGAAGTGATGAGGAGGGAGGATGGAGAGATTCTTTTTAAGACTCCAGTATCATCGCCAAGGAGGAACCCGTGCAGAATTCAGGATCTAATCTCTCACACTGGTTGTGTGCGTGCCTGGATTTGTGAATGTTATTGTTGGGTTAAAAAGTGCAATCTGAATTACTCTAATATTGTGTTTTTCATTTTCAGGTATCACATAAACCGCCACAATGGGTGACGAGTGAGTATATCTACCTATACATCTAGTAATCTATCGATTGACACCTCTTCCCACTTATCTACCCAGCAACCCAACCACCCATTATGCACTCTGTTTACCTACGTCTCCACTCACCTGTTCCTTATCCCGATACTTATTTACCAAACTCGGAACCCATCTGTGCACCTACTCATTTATCCAGATACCCAGCAACCAATCAGATTACCAACCCACCTATTAATTTATACGGCTGCTCATCTATCCTAATCTCCGTCTATCCTCCTAACTACAAACTATCCATTATCTGCCGACCTATCCAGACATCAATCAATCAATCGATTGACCTGGCCATCTGTTCATATATTTAACTAACTGATCTTTCCACCTACCACATATCCATCTGTCCTTTTACCCATCTATCCATTTGTTATTCTGCCCACAGATACATTTACACTTGTATCCATATACCCACCTGTTAGTCTACCACCTATTCTGGGTTGATGGCTATTCCATCATCAACCCAACTAAAGTTTCACCCATTTATCCTTGTTTTAGCTTGTAATTGTTTCGTTTTTCCACTTTAATTGTATTGTTTTCACAACTTTGCAAAAACGATGGCTGTTTCTAAATATCTTATCTTTATTTTACCATCTCTTCTACAGTCAGTCCCATTGATTGGCCAGTCTGTTATGTGTCTATTTTATGATGTCTCTCTGTTAAAATACAGTATATTAAATCACTTTCTTGTAATCTCTTTTCTTTCTTTCTTTTTGCTCTTGTTCACTCCGTGATTAGAGAAGTAAGTTTCTTTTTCTTTATACCCAACATTCTACCAATTACATCTTTCATTGCTATGGGGTTTATTCACTTAACACTGAGTTGTAGTACGTTGACAACAACTTTCAGTTATTGGGTCTGAAGAGCTGATTTTTTTTTTCCACCTGGTCTGTCAAGGCCTATTTTCATAGATTTTGGGAATAATGTTCTGTTTTATACACTTTGGGGAAGAAACACAGAATGCCGCGTGCTCAATTCCCATAATTTTCAGGAGTGGCAACACAACACTAGCAGAACATACAAGAGCGAAATCCTTTAACCTGTGTAATAAAATGAGATTTTTAATTAACCCATAATGGCCATTAGGAGTATAAGCCCACCCGCCATCTCCTTGGTGAATCGTACTCTAACAGTGAAAAATGTGAAAAATATTAGTGAATAAATAATACATATGTGACAAAATAGCGTAAAAAATACAATAATGCTTAATACTAAGGAGATCCCCTCCCAAATAAATGGAAAAAGTGCTAAATCATTTCTTGTTGGGCGATCTCCTCAGTATTGAGCATTTTTGTATTTTTTCACTTGTTTTGTCACATTTATATTAATTCATTACCAATATTTTTCACATTATTCACTGTTACAGTAGGGCCCACCAAGGAGATTTGCTTTGGTGCTGGATGGTGGGCTTACACTCCTATTGGCCATTATGGGTTAATTATATATCTCACTTTATTGTTTATAGGATTATTAGCTCTTATGAAGAAAAATGTTTGTTTCTATATACTACACTTTGGGTGACCGGTCATGTGTATTAACGGAGTATCCGAAACGGATTTTGGAATGGGTTAATAGGATGGAATATGGGGAATAGGCTTGTGCACCGATTTTTTTTTTTCGGTTCGATTCGATTTTTCGGATTTTTAAACTTTTCGATTCGGCTCGTTTCGACCTATTTCTGTTTCGATTCGGTTCGGCTCGACTCGTTTTCCGTGTACATTTTTTTCGGAATTTCGACCATTTTTCGTATTTTCGTGTCACTTAGCCCGTTTTTTGTATCGACTTTTCGTATTTTCGGAAATTTTCGTTTTTCGGAATTGTAAATGGTTTCGGAATATCGACCATTTTTCGTATTTTCGTGTCACTTAGCTCGTTTTTTGTATCAACTTTTCGTATTTTCGAAAATTTTCGTTTTTTCGGAACGCCTGTTCTCCTCGTTTCAAAGCAATAAATTTTGATTTGACACATTTCAAGTACATTCGAAAATTCCGAAAATATTTCGTTTCGGCTCGGAAAAATTTTCGGATCTGCCATTTTCGGATCTAAAAATTTTCGGAAAATCGGCCGCATCTGAAAACACGAATTGGGAAATTTCGTGAAAATTTCGAAATTCCGAAACCCGAAACGCACATCCCTAATGGGGAACTGGGGAGGAATATCTCACTCGAGGTGAATGCATAGACTACAGTTACAGTAGTCTTCCAAAATGTATGGGTGTAGCTTTACTTCCCAACATGTTAAACATAGCCTTAGCCTCCTCCGAGGCCGAAAATACACAAGACCATAAATATGACACACAGGACCATTACATCGGCATACAGTAATGCTACAAATCAGACACTGACCTGGCTAAGGAAAAACTTCTATATATCAAGAGTTGTGGGTTCCTGATAAAAAAAATAATGGGGTTTATCAACATGAAGGATGGAAAGCTCATATTGTTTATTTTGTCTCTTTGCAGAAGAAATCAAAAATCACCAACAGCCGCAAAACGCACCTGAAGGTAAGACAAGAATTTCCTACAGAAACTTAAAATGTTGTACACAAAACCTCCTGCATACATTTTTCCTAGTGTTACTGCAATCCCAACACCCATGTTTCTAGCATGTAAAGGGTGAAAGTTTTCTTTTTTAATTATTAGCTTTTTATCACTAAAAAGATAAAAAATATGTAATATATATATATATATATATATATATATATATATGTGTTTATTATTGCAGAAGCCACTTGCACATCACAGCAATTCAATGAATTGCATCCCAGAGCTCCTGTACCACATTCCCCATATGCAGCAAGGAATTCTGGGTAGGATATGCAAATGACCTCTGTCTCACTTTTATGCATCCCGGGTCTGTTATTACACAGAACCCTAAAATCAATGCTATGCCATACTGTGGCTTTCTAGCAGAGATAAGGTTTATGCAACTGGTCAAAGCCACTCCTAGGACAGCGCTGTTTCGGGTTTGTTGGACCCTCATCAGCTAGGAGCTAGGCATGATGACCAGTTGCAGTGGATGCTTGGGACCCGTTACTTATTTAGATTGTGTTGGAGAGCAAAAAGTGAGATTAAAAGCCTCCACACTGCAAATTATAAAGTTTATTATTTCAGAGGCCATTTACACATCTCAGCAATTCAAAGAACTGCATCACAGAGCTCATGTGCTACATTCCCCATATGCAGCACAGAACTCTGGGTAAGACATGCAAATGACATCTGCAATTTCCCATTTTTTTTAAATATATATTTAAGAGTCTCAAGCGTCAGTCTTTGTACGTTTCAGTCTTTAGTTGACTTTTATTGAAAATTGGCAAAATAAGATCCCCAGGGTGGCTCGTCTTGCTCCTCTGTGTTAATGTAGAAGAGAAACATGATAGAGGCCTTCTCGAAATCACTCTGCCCGCAATCTAGCCAATAATTTCATAGTTTGGTCTCTACAAACAAACATATCAGTCATTCTTATCTGCTACGAACAAACATAGTATTCTATGGAGATTTTTTTTTTAAGAATTTTGATAAAGAATTTAAAAGAATACAGTTACTCAACCCCCCCCCCCCCATTGCATCTATTGTCCCAGAACACCCGCTAGTGCAGGGCTGTCAAACCCCGCCTCCAGATGTTTCTGAACTACCATTCCCATGATTCTCTGGCCATTTATTGAATTCCTAGATGTCTGGGAATTATAAGCAATCAACATCTGGACGTCTACACTGGCGGATGATTCACAAAACTGGAAACTATTGTGAAGATACTAGGGGCCATATTACATTTATAGCACTAATGTTAGTGGTCATCTGTGTGAGCGTTAACGTTAGCCTTGGTTGACCTAGCGCGGGTCGACCATATTACAATCCAAATGCTAACGGCTTAAAAAACCCGTTAGCGATTCGGATCCTGCGCTTTTTAGCGTGAGCTTACTGCACTTTGAGGTCCCTATGCTTAACATGGAGAACGTAAAGTGTTAATTAGCGTTAGGATTACAAAGTTCCCCAGAACCCCCCAAAAAAATCATATACTCACCTATAATCCCGCGGCGAGAACGACAGCTCCATCCGTCTCTTCTTGCCGCCGTGAGCAGAGAGAGACTGGGGGAAAAAGTCCCCCAGTCTCCCTCTGCGGATCACTCCGCTGACCTGCCGGATCTCGCGAGCAGAGATCCTGCAGGTCATGTTACTGACAGAGGAGACCTCAATGGAGTCTTATGGACTCCATCGAGGGCTTGTTCGCGTGTTACGGTGCAGGCTGCTGGATTAGCGCCTGCACCATAATATCACGCTAAAACGGGGACACTAAGGAGAAACCTGCGGGCACAGATTTTCTTCCTTAGCGTCTCCGTTTTAGCGTGAACATTGTAATAATAGGGACATAGAGGTTTTATATTTTAGTCCAAAATGACTAAATTGAGCATAGACCACAGGATATGCTAGGCTGAATCTACCACCTAGATGTTACACTTCTCCTTTTTGCATTTGAAGTTTCTAATGTCCGCCCCCCCCAAACTCATGTTGGTTTTTCTCCTGTGTGCAGAGCTTGATGCTCCAGGTTGCAAAGGTTGCTCTAGAGAAAGAAGAAGCAGATATTGCCGCAGAGAAGGAGACTTATCTGGCTGAGAACTGTCCTCCCCTGAGCCTGCCAAGCTCTCTGCAAGAACTGCAGGTACCGTACACATTCCTAGCCACAGCACGGAAACACCTAGGGCTCTATTACATTCTCCACGTAAATTTTTTTGCGCGCAGCGTCAAACGTTAACACACGTAAATTAACGCAGGTAATACGATCCGTGCGCGTTTTGTCATCCGTCAAAAAATATTGCGCGTAAAAAAGAAGCGCAAAAACACACGCGCATTAATGTTGCGCGCAGAAATCGGTGGGAAATCAGAATGACGAACCACACTTATCTCCCGTTCAGTTTTTGCGCCTGCCAAAATAAATCTGTGTATATATGCTGCAGCAATAATTAAAACTCGCACAACCTCTCTATTTCATTGTTTGGGTATGTGTAGAATGTGTAACTATACTGTGCTGTATTTTTTTTTCGTGCTGGTGTATTTGGTTTCGGCCCGGACGTTCAGATTTGCAGTTACCACCAGCTTTTAAAAGACGTTAAAATTATGCGTGCAAACGTTGTTCGTAAAAAGTTGCGCATCGATTGTAATACCATCTGCGTACCAGCGCACAAACGCATTTGTGCTCACAATGTTAAATAAGGGATGCGCGCACGAACTTGCGTTCGCGCAGGGTCACACGAGTTAGACGTTAACGCGCATCGTATGAGCGAACGTCGTAATACGACGTTCAGCGCGAAGGGTTTTGCCCCTCGCGTTAATGCGTTTTTGCGTGCGCGCAAAAAAGTGCGCGAAGAATGTAATAGAGCCCCTATACTGGAATTCCTAATCTTGAAGTATGCATGTCATTGATATGTTCTATACATGCACAAGATGGTGGAGAATGGGTGCCTTGCATAGTTAGATGCGTTCAGCCTTTTATTGTCAAAGTGACCAATATCTTCCAAGGTGTTCCATCTCAGAAATCGGTTAATACCATTATTTTTCCTGGCCTCATTTTTTTAATCTTTCTTTAAATCAAATATTTATTTCATGAGCACCCATACTATTCTTAACCATCCTGTGCTTAGTATATATGATGCCATGTACAGATAATACATGATCTAGCCAATGCAAAATGTACACAATGTGTCAGTGCTCAATTTTTGATTTTTTTTTTACTGTCGCTCTCCAGGAGTTCTGTAAGAAGTTGCACGCTAAGCTTGACGTGGTAGATGAGGAAAGATATGACTTGGATTCTAAAGTCCAGAAGAGCACCAAGGAGGTAAGCGGCCAAGGGAAACATTCAACCCGAAGAGAACTTTAAAGTGTGACCATGAAGGCTTCATCCCTTCTGTCTCCTTCTCATTCTGGTGGCTGGATGGCTGAGTTGATCTTCAGTCTGTTATAGTAATTATGAGAGGACCCGGCACCTGTGGCCATTTAAATCATGTAAATGCCTGCCATTAAGGGTTGAAAATCCTCATTTTGTGGCATTTAGAGTAAAATTCCCAATTTCTACTAAAATCCAAACACCAACACCAGATACTTGACAGATACCCAGGACATACTTGAAAACGAGAAAAATCTCAATGTATCCTTCCTGGTAAAATACTTTAGAAATAAATAAATACTTTATAGTATACAAAACATCACTTTAAGTGCCTTAAAACTTTGTACCCAAAAACCCACCTTGATATCAAGAATACTTCATCATTAGGTTAGTCACTCATTCACACCATCCATATTCTTTGTCTACGGTATTTGGATCCTGTCTTAGTCTTTCTATCTTCACCTCCGTTGTTGCCTACATTTTGCTCAAATGGCGCTTGGCTATCAGATTAGACCCCTCTTCTCATACCATGTTTTCCATGCAGCTGGAAGACCTGAACCAGAAGATCTTTGACCTGAGGGGTAAATTCAAGAGGCCCGCACTGAAACGTGTGCGTATGTCAGCTGACGCCATGTTGCGTGCTCTGCTGGGTTCCAAACACAAAGTCAACATGGAACTGCGTGCCAACCTGAAGCAGGTCAAGAAAGAGGACACCGACAAGGTAAGACTCGAGCAACAAGATGATGACCGCTTCAAAGTTTGGCTTATAGGCTCTAATTATAACAACATTGTCTCTTTGCTACATAGGAGAAAGATCTCCGTGATGTTGGTGACTGGCGTAAGAACATTGAGGAGAAATCCGGTATGGAAGGCAGAAAGAAGATGTTCGAGTCTGAGGCTTAAGGACCGAACAAGACAAAGGCCATCATCAACTCCTTTCCTGACAAAAGATGCTCTCCAAATTTAAAGAATACCCATTTGGCAATACAGGGTTGCCTCTTCTACTGCTGAGTTTACTTAGGTTTCGAACAGCTAAGGGTTTTGTGAAGTCTACACCCAACTTCTGCGTTTAGACAATACATCACATTCCCACAGAACGTCTTAAAGTATGTTATGGACTTTGGAGGGGGATTTTGGTACAGTGAGTCCCCTCTGTTCAGCCAAGTCATGTTCTACAGAAGATGTGCCCTGTGGACGTGAATAACAATGTAAATAAAGTTTTTGACATTCTTTATGGTTGGTGATGCCTGAAGAAGGTGACGTCACTGTCATTTTTTCTGTCTAGTGCAGTCTTATCCTTTCGCAGTAGACACATCTCACACACTAGAGAGGCAGTTGCACTAGAGTTAAGGAAAGTGTTACCCCCTGAGCAGATCATGCAGTGGAATTTGGGCTGGCAGTAGCACTGGAAGATGAAGTGTCACATATTCGATGAGCATTGCTACAAACTGGAAAGCTAGTCGCAAAGCTTGCCAGTTGGTTTTGGCAAGGCAATGTCATTCAGTGGAAAATAAGTCAAGTGTTTACATAGATATGCACTGAGTAGTGGGACAGGTCCAACTGTTAGGAGCCACGCTAGGTCATTCCCCTCGCAAAACAATATAGCATCAATTTTGCCTAAAATACACTGCATGATAAATATGTGTCAAATAATTAGGCTTGCGGTGTGTTTTTAAAATGAGAAAAGAAGCTAAGACTCCCCGATGTAAAACGTGTGATTTCACAACGGATTACTGACTTAATGGATCCACTCACGATCATCACAAACAAAATGTCACCCATTGCGGATCGTAGAGCAATATCACAAACAAGCCCCTTTTTAGAGATTTACTAAAGAATAGCTGAAAAGATATATGTACATTCTGGCCAGTATACATAAACCTTAAACGAAAACATTTTGATGCCTCTGTGTGTATCTGTATCTTTGTGTCCCTTTTGTGTGTAGAGTGTCCCTTCTAAAATAATTTCATGATAAACTGAGCGGGAGGAGGATCCAGAGGTGGAAAGGAGTGAGTCTGTGTAAGGGACCTGACCTGAGTGTTAGAGGAAGTTAGGGGGAAGGGGCCGGACCAAAGGCAGAGATGGCAACTCCAGACCAGAGAGTGGGAAGCAGGAAGGGTGGGGTGGTGGCACAGGACTCCAGGTAACGATAAAGCACACAGTGACGGTACCCTGGGGTCTTTCGTATAGTTCTGTTATTGTAAACTAAATATAATCAAACTGGTTATGTCTGACATAACCCTAGAACTAAATCATACAGAGTAAAGCAGCCGGTGCGTCTTCTTCAATCCGTTCCAAAGTAGCCTCTGTGTTTATAAACGTTTTTCTCAGTCTGACTCTAAACAGTGTACACAGACCGATTAATTGATAGTTGTCAACTATTTTCATTATCGATTCGTTGTTTCAGCCCTAGCATTTATTCACTTTATTTCAGTGGTTCCCAACCGAAGTGTTTATCAGTAACTTTATGGTACTTTCAGTATCTCTGCCACCAGTGCTTCTGCCATTGCCCGTGTTTGTCTTTCAACGCTAGTATCTCTTTGTATCTGTCATTCTCTGAGCCATTGTCACACAGGGTTATTCAGAGAGAGGTGAAAACCAGGAGAAGTGAAAATTCTAGTTCAAAATAGCCAAACCAGAAAAATTCTCCCATTTATCTCACTTTCCAAATTGGCTATTTTGACCTGGAATTTTCACTTCTCCAGTCATTCTCCTGGTTTTCACCTCTCTCTGAGTAACCCTGTTAGTGTTTGTCACTGGCTTTACCAGTGACTCTGTGTCTCGGTCTGTGCCTCTTTATCAGGGTCTGTGTCACCGGCTCAGTCATTCAAGAAGTAGAAAGAGTACCAGCACGTGTGAGCTTTGTAACAGTGTGCTGTTATTTTTTGCTCACACACAACAAATGCCAGCAATGTTCCAGCCTGCCGGCTATTTTCAAGCTGTTGTACATATGCCATCGTACATAATTTATATAGAAAAATAACAACATTAATTGGTTGCAATAAGCCACTTACTTGCCTGAAGCTCCACACCAACATCAAGATCTGGGCTCCGGCATGGACACACTGCTGACGTCAAACGTGTCAGGACAAAAAACGAAATAATATGACAGAGTCCAAGGGGCCAGAAATGTAACCTGCAAACAGAACCGCCGGCTACAGCAGCTGAAACCTGGTGTAAATGTAATACCAATCTCTAATAACATGCAATAAACACATTAAGGACACCAGAGGGTAATCAGCACAAAATAATGTTTCCATAATGGTATGTCGTAAGGTTCTGACACAAATCGACATCTTATAAAACTCCAAGTGCTAATACCAAAAAATTAGCACTGACAAACTAATAAAACCACGGAGCAGTTATTTAATAAAACAGAGTATTAATGATAAACTAATAATGTATGCAATTTATGTAAAATTAATATAATTAATAATTTAATAATTAATATAATCTAATAAATAGATTTATTATGTACGTATGACTTTTTTAACCTTGATCTGTGGGAGCTCCATGAAGGGGACCTGTTCCTCAGTAAGTGAGTTTATCCCATGAGGGACAGTCATTAGGTTTGCAGAGTAGGATCTGCCAGAGGGTGGATTACATTGACGCTGTTGGCAGGCTTAAGCAATTCATGGCCGTTCATTGCGAACCAAATTTCCACCATTTTATTCAGCAAAGCTCAGTTTAGAAATTTTCACCATGTGGTAAAAGCTGGAGTTATGTACCCATGCATGGAGCTGTTGCAGGTTTTTGAATGTGTTTGACTGGAGTGCTCTCTCCGCGGTTTTGTTTATATATATATATATATATATATTAGTCTGATGAAAGTTCCAGGGTGGAACTGAAACGTTACCTATGGAATATCCAATAAATTAACAGCAGAAACGTAAGCCTTCGAGTGCCGTCATTTTCTGACGTGTCTATATGATTTGAAACCATTGTGACAGAGCACCAGGCAGAAAAAATTGAATCTTTTCCTAAAGCGTGAGTGCATGACCTACAACACTATATATATATATTGATCGATAGCCGAGCTCTCAAGCTTCCACAGTCACAAATGCCCGGTGCCTACCATACAGCTCGATATGATACAGAAAATGAAAGAACGGTGGTGGCACTCCAGGACTATTAAATCAATCACAATTTATTCCAGATCAGTCAACCTTTCAGCCCCAATACAGGGCTTTCCTCAGGATGTCCTGAGGAAAGCCCTGTATTGGGGCTGAAACGTTGACTGATCTGGAATAAATTGTGATTGATTTAATAGTCCTGGAGTGCCACCACCGTTCTTTCATTTTCTATATACAGTATATACTTATTTGAGTTGTGGTGGAGGGCAAAAAAATTAGATAAAAAGCCTTCACACTGTATTTATTATCATTATAATGTACAATAAGCACAGTATAGACAGGGTTACAATACAATACATTGAACAACATTTGACAAACAGTAGAGGAGGAGATGAGGGCCCTATTCCCGTAGGAACTCACAATCTGGGAGGGTTGGAGTTGGAAACCGGAGGAGAGGACTGTAAGGTGAGAGTGATTGATGATTGCGTCAGTGAGTTGGGTGGTAGGCTTCCCTAAATAGGAACGTTTTAAGGGAGCGTTTGAAGGAAGAGAAGTTAGGGGAAAGTCTGACAGTACGAGGGAGAGCGTTCCAGAGAGTGGGGGCTGCGCGTGAGAAATCCTGCAGTCTATCATGGGAAGAGGTGATGCGGGGAGAAGCTAGGCGCAGGTCACTGTTTGACCTTAGGGAGCGGGCTGGGGTGTATTTGGTGATTAGTGAGGACAGGTAGTGGGGAGCTGAGTTAGTGAGGGTTTTGTAGGTAAGGATAAGGATTTTGAACTTAATTCTGCAGTGGATGGGGAGCCAGTGAAGGGACTCGCAGAGGGGAGCGGCAGAGACAGAGCGGCGGGTGAGGTGAATTAGCCTGGCGGAGGCGTTCAGGATGGATTGTAGGGGGAGAGGCGGGACAGAGGGAGGCCAGATAAGAGATTATTGCAATAGTTGAGTCGGGAGATTACCCGGGGGCGTGTATGAGTTGTTTTGTGGTGACAGCGGTAAGAAATGGCCGAAAACTGTATAGTTTATTATTGCAGAAGCCATTTGCACATCACAGCAATTCAAAGAAATGCATCACAGAGCTCCTGTGCTACATTCCCCATATACAGCACAGAACTCTGGGTAAGACATGCAAATTAATTTATTTATTTTTGTAAAGTATTTTTTTTACCAGGAAGGATACATTGAGATTTCTCTCGTTTCCAAGTATGTCCTGGGTCTGCTTTCACACAGAACCCTTCAATCAATCAATCAATCAATATATATATATATAGTGTTACAGGTGTTAAATAACCAATATATAAATCATAATCATAATTGTGCAATATTTGTACATACTAGGTAACAAATTAAGAAGCTCGACAAAAATTATTGTCCAATGTCCAGTCAAAATATAAGCTGTACAACAGTGTAAAAAGAGTAAACAAAAATTGTGTATAAATAAATACAAAATGTACATAAAAAAAAAGTTATAAAATCATCATAATATTTCTTCACAATTATTTCAAGGAGTCACTATATATTAGTATATATATATATATATATATTCTCATTTTGCACACTCATGTGTGCAAAATGAGAATATAAAATACTTTAAAGTGCTTATAAATTAAAGTGTCAGTGTAAATAAATAAAAGAATAATAAAAAGTAGTGGGAACTACAGTGTATCTAAATACCACATCATAAAGTCATAGGGCCACATTACAATCTCCACGCTAAAACGGTGGCGGTAGGGAGAGAAAACTGTGCCTGCGTTTTTCCTCCTACCGCCCCTGTTTTAGCGTGGAATTACAATGCAGCCGCTTAAAAAGCTGCCTGCATTGTTATCGTACGCTACACCCCTGGATGCTCGCGGTAGAGCTGAGCGCAGCCGCGAGCATCCACTCGATGTAGTCCATAGGACTCCATTGAGTTTCCCCCTGCCGGTCACATGACCTGCCGGATTTTTTTCCCCCAGTCTTTCCCTGCTCCCGCCAGACGGAGGAGGCGGTTGGCGCTGCGGTCCTCGCCGCGGGATAGGAGGTGAGTTTAGCATTAATTTTTTATATTTTTTTGGCCTGGTGTTAACGGATTCTGCAGAAGCGGAATCCGTTAACACCAAGTCCTGGCTGTGGTTAACTTTCCGCTGACCAGAGCCGGACATTAATCAGCGCTAGGACTTTGTAATCCAGCGTTGATTAACTCTTTGCTCTCCCCATGTTAAGTATAGGGAGCGCATAGTACACTAACCTCGCGCTGAAAAGTGCAAGGTTCCCAAACGCTAATGGGTTACTTAACCCGTTTGCGTTCGGATTGTAATATGCGGTAGATAACGCGGCTAACGTTAATGCTCGCGCAGGTGAGCGCTACCATTAGCGACAAGAATGTAATGTGGCCCATAATGTTTCATAATGCAAAAGTGCATGTAAATAATGTAAAATTCCCTATTTTAAAGTGCAATAAATTGCTAGCATAAAAAATGCATGGAAATACTGTATACCACCAGAGCCGAGCTCATACTGGGCACAGTTAAAAATAAGAGCAGATATCCGATGTAAGGGCACCTACCGGAGGATAAAATATAAATTAAAATGAAACGGTAAAATCTTCTGTTTATAATGAAAAGATATAAACACAAATTAGATTTTTTTAAATTTATAAATACCCCTATAAGCAAGAAATGTCAGTGCTTTCTGGATAGGCGAGAGGCAGATACAGATAAAACATTTAGTGAAGAAGAGATCTATGCAGCGTTAGCAATCATTAAAATGCCATATAAAATTTCAGGAGGACTTGCAACCTACTGGAAGATGAACAATTAAAAAATCATCTAACTATAAGAAAACATGGTATATTATAATGCACGTGGAGTGCTAATGGTATAAAATGTATTAAGTTCCTTTTATCCAAAAGTCCTCCCTTGTCTTCAATCTTTTGATATCATCATCTTTGAAATTCAGCGTTTGGTTACCTTTCTTGGCCATTCGGCTATTCAGAGAGCAGGCAATTCGCCGAATCCTGGCGAATTGCCTGCACATACGGTGCCTGTTTGAGGGCAGTGAAAACCCCATAAAAAAGCACTGCTTCGGCTATTTAGAGAACACAAACCAGCAGTGAAAGGTTCCCCTAATGTCCTGCCATTCGGTGGTTTCATTCGACAGGTTTATTCAGGAGAATCCCATAGGCTTCAATGTTAAAAATATTCCCGTTTTAATTCAATATCTAATAAACCGTTCATTATAAAATTCTGCAGTAAAGAGTCTCTTTATTTATAGATTTTTTAGGATATTTTAAACATTTTTCTTTTTGTTTTTTTTTTTTAAAGTCCGATTTTTCTTTTTTTTTTTTAACTTTACTTCTTTTTTCTGTAACAGCCCTTTTTATTATCATTCCCTGGACCTCATATGTAAATTTCAGACATTTTCGCTCAGTAGTTTCTTTGCAAACAGCGTTTCACTTTTCAATCATTCAAGTGAACTGTTTTGCTAATTTATTCACCTCATTCGTCTGCGGTGTCGGCTTTTTCCGGCGGCTTCGCTGCGTGTGATCGGCTCCTGCTCGGCTTTTTCCGGCATCTTCGACGGGTTAATCCAGATGTTTTTACGGGTTTTCAGCGTGCATTCGCTAGGTTTTCGCCAGGTTTTCGGCGGGTTTTCGACAGCTTTTCCCTGCATTTTGACAGCCCTGTGGTGCTTGCTGAATACACCGCAGGGTCGGCGAAATGGGAAAGCCGATTTGCACTGAATTGAAGAGAACGAAAAGTCACCGAACGTGCGGTGACTTTTCGATTCTCTTTGAATAACCCTGTATGTTTTTCTTCCTTAAACGACCAGGATTGGGTAAACCAAACATTTCTGGAAGGGGAATTCATTCTTGGGATAAAAACATAATTTTGCCTCTTTATAAATCAGTGGTAAGAACGCACCTTGAATATATGCCATGTGATTTCGGGCACCTGTTTTAAAAAAAGATATTATGGCGCTATAAAAAGTGCAGAGTCAACAACGAAATTAATAAGGGGAATGGAAGATTTAAGTTATGAGAAAATTGCATTGTAAGCCAGGGAACCCTACAACCAACTGCCAAATATGTTAAGTCTTGTCCAACTCCATCCAAATCTCTAGGGGTTATTCAAAGAGAGTTGAATTGGCTCTGAATTTGCACTGAAATGTGAATATACCCCTATACGGTGCAGTTTCGTGACCACTCGGCTATTTAGGCTAGGGTCAGACTGAGGCAGTGCGAACGCGCGTTCTGGCGCACATAATCACGGCCGCACTAGCAGCAGATGACGGGCAATGACAGCCAATATACGAAGTACGGTCGCACAAAAGTCCGGCCGCGCAACGCAAGTGGAAAATGAACGCATTTTTTCGAGAACGTTAAACCGCTGGTACTGACGTACAGAGTGCGCTGCGGCCGCATAGCAGCGTGTGTGCGTGATTAGGAGACGTCAGACGCTGCTAGTGTGCGGCCAACATAACGTTCAAACAGCCGGATTTCCCTAGACTTCTTTTCACCCCATCGTCATGAAATACGTCCAGAATTGCGCATCGTCTGACCACTTAGGCTAGGGACAGATGAGCGCATTTTCTGCGGCCACCGTCAAAATGTACGTCGATGCGTGCGCACGCATTTTTTCACAGAATACGCTTAAGTGGTCAGACGATGCGCAATTCTGGACGTATTTCATGACGATGGGGTGAAAAGAAGTCTAGGGAAATCCGGCTGTTTGAACGTTATGTTGGCCGCACACTAGCAGCGTCTGACGTCTCCTAATCACGCACACACGCTGCTATGCGGCCGCAGCGCACTCTGTACGTCAGTACCAGCGGTTTAACGTTCTCGAAAAAATGCGTTCATTTTCCACTTGCGTTGCGCGGCCGGACTTTTGTGCGACCGTACTTCGTATATTGGCTGTCATTGCCCGTCATCTGCTGCTAGTGCGGCCGTGATTATGTGCGCCAGAACGCGCGTTCGCACTGCCTCAGTCTGACCCTAGCCTTAAGCGTATTCTGTGAAAAAATGCGTGCGCACGCATCGACGTACATTTTGACGGTGGCCGCAGAAAATGCGCTCATCTGTCCCTAGCCTCATAAAGCAGGCAGTTCGGCAAACACGGAGCTGTTCAACGGCAGTGAACTTCCAATAGAGAAGCAATGGGGGGCCCCTTTCTGATATTTACCTGCACAATGACTGAAGAAGGCGCTGGAATAGTGCCGAAACGCGTCTCGATATCCCCTGAACCTTCCTTCCCCTCCCTTTTTTTAAAGCACCCCGCTTTTAGTTTGTACTTTTTACATTGCCCTTGTTTACAAATAAATGCCTTTTAATATAGAAGCATTTTGTTATTATTAACCACCGGTAAGGCCTTAGCCTATCTACTTGATACTAAGGGACATAGGCTGAACCTGCTGTGCACCACCAGGGGACTTCTACCCAGATACCAAGGAGACTGGCAAAGAGGTTAAGGCGCTCACCAATAAGAAGCACCACACGCCAAGCAGTTGAGCCTGGACAGATAAGGCTCCCTAATCGGTGAGTGTGACCAATTTTACTATACTGTGATGTTACTGGTTGATGTGACTCTATGAGAGTGCCGCCTCTCTGCCTTCTTTTTCATTTGAGGTAATTGTGGTGACGTCAAGAAGGGAAGTGGCCACCCTCTATTTGGCCCAAGGCGCTTCAATCCAGAGCCTGGACCACTAAGGCTCTGGAATATGTAAGTGTGTCTTATTCCCATACACGACCTGACTTGTTCAGACAATATTGCACTATTATCCTTTCTCTCCTCCTCTCCCCTTTTCTCCCCATTCATTGGGAGCCAACAAGGACCAAAAGAGGAATCGCTACACCAGGGGAAGTCCTAAACCCCCACCACAAGGTTAAAACTGACTATACTCTGAGCACTTTTTATGCACAACCTGCTTTTTATAGGAGCCCTGGAAGTGGGCAACCAGCTATTGAACTTTAATGCGCACTGGACATTGTTGCACACTCCTTGCATCCTTTAACCACTTGGACGTCATCGCTTGAGCCTACGATATGGACCTAATGCACTATATATTGTGACACCATTGATGTACCTGCACTTTTGCACTGCATGCACTTTTATTACTGCATTTACACTCTGCATTTATTGAACATTTGCTGTTGCATTTGCACTTTGTATTTATTGCACTGTGCACTCTGTGCACCTACTATATTTATTGCAGCTGCACTATTCACAGTTGCACTTTTATTAGGAGCTACTATGGAATGCGTAGTCATCTCAAACAACAGTACACATTGACTGTTTTTAAGTGATACAATAACTGTGGTTACCACACTCTACTGCGTCACTAGGAGCCTCTCTTTCTTCACTGTATTCCAGCACATCCTTTGGAGAGTCTGTGCTTTTTCCTAGTTGGCAGCGTAAAACAATATACAATACTGTACACCTAGATAGCAGCGCCTCCACTGACTTTTCTTCTCATATTCGTGTAGTAGTTTTTTTGCAAACGCGTTTTAGATGTTGCAGTGTTTTGTTTTTTTTTTCCTTCTTTTACCCCGCTTGACAGCTTGTCGGCTTTTTCAGGCAGCTGGTCGGTGCCCTGTTCAGCAGATCGTCTGCTTTTTTCAGATGCGTTTGGCGTTTTTTGCGGTGGATCGTCAGGTGCATTTGGCATCTTTTCTGCGGATTATCTGATCGATCCAATGATTTTTCGTCAGTTTTCCGGTGGTTTTATCCATTTGATTCGGCAGTTTTTCAGAAGCGTTCGGCGGATTTTCCCTGCACATCAGGGACTCTGTGGTGAATGCTGACTTCACCACAGGGTCAGCGAATTTGACTCCCTGAAGAGCGGGGAATGTAAGAGCACCAAAATTCCAGATCAGGTGGAATTGCAGTGCTCTTTGATTAACCCCGTCTGTCTTTTTCAGTTGGTCAACCATCTACCTGTCTCCTGATACAAGTGTCAAAAGAACAAATTCCCTCATCCAAATTCTTTCCTTGACATCTTGAGTAACCTACAACCCTAGTAGGGAAAAGTCACGCACCAAAGACAACCACGGGTCACCCACCCTCCTGCATGCCCTTCTGCCGGCAACTTGGCCTCAACCTCAGCCTGACATCCAGAAGTTTCGAACAAGCTATGCTTCATCATAAGAAAAATGCACGCCCCCTTCTTCCTGACCAGCTCCTCCAGTTTCCTCCACCCTACACAGCGTCACCAGCAGCCGGGTTTTTTTAATTTCCTGACTGCCGGTCACAAGATCAGTCACGAGTGACATCGACACTCATTGTAAGCCTATTTGGGACCAATTGAGTGGTCTCAGAGAGGCAGCCAATGGATCTGATCTGCACATGCATGCAGCCAAGATCCAAAGTTCTGTGCAGTTGCAACAGAACGTCCGTACATAAAGTGCGCAAGTCCAATGCATTTCACAATTTGTGAAGTGTAGGAACGCAAATTGCGCTAGAAAGCTTCAGGGACTTCCAAGTTCGGAGTCCTTGAGCCGAAGAGGAGGAGCTACATGTGGAAAGGGAGCGAAGGTAAGTAAAATCACCTCAAAAATATAAAAAAGGTTTGTCAACAGCTTCTGCCCAATTTTTTAAGGGCATTAAAGGGTAACTCTATTTTTCAAAAGCGTTTACCTTTAAACGGCCATGTGACAGCTTCCAGGGTAACACAGTCCTCTCGGTGATTCCTCAAACAGACGCAGAAAGAGGAGAAGTCATAGGGCAATAAGTAATCAAGGTGTTGCTTAGAAACCTAAGTGCAATTCCACTCACCCACTTCAGAGCCACTGGGAAACCTGCCTGCCTGCCGGTGACACTCTTTAAGGGTGGTATCCGACCTTCTCTTTTATTCCAGTGGTCTTTCTTTCCACTTCAGTACCGCTCTTGTAAACATCTCGCCTTGCAAGTCTCAGTATATCCACCTTCCTGTCTGACTGATCTTCAGGGCTATATTTACATACAGGGCCGCCATCAGGGCATTACGCCCAATACTGCCGTAAGGGGCCCGGGCCGCCGGGGCCTGGGGGGAGGATCCCGGGCCCCCGACGGCAGCGGCGTCGCCCTTTAACAGCTCCGGTATCGGACTCGATGAGTCCGAATCCGGAGCTGTGTCCCTGCTGCTGCTGCAGGAGCCGGAGGAGACTGAGACACTGTGTCTCCTCCGGCTCCTGGCAGCTTCACTTCCTGGCTGGGCGGGGCCAAGCAGCGTGTGAGGGGCCTCCCAAGCACGTTGCTTTGGCTCCGCCCCTCCACTCAGTGAAGCTGCGCGCCGGAGCTGGAGGGACCAGGAAGAAGAGAAGAAAATTAAAGAAAAGGTGAAGAAAAGAAGAGCTGAAGACAGAAGAAAAGAAGATAGAAGACAGCGAGTGGTGAGCCAGGACCCAGACCCTAAGACCCAGGGCCCAGACCCAAGGCCCAGGACCCAGACCCAAGGCCCAGACCCCTAGGCCCAAACCCAGGGCCCAGACCCCAAGGCCAGACCCCCTAGGCCCAGACCCCTAGGCTCAGACCAGGGCCCAGACCCCAAGGCCCAGACCCCAAGGCCCAGACCCAGGGCCCAGACCCCAAGGCCCAGACCCAGGGCCCAGACCCCTAGGCCCAGGGCCAAGGCCCAGACCCAGGGCCCAGACCCCAAGACCCAACCCAGGGCCCAGACCCTATGGCCCAGACCCTATGGCCCAGACCCAGGGCAAAGGCCCAGGGCCAGACCCCAGGCCCAGACCCCTAGGCCCAAACCCATGGCCCATACCCCAAGGCCCAGGACCCAGACCCTAGGGCCCAGGGCCCAGACCCTTGGGCCCAGACCCAAGGCCCAGACCCCAAGGCCCAGACCCCTAGGCCCAAACCCAGGGCCCAGACCCCCTAGACCCAAACCCAGGGCCCAGACCCCAAGGCCCAGACCCAGGGCCCAGACCCCTAAGCCCAAACCCAGGGCCCAGACCCCAAGGCCCAAACCCATGGCCCATACCCCAAGGCCCAGGACCCAGACCCTAGGGCCCAGGGCCCAGACCCCAAGGCCCAGACCCCAAGGCCCAGACCCCAAGGCCCAGACCCCTAGGCCCAAACCCAGGGCCCAGACCCCCTAGACCCAAACCCAGGGCCCAGACCCCAAGGCCCAGACCCAGGGCCCAGACCCCTAAGCCCAAACCCAGGGCCCAGACCCCAAGGCCCAGGACCCAGACCCAAGGCCCAGACCCAGGACCCAGACCCCAGGGCCCAGACCCCTAGGCCCAAACCCAGGGCCCAGACCCAAGACCCAAGGCCCAGACCCAAGGCCCAGACCCTGGGCCCAGACCCCCTAGGCCCAAACCCAGGGCCCAGACCCTAAGGCCCAGGCCCAAACCAGGGCCCAGACCCTAAGGCCCAGACCCAAGGCCCAAACCCAGGGCTCAGACCCTAGGGCCCAGACCCTAAGACCCAGGGCCCAGACCCCTAGGCCCAAACCCAGGACCCAAGGCCCAGACCCTGGGCCCAGACCCCCTAGGCCCAAACCCAGGGCCCAGACCCCCTAGGCCCAAACCCAGACCCTAGGGCCCAGACCCTAAGACCCAGGGCCCAGGGCCCAGACCCCAAGGCCCAGACCCAGGCACTAGGGCCCAGACCCCAAGGCCCAGACCCCAAGGCCCAGACCCCCTAGGCCCAAACCCAGGGCCCAGACCCTAAGGCCCAGACCCCTAGGCCCAAACCCAGGACCCAAGGCCCAGACCCCAAGGCCCAGACCCCAAGGCCCAGACCCCCTAGGCCCAGACCCTAAGGCCCTGACCCCCTAGGCCCAGACCCTAAGGCCCAGACCCCCTAGGCCCAAACCCAGGGCCCAGACCCTAGGGCCCAGACCCTAAGACCCAGGGCCCAGACCCCTAGGCCCAAACCCAGGGCCCAGACCCTGGGCCCAGACCCCTAGGCCAAACCCAGGACCCAGACCCCAAGGCCCAGACCCCAAAGCCCAAATACAGACCCAGGGCCCAGACCTTAGGGTCCAGACCCCATACCCAGGGCCCAGACCCCAAGGCCCAGACCCAGGGCCCAGACCCCAGACCCAGGGACCAGACCCAGAGACCAGGGCCCAGGCTAGACCCCAGGGCCCAGACCTCAGGGCCCAGACCCCAAGGCCCAGTCCCAGGGCCCAGACCCAGACCCAAAGGCCATCATACACAGCCCGTTTCTGTGAGATTTATTGCTGTGGATTCTGTGATATGTTCAGACACACCGCTCATTACTGTGAGTTTTATTGCTGTGGATACTGTGATAAGCTAATACACACTGCACATTACTGGGAGTTTTATTGCTGTGGTGCTATGTTATGTCCTTTTTTTTTTTGAAGGGGGAGAAAAGCTGTTAGAGGTTGAGGGGGGGCCCCATCGTGAGGTTTAGTAAGGGGCCCCATCATTTCTGATGGCTGCCCTGTTTACATATACTAAGCATACTAGCATTAGGGGAAAACCCTATAATTTGAAGGAAACAAAGCAAAATAAGTGTAAACAGTTTCTGGAGGAAAAACAAAACTCAGTGGAATCGTGGATCATTGAACTAATGAGTAAAACTGTACCCATTGTATATCTAGACAAACCTATATTATAGGAATATTAACCCTATACAGATTGAGTATTTCAATATATTACAATATAAGGGACATTTACACCTCCCTGTATTTACTGCGCCTAAGGCAGGGGTCTGCAACCTTGGCTCCCTGATGTTTTGGGAATTACATCTCCGAAGATGCTCAGTCACACATTAGTCACCTGTGGCCTAAGGGATACTGTTTACATTGTTTTACCTTCTGTGTCTGATTGGGTGTCAGACATTACCCCTAGAGCAGGGGTCAGCAACCTTGGCTCCCTTATGTTTTGGGAACTACATCTCCCACGAAGCTCAATCACCCATTAGGCTGACTGAGCCACATGGGAAATGTAGTTCCCAAAACATTAGGGAGCCAAGGTTGCTGACACCTGCCCTAGAGGCTTGCAGCGGACATACAGTGCCTTTCATAATTTTATTTATTTTCATACATTGTATTCATAGCGCCTGTCTAGCTTTACCAATATCCTTTGAAATAAGTTACTATCTCAAATGACATATGCTTAAAGCAGGCCCGTCATGCTCACTGCTGGGCGCTGCCATTATGTTTTTCCTATAGGCCGGCACTTCTCATCCCAACCGACAGCCGCGTTCAATACCTCAGCCGCTGCAAGTGCTAAGTTAGCAACTTGCCACTGAACGCCGTTCTGCCGCTCAGCTCTCAGCACTGCTAACTTAGCACTTGCAGCGACTCGGAGAGATACTGCGAGTAGCTGAGTGTGACGTAGTAAAGATGGCCGCCGCCATGAAGCAAGTTATTATCCAGTACGGCAATGTCCATTTCGAGGTGTTTGTTGACCAAACCACCAAATATTTATTGGAAAATGGTAACTATTTACATTTAAGTGGTAATATAAAATATAAAAAGAAATGGAACTGTAATAGTAAAATTTATATCCCCCCTGATATGTTTTTCCCCTATGCAGAGGCGCTCAGCTCTGCTAAAAATTCATTTGAAGCCAGCAGCACTATATACCCATGTGTGTGAGCTGGGGGCAATTTTTCAATATGAGCTGGGGGGCATCGTCTGTCATTTTTGCTTCGAAAATTCGCATCCAAAGCGTTCAATGACACTGCTGCAGCAAACTGAATTGCTGCGCTGCATCAATTCAGCAGCTGCTGAGGTATTGAACGCGGCTCTGGTAAACATCGGCAGCTCTGGACGTCACTTTGCTGTTACAATGCCTGTACCAAGATGGCGGCTCCCATTAGGCGCTTACGACGGATGCTCTTTAAAAAAAACAACAAAAAAAGCATCACGAGATATTAATGCCGTTGAAAAAGCATGTGATTGTGTTTCCAAACGTTTCCCTGCAGAAAGGGTTAACTGCTCTGCAGACGCCTGTCAGCACAGTGCTGGGACATAGTGTTAATTAGCTCCTGCTGTAGCAGTTACTGGGCTTTAAAAATGGCACACACGCAGCACAGGAGGCTCACTTATAGAGCTCACACAGGGCAGTGACAGCTCTCAATATAGCTGGGATTTATCTTGTTGAAACCTTTTATTTTTATCTCTTCCAAATGTGTGAAGATAGCGAATAGCAATGTTTTAACTTTTTTTTAAAAAAAATTATTGTGTACGTTTACGAATCTTTTGTGTGATTTCTGCATAGAAACGGATGGTCCTGTATCCCCATCACACGGAATTAAAAAAACTACATGAAAACTCTTTTGGCATTCCATCAAACGAGGTCCAATCCTTTACACAGCTGCTAACGTGTAAATCAATCTGCCAACGACCGAGCATATTGTACGCGAGCCCTACACCAACGCACACTTAGGCCGCTTTCAGCTGCTTGGCAAAATGTTAAATGAGTCAAGGGTGGGATTTCTTCTGCAATCCCAGCAGACCAATTCAGCCCAAAACGGGGAAACCATGGGGGAAAGGCGGCAGCACTGTGACTGGGCTGTGAAACTTGACTTTTGTGTAAATTTTCAATGAAGAAACACACACACACACATCAACTACTTAAAAATGTCTGGAGCAGAAAGATAAAAGGAAAACCACATCTGTGAGTTTAATTTGTAAATCGGCGAGCAGTAAAAAGGTTCCCGGAAACATGAAAGTGCAGCTTCACCAGACAGATGGGTTGATGTGCTTTGAAAGTGTAGCTTTCAGTGTAGCACTGGCACAGAGAAAGGCATCGATCTGTCAAAAGGAAACAAGCAGGAGGATCCGAAAAGCCAAGAATAGGAAATTACAGGGTTCACATCCCTTAACAGTTCAAGGACCGACATGAAAATTGACAAGATGGAGCTGAAGAAATGACATTGAATGCTTTCCTGCGGACAATTTGATCCAACAGAGCAGACATTACAGGATTCTTGGAGAGCAAAACAGGTAGAAGATGAAAGAGAAATAAAGCTACAGAACAATGGCTGCCGGGTAGAGCGAACACACATGGACACCTTTCAAGCAGAGCAGTGTGAAAAAAGTATTGTGGTGGGCTGACATCCACATTGTGACTTCCCCACGCGTAAGGTACTTTTCAGACCACTTTACCAATCAAGACACAACATAAAGAACTATTCCCTATTGAACGGCCGCTAATGTTTGCGTTTGGATATGTAAGCGTTACCGCCAGGATAAGTGGCTTTAATGTATGCCGCCCATATTACCTTCCTGTTGCTAAACCCGCAAGAAATCACTTAGCGCATTGGTTTTTGAGCAAGCTTCCGCGAGCTTACTGTACTTTGTGCTCCCCATGTAAAGTATAGGATTTGCAATCATTAAGAAGGGTTTTGATATGTAAGGTATTACAAAGTGCTAGCGCTAATTACCACAGGGATGCACAAGGCAAAAATTTAGCTACTCCTAAAAGCTGGTGCTAAACGATTCTGTATTTGCAGAATCATGTAGCACCCCCCTAACCCCCCCCCCCATAAATCCAATACTCACTTCTCATCCCGTGGTGAAAAGGGTGACCCAATCCGCCACTTCTTGTCCCCGGGAACAGAGTGGGACTAGGAAGAAATAGCTTCCAGTCTCCCTCTGTGCTCACTCCGCAGCACTGCACAATCTTGAGAGAGCGGGATCACAGAGGGTTCACGGCCCGGAAGCACAAACCTCTATGGAGTCCTGTGGACTTCAGGAGGTGACACTCGTGGTGGCACAGAAGCACTACCGCGAGTATTCCAGCAGCTAGCACTGTGTTCCGTGGGAAGGTTCTGAGCTAGCGCCTGTCCTGGAATAGCGTGCTAAAATGTGGACATTATGGGGAAACCTGCAGGCGCAGATTTTCCCAGTTAGCGTCCCCTATTTAGTGTTCACTAGGGAGTAGTGCCCATAGTTTTCAATGTTGTGGCCTTTATGCAAAAAGAAAACTTTATCTCATTTCAGAGAGCTTTCAATTCTATAAACATTGTGCCAAACAAATGTACAGATTTTCTAATTAAACAAAAGTGAAATGAAACATTCTCCATCTGTCAGGTTGTCCCATCATACACTGTGTTTCCAGTCAAAACACTTATGGATATTTAACAAGGGGATAAAATCCCTTTTCACTGAAGAGAAGAGCCTAGTGACTACATGATATATATATTGTGATCCTGCACCCTCACAGGGCACAATAGCACGTTCCTCTAGGGCAAATCCCACCACATACACTCTCTTTAACAGCAAAATCTTCGAGGCTTTATTGGAGCATCAGCAAAGAAACATAATACAAAACAAAATCCTTGCTCACCTGAGCACTAACTCACTTGACATCCTCTCTGTCTAACTGGGACACCACACAAAATCTAAATCAACCAACCTTTGGCTTTTCCTTCTCTGACATACTTGACTCTCCCAGCCTCAGGAGCTGCACCTTTCAGTCTCTCAATATCCCCCTCCCTCAAGCAGGAGCTATTTATCCCCTTGATTGCAGGGAGACACCTGTAGCAAGTACCAAACAAAAATATTCCCTCCTGGGGGTTAATACCTTCACCTTAAAACAAAAACATAGGGGAATATACACCACCAGATCCATACACTTTCACATAATATAAATATATATATATATATACATATATCTACAGCGGTTATGCATTATTATGTACACCAGTGTTTCCCAAATCTATCCTCGGGAACCTCAACCAGGCCTGATTTTGCAGATCACCTTGGGGAAATGCAGACTGAATCCTGCAATCACTGAGCAGCAAATCATATCACCTGTGCTGCGCTTCAGATGGCTGCAAGCCTGACGTGTCAGCGGGTCCTGAGGACAGGTTTGAGAAACACTGATGTAAACCAATATAATTAATATAGTATGTAACCTATTTGTTTACGTCATATATAGGTATGTGAAAATGTTAAGCAAGAGGCAACAACCTTGACCTCCCAGATGTTAAAAAACAACATTTCCCATGATGCTCAGCCACTCATTAGATTGGCTGAATATCATGGGAAATCATGGGAATATCGTTTACGCATCATCAGGTTGTCTCAGGAAGAAAGTACTGGCCGACAGACATGTCTGTTTCCATGGGTCTGGCCTCCTTGCTCATCCTTAAGGACTGTCCGGTTATGTTAATTTTGCTCTACTTTGGTTCTTCTTCCATTTCATTCTGGGGCGCACTTCTTTTCGGAAACTCACATGGAGTTCATCAGGAGTACAGGCGGTACCCACTTCCTTTTACGTACCCTTAATGTTTTATGACCTCCTCCTACCAAATATGCACAGCATTAAAGGTCTCAACTCCCCTGACAAACGTATGCTTCTATTTAGAGACCTGAAACGTAAAAATGTTGGTATTGACTTTCTTCAGGGGACCCGAAGAGCTAGGACTGCTCAAGTTACATGCTACAGGCTTGCGGTGAAAATACTTTTTGCAAGCGGTTAGCTTTTTTTAATGTATTTTTGGCTGCTCAGTTTGAAAATCACAATAAAGCATATGTCATATCACCCACAGTGTTCCACACCATTTTGATGTCGGATTGAATTTTGTGTTTCATATCAGCAAATTAAACAATTGTGAATCTCCATAAAGATGTTCACCCCCTTTCTGTCTCATTTTAGGCTGGGGTCAGACGAGCGTAGTGTTCACGTCCGTGATTGCGCCTAAAAGTACGTCCGTGATAGCATGAAAGAAAGTCCATTGGAGCCCGACACACGAAGTACGTCCGCACTGAACTGCGGACGCACCACGGCCGCGGCAAACGGATGCAAGGCAGGCAAGAACGTACAACCACTAGAACGGCCGCACAAAGTGCGCTGCGTCCGCAACGTCCGCATAGCTTTGTGTGTGAGTTATGGAACGTGGTCAGACGGACTGCATTTATACGTCCAGCATTTTTCACGGACAAAATGGTTTTGCTTTTCAATTTATTTTTCCTCCTACATCCGTCAAAATATAAACGTCATTGAAAAAAACGGACTGTGTGGCCACTACTGCGTCTTCCGTACTGACGTACGTCCGTGTGCAAGGACGTACAGTCCGTAGAAATCACGCTCGTCTGACCCTAGCCTTAGGTATGGAAGGTGCACTGTCGTCAGTTGTGAAAAATGGATAGCCATGGATGAGTCAACAGACCAGATAACCAACTTGTATATTTATTGTCTATAAATATATTCAGACCCGGCCACAAAATAGAACAAATGTAATAAATAGAGACACCAGGGAGGCTTCCACAGGATATGCAGAAAAATATTAAAACAAAATGTAAGGTAACAATTAAAAAAAATTCCAACGCGTTTCGTCTTATGATAAAAAGACTTCATCAGGGCATACTCCATTGAAGCTGTCCCGGTTTAAAGACGCCATTTTCGCGGGCTTCATCCCTCTATTCCGGATGCCAAGTGTTCCATCTGTGGAACGCAAATCTGTAAGTGTCTCGCTTCCACTGATGTCATCTTCCTGCGTCCAGCAGCCGCAATCAATGTTATTTCCTACATGTTCGGGGGTAACTAATGATGTCTGTCTTCCACGCAAGGGAGCCATGGACTGTCCCACCTTATCAATGCCAAAAAATGGGTTTCATGATGAAATTATGTACTAATTTCATCCAATTTTATAGCCCAACATCAAAAACATCTCATAATTCAACATCAAAGCCAGTTGTGTACGTGATGGAACAAATCTGAGGTCATTTTTTTTGCATCCTCATCCCTAATGCAAATAAAAAAAACATCTTAAAATAGGTTTCATTTGGTAATTATGCATTAATTACATCCAGTCTCATAATCCAACATAAAATCACATCTCATAATTCAATATAAATTTGTAAAATCCTGTTGTGTACGTGTAGGAGCAAATCTGAGGTAATTTTTTGCATTCAGCACCCTAAAATTCATATAAAAAACACCTTAAAATAGCTTTCATGTGGTATTTATGCACTAATTTCATTAAGTCTCATAATTTAACTTAAAAATGTTAAAGTCGGTTGTGAAAAATCTGTACTTGATAGGGCAAATCTGAGGTAATTTTTGCCCTCACACCACTAATTCACATAAAAACCAGCATAAAATAGGTTTCCTGTGGTAATTAAGTTTTCATTTCATTCATTCTCACAATCCAACATCAAAACATCAAAGTCTGTTGTGATAAAAATGTACGTGGAGCAGGAAATCTGAGGTAATATTTGCCTTCGTACCCCAAATTCACACAAAAAAGATCATAAAATAGGTTTGCTGTCGTAGTTATGCACTAATTGCATTCAGTTTCAAAATTCAACATTGAACCATCAAAGTCAGTTGTGGAAAAACTGTACTGGAAGGAGCAAATTTGAGATTATTTTTGCATTCAGCACCCCAAATTACCATAAAAACCACCATAAATATTGAAAAAAATATGTTTTGAGGACACTCAAATTCGCAGGACTGTGTTATCAGTCCGCTGTTCCCCCACTCATCTGTGGCACCTCAAAAACAGAACTTTGTAACTATCCTTTTCAGGTCGGCTTGTATCTTTGCAGAGCACCCTGAATTTGTTCGATAGGTCTATGGATAGAGTACATTAACTTGTAAACCATATTATTTTTTATTACGCGTGTTCCTCTCAAGGCTGGCCCGAAACACTCTGCTGCCTGGATCCGAAGATGAAATGCTGCCCCCCCCAAAAACCCAATGAGACTTAAAAGCCATGAGGCCAAAAATGCTGTCCCTAGCGAAGTGCCACCTGGAGCCATGGCCCCATCCAGCCGCGTGGACGGGCCAGCCCTGGTTACTCCCTATTGTACCTGACAGACTTCTGATCAACACTGATGGACCCAATGAAATGTAGGGAGAATATTCTCATCATTGTTGAGGGAGATACAAATGCTGTATTGTCCTCTGGATTGTCAGATGAAGGGGGTATTCCCACTCTGGGGGAGTGTCAGACCTGGGGCTCTTGGGTCTCAGGGGGGTCCCGGACGTGCGGCACCGCTGGTTGGCTGAGTGCCAGGAGCTCCGGCGGCACCCGGAATGGTTGCAGCTGATCAGGGGACAGGGGCGCGGCGTGATGACGTGTAGCCGCCGGCTTTTAAACACAGAGCGCGCGCCCTGAGTCGTCGCCTTGACGTGGAGTCCTTTTCCCGCATCGCTGAGTGTTTTGTGTGTTCGATTCACTAGTTCACTTATTCTTTGATTCCCTGCTCTGTTGCCGATTCGCTTTGTAGGAGGACCCTCTCTGTTGTTGAGCCGGACTGATTACTGACGATTCAATCTCTGACGCAGCCTGTATGTATGGTTTATCCTGAGCAGCCTCAGAACGATTGCTGATCCTGCCACGCTGTCCCAGAGTATATACTGATCCTTCTCAAACGCTGACCCTGTTTTCTATGAGTGCCATCTCCGTTACCGAAACAGTTTGTATGCGAATCCCCTCTGTTGCCAACCCGGATTGTGATATCGACCAAGCTATTTCTGACAACAAGCTTAACCCTTTCTGCCCCAGTGCACACTCAGTCCTGATAAACTTCCAAGCTATACTCTCTTTTACTGGTGTGTTTATATTCCCTGTCTGGGAGTGATTGGGTTAGTGGTCCCGACCATCTAAGGATCGGAGGGTTTAGAGGTCTGTCTAAAGGGATCCACACCATGGTTATCGAGTGTGAACTTGACAGGGAGGGAATAGATACAATAAATTATATATAACAATATCCACCACATATCCCTTTTAGAGAGCTGGTGCTCTCAATGGCCAACAATGAAGGGTAACACCTTTTACACTGTCCCCATTCCTCATATTCTAGGAAAGATGTCCTTCTGTTCTGCCCATCTGTCCTCCATGATGCATATGCTCGTATGACATCCAGATAGTGAGTCACATTATGAGCTATGAACTGGTCAAAAAAATGGGGAATATTGGTTCTGCAGGGTGATTTAAGACCTGTGACTGCCATTACTAAAGAGCCTACTGACGGTTTTATAAAGGCTCTCATGTTTGATTTCTGATCTGACTGTATTAGATGCAGAAAAGCGTGCAGAGAAAAAAAGGGGGGATGGAGGGAGACGCACGCAATGGCTGGCTTAGTAGCTATGTATAGGCATGAAAACAGAGTAGCCTTTAAATCGTCTTCCAGAACCCTGTCATCAGCACTCAACACACATTTCACCCTTATGGTATATCCATCAGGGAGGCAATGAGACCCTTGTTGCTTGTGGTTTATATTCTGTATCAGTGAGAGTTAGCAATTAACCACTAACCAATTGACTATATTTTGGGTGTCATTCTGGTTTCTAAGTCATCAGAGGGCCATAATTAACCCTCGCTGGGAACCCAGTGTTAAGAATAGATTGCCTTATCACATTAAAAAATGTAATGGCGTATTATTATGGATAGCTGAAGCATAGCACAGGTTTGCAGGATTGCAGGATTCAGTCTGCTTTTCCCCAAGGTGATCCTTTAAAACCTGACCTGTTTGTGATTACTTGAGGACCAGGGTTGGGAAAACACTGATATAATGGAATGATTTCCATTAAAGTTGTAACTATGATGACCATAGCTTCCCCGTAAGTAATAATGCTTGGAAACCTCTGCTGGTCACTCTTTGAAAGGAGCTGCCCAGCATATCAGTGTAACCACTAAGTGCTGGTTAACAATCTAAGGCAGTGGTCTCCCACGCTGGTCCTCAAAGCCCACTAACAGGCCAGGTTTTATGGATCACCTTGGGGAAATGCAGACTGAGTCCTGCAATCACTGAGCAGCAACTCATATTACCTGTGCTGTGCTTGAGATATCTGGCAAACCTGGCCTGTTAGTGGGTACTGAAGACCAGGGTTGGGGACCACTGATCTAATTGCAATGTTGGTGTTAAATGGCAGACGCTAACAGAAAACCTTCCATTAGCGCCCGCCATTTATCACCCTTATTACGACAGAGAAGCTTTCTCAGCAGCTCCAGACATAATACTGGTGAGGCGATAAGAGAGAAGACCCGCGGCTCTAAACGCGGCCGGTGTAATCAGCTTCAGGAGTAGGCCATAGGACTTCATGGAGACGCCATCTTGCATGAACTCCACAGATCCGGGTGGCAGAGTGATACGCGGAGGTACAGTGGGAACTATCGCACCCCTCTTATCACTGTGGTATCTAAGGCGAGTATGGGAGTTAATGGTGGGCTTAGGCCAGGGGCACACTAGGCATTTTTTTCTGTGCACTAGCGCGTGTTAAAACGCACTTCCGGCGTTCCGGCATCCACTCGACACCCGCGTGCCCCCCATAGCACTGCAAAGCACGATCCTCCTATGGAGGATTGCGCTTTGCAGCCCCGTCGACGCGCATCCTAGTGAGGATCTCTAGACGCACGCATGCTACGCGCACACTAAGTGCGTGCGCACAAGTATGTGACCGGCCCGTCCGCAGCATCACAACGCTGCGACGGACGCCAGTAAGTGTGTTTTAGCGCGCGCTAGTGCGCAGAAAAAAACCACCTAGTGTGCACCCGGCCTTAGTTGTGTGTGTCATGTGATTGTGCAAGAAGCGCACTCACTTCACACCAGGATCTGAAAGACAGTATTCTTTTTAGAATAACTCCAGACGCAAATGGAGAGTGAGCCGGATTCTCCATCTTCCATAGCCACATTAGCGACTCCCGTACAAAGTATAGAAGACATTAATGTACAGTAACCAAGACGCAAGCTCAGTTTGCGTCTCAGATGTAATATACCATTACAACAAAAACAAAACGAGCACAGTGCTCGAGATGTTCTGCTGAACAACTTGAGCAATGTATTTAAAGGCAACATCGGAATAGGGCTCGAATTTGGACTCAAATAAAGCATATAAGTAAAGATGATGAGGAGACCAGGCATCTAATCCATTGTGGCTTTTTTGAAGAATCACAGCAGGAATTTGAATTACCCTCTGTGTTGTGTATCGTTGCCTATAAACAAATATGAGTGACGGAGCTGCATTATATGACCAGTTATACGCTGGGTTGTCAAAATGACTAATATCGTGTTTTTTATTTGTGAGTAGGCTTTATGTGTTTTTCTGGCATTTCATTTAATAAATGCATGCATTTTTATAGTAGTAAATAAACACGTGTGACGAAATGTTTATACCCATCAGGTTTTTCCTTCCCAATTACTGTTATTGTTTAGCATCCAAAAAATAAGCTCTCCACCCTGAAAAAAACCCCTATTTTTTGACTCCATAATGGTCATTAAAATTTTTACATTAATAATGAACCACACAATAATATTTCTCACCTCCAGCACTGGCTGTAACGTGAACTCCACGTGAGATATGGAAAGCGTATAAACAAAAAACCCAAAAACTGTGTTTTTTTCCCACATAAGTACTTAATTAGGCAGAACTGCTCAGAATGAGAATCTGATATTGTGAATTAGGTTCTCTTTTAAAGCGGAGCTCCGGTTACTGCTGATCTCACATAAAAAAGCAGCCCGGCTGCTATAGTCATACCGATGATTTGCTGTTAGAGGAGATCTCGAGCTACTCACACCATCAACGCCAGAACCTGCTGTTAACCGCAGGTGGAAATGACACCGGTGGAAAATAATTCTAAAAGTGCTAAAACTCGAACCTTCAGTTTCAGTGAGAAATCTTATGATGTATCTGAACGAATCGCAATATTCTTATATGTTGTGCGAGAATCTTATGGCATTCTTGGAATGATGTTGGCCTATGTCAGTGCTATACAGCGATGATGGTAAACTTCAACATTCCAGGACATTGTGATCTTCATTTTATAAATTAAAAAAGATAACTATGTAACAGCCACCAAAATAAGAAAATACCTGGCAAACCTGGCCTGTTCGTGGGCCCTGAGAACCAAGGTTGGGGACCACTCACTGCCTTAGACTGAAACATTGCGCAATAGCCCCAGGACGACCCCCTATCCAGCACTCATCAGTGAAGTAATAGCGGCATTATTTCCATTATATGCATATGTATTTGCATATTATATTATTTTGAATAAAGTGATACTTTTTACATTAAGTTGTGTTCAGACCGCATTTTGTGTATGTCTATTACAGGTTGAGTTCCGTCATGGCCTTTGAGCACTGATTTACAAGTTGGGTTACTGGTAACAGAGGGATTCCCTATGGCTTTGTTTATTGTTATCTACCTACAGATATGTTTTAGAATGCGACTTGTTAGGCTAATGTCAGACGAACGCAGTCTGAGCGCACTCTGCCTGTGTGTATAACGGACGGACGTACTGACGAAAGATACTGTAGACACCACAAGGTCCGTTTTTTTTTTACGGATGTAGAAAAAAAAAGGGAAATATGGGAAATAAAAATAATTAAAATTAAATGGCAGGTACAGTCAGCCAGACCAAAAAAACTTCTGACCGTCAACGTGATGGACGTCGAAAATCCGCTTCATCTTACGTCATCACGCACACATGCCGCTACCCGGACGCGGCGCACTCTGGGCATCCGTCGTAGCGCTTTTACGTCGAGGCCTTTATGGCGTCCGCTGCCACCTGCGTGGCAACTTCGTGTGTTGGTCTCTATTGTTCACAAATCAATGCTATGACGGACGTTAACTGTGCGGCGACACGGACGTAATGACTGCGTTCGTCTGACGCTAGCCTTAACTGTGAACTGTGAACACAGCTAGCATCTCCATAATGAAAGGGTGCACAGACATATTTAATCAGGGTGTTGCAGTTATTTTTCTTATGTTAAATCTTCCCAATACTAGGTTTTTCCCTCAATTTTTCTGCATTGCAAGGCCACATTGCAAATGGAAAACATCTGGCATTTACTTTAACCCCTTCCATTACCAAGCAATTTTTGTTGGAAAAAATATTCCATCATAACATTTATTTGAAACATGGGATGTGAAGTTAATCCTTTCGCTGCTGAGCCTTTTCACACCTTTGTGCTGAGGTCATTTTTACCGGTTTCGCTCATCATGTTTAATCACGTTTTGAAGCCTTATTTTAATATATGACCCAGATATATATCGTTCTTTCCGGCAGACTGTGCAGATTCATAATATGTCATTATTATATGTATACGTTATGTCATGTCTGTATATTATAACAAAAATTCAATAAAATTTGAATTTTCAATAATTTACAATGTGTAAAGTGTTTTTTTTCACATTTTAACATGCGATCGTTTGCGGTTATATTTTGTATGGGGTGCGCTTGTTAAAAAAATTAGAAATGAGGAATCGTTACTTTTTTTGGGGAAAATTACGTGTTTTTTAGCAAACACCCCCCATAGAAAAAATCGTTAGTGCAGCATCATTGTTCACATTATAATTGAAATGGGAACAATATTGTTGCACTAATAAAATGAAAAAAAGAATTTTTTTTTTTTTTTTTACATTTTACATGGTCATGTTTGGTATCATTGGAAAGGCCACGCTCTGGCCGTTCCAATGATAGCAAACATTAACCCCTAGCTTTCACGGATCGGGAGATAGGGGGTTCATTGAACCCCCTATCTCCACTATAGGTGGCAGCAAGGGGTTAATTTCAAAACTGGCGCCATCGCGTTCTGCGCGATAACGCCAGTCATTAGGGGGATATCCCGGAAGCTTGGCCGACATCCAAGATGTTGGCCAGCTCCGGGAGGCGACCGCGATACGGGTCATGTTAGCGCCATATCGCGATCCAGCCCCCTAGGGGTTAAATAAAGACAGCCGCCGATTGGAAGGGCAGGCTGTACCCTTCCAGGCAGTGCCTGTCTTTAATCGCTGGTCCTTCAGGCACCTTCCCTGCAATGGCGGGGGGGGTGCCTGAAATAGACATCATCGCGCATGCGCGATGACGCCTATCGTGCCCGCCGGAGTCCCGGAGGCTGGGCTGACATCGATGATGTCAGCCCGCACCGGGGGGCCGCGCGATCAGTCAGAATACTGGCCGATCGCGGCTGCAAAGGGAGGACGCGCTCAGCGCGTCCTCCGCAGCGAAGTAGCAATGCGGGTGGACACGCTGAGCGCGTCCACCGCATTGAAAGGGTTAATTAAATAGATTGGAAAATAGAAGTTTTGCAAAGGAATTGTTATACGGAAATAGAAAAAAAAATGTAATAATGTCAATTTGCTCATTGTTCATGTTTTCGTTTATCCGTTACAGAAATATTGTTGAAATGTAAGATTCTGAGCTGTAGATGGTGTCCTTTATCTTACACAATTTCAAACGTGGTCTACATTATTATCATACAGGCAGAAAAGACCTTTGGTTAGATACAGTAACTGTAATAAAGTTATATAATACAAATGTTCAGATCTCCTGCTTATGGGGATTTGTAGTGATCATAATGAGATTATTAGTAATGCAGCTTCCAAAAAATATCAACAGAATATAAAAATAATATCTATGTGACATAATGCCTGTATATGGAGATTACAGTGAGACCTTGAATCCATACTATACCAGGGGCAATTGCCCCCCCCGAGTACCGACCCACCAGCCGCTGACTGTTTTTCTCCCTACGAGCCGCCGCTGACATGAAGCTTGGCCGCTCACCAGGGATCCACCAGCCGCGATCTCGCGAGATCGCGGAGTTCACGTGAACTCCGGGATCTTGAGAGAACGCGGCTGCGCTGGTCAGGTGGTTCCCAAGCGAGCGGCCAAGCTTCATGCCGGCGGCTGCTCGTAGGGAGAAAAACAGTCGGCGGCTGGCGGGTACTTGGAGCGGAGAAAACTTGGGCATGGCAGAGGAGGTGAGAGCTGGGGGCAATATATCCATGTGAGCTGAGCCTGGGGCAATATATACATGTGAGGTGGGGGCAATATATCCATGTGTGAGCTGGGGCAATATATCCATGTGAGCTTGGGGCAAATATATCCATGTGAGCTGGGGCAAGAGGTTAATATATCCATGTGAGCTGGGGCAAATATATCCATGTGAGCTGGGGGCAATATATCCATGTGTGAGCTGGGGGCAATATATCCATGTGAGTTGGGGCAAATATACCCATGTGTGAGCTGTGGGCAAATATATCCATGTGAGCTGGGGCAAATATATCCATGTGAGCTGGGGCAAATATATCCATGTGAGCTGGGGCAATATATTACATGTGAGCTGGGGCGGTACCCTGGGCCCATGGTACGGAAAGGGTTCGCAGGGCTTTTCAGATGGGGTGCCATTTGTGTCCTGCCAGCATGAAAAGGATGCACTGGGCAGTCCACACTTGGGTTACCCTACACTGCATAGCTTCAAGGGGTATGTGCTGGGAGGGGGTACCCTGGGCCCCTCATATGGAAAGGGTTCGCTGGGCTCATGAGCCACATGAGGACAGACCCTGTGCAATGTTGTGGGGAGAGTGAGTGTAACGAGCACAGCTTGCGATTAGGCGGATCTCTGCCTGTCACTGCGGACCCAACACCAGCTCTTGGCCAAAACTGGTAGAATGCCCCCCGAAACCTGTGTCTGGATCCGCCTCTGTACTGTACATGGATTTTCAATCATTGTAATCCCCTGAATCGTATCTATGTACAGCAGTGTCTGAACCCCAGAGCTCTCCCTGTATTCTTCCCTCACCCTGGCAGCTCTAATTCAGCAGTTATCTATTTTGAACCTTTTGTTACAGTGAGGATTAGGGCTGCCATTTGCAACTAGTTTTATGTCTCTCCAGGGTGCTTGGAGAGACATAAAACCAAGGATATAATTTCTCCACAGGGAGCATGCTAATCTTGTTTTAAAAAGGTGTGAAAAATGGACTTTTGATATGCTAATGAGTGCTTTTCAATGCATTAAAATGCAAAATCAAGATAACTCGATCTTAAGTGTGAAGGGGTTAAATTCAAGAACCTGCAATTTTATGAGGATTTATACTTTCTTTTTTTTTTACATCCACTATATGTATATTTATACAGGGTCACAAGGAATCATAATCATAAATAAACTGTTGTATATTTATTGTAACGCAATGAGGAAACAGATGTTTGAGAACATAAAAAATGGGTTTACAGAGAGCCTAATGGAAAAAATCGAATCCTCTTGCAAAAATAGTGTTGGCAATGCATTCTTGCGCGACTTGACCCCCCTCGTCATACACGTGCAGAATGGTTTATCTTTATTTTCTTACGCACACACATTGAGGGTTATTCAATAAGCCGCAACCGCTGGCGACAAATGCTGGCATTTCACAAAGCTTGAATCCAATGAGCGGCAGGGTTACGTGTTAGAATGTTGACTATCCCGAGTCTGTCTGCAGTTATTAAGCCATTAAAGCCTCTTGGCACAAGCTGCATTACGGGTTTGCATGTTTGGTTCTTCATAACTCAATGCCAAGCGTAACCCAGTGTCCCAGGTTCTGCATCGCATTCCTTACCCATGGCCTGGATCATAGCAGATTGGTGTTAAGAAGCAGATTGCTTGTGGGAGGATTTCTGAAGCCGCAGCTGCCAAACTGACTTTGTGAATCTTCTACTTTAACTTTTTTTTTCTATTTTTTATTTAGATTATTGCACGAATGAACTATATGTATGATTTAATTATAAACTGTGTTGAAATTTCTACCGTATTTTATTATATATCATTTATTTCTCCTTTTGTCAGAGGAAAAAAAAATGTAGCTTCAATTTATTGTATCCTACCTGGAATTTCTCTTGTTAACACTGAATAATTCCGGTACAGGATGTAGAACTGAGCTCCACTGTCTAATGGAACAAATTCTTGCTCTCTGGAATATTACACATGCAGGATTATTCAGAGAGCCGATCTGGCCCCGAAATGTCACCGAACAGAGAATTTCCCTGTACAGTGACATTTCAGGCCATTCGGCTATTTAGGCTCCTGTCAGACTAGCGCAGCGTTCACGTCCGTGATGACGCACAAAAGTACGTCCATGATAGCATGACATAAAGGCCGATGTAGGTCCGCACTGAACTGCGGATGCACAACGGCCGCGGCAAACGGCCGCAAGTTAGGCAAGAACGTACAACCCCTAGAACGACTGCACAAAGTGCGCTGCGTCTGCAACGTCTGCATAGCTTTGTGTGTGAGTGATGGAACGTGGTCAGACGGACTGCATTTATACGTCCAGAATTTTTGACGGACAAAATGGTTTTGCATTTTATTTTCCCTCCTACATCCGTCAAAAAATACGTTAGTGAAAAAAACGGACTGTGCGGCCACTACTGCGTCTTCCGGCAGAAAGTACGTACGTACTGCACAGACGCACAGTCCGTACAAAATGCGCTCGTCTGACCCTAGCCTTAGATAGCAGGCAGTTTGCCAAATTTGGGCGAATTACCTGCACGTATGGTGCCTGTTCGAAGGCAGTGAAATCCCCCCATAGAGAAGCAATAGTTACAGGGTTATTCAAAGAGCTCCGAATTGCTTGAGAGAGGTAACCGAAAGCTGAAAATCAGCGTTTGGTTACCTTTCCTGGCCATTCGGTTATCCAGAGAGCAGGCAATTCGCCAAATCCTGGCGAATTGCCTGAACATACGGTGCCTGTTCGGTGCCTGTTCGAGGGCAGTGAAAACCCCATGAAAAAGCACTGCTTCGGCTATTCAGAGAACCAGCAGTGAAAGGTTCCCGAAATGCCCTGCCATTCGGTGGTTTAATTCGGCAAGTTTATTCAGGTGAATCCCATAGGCTTCAATGTTAAAAATATTCCGGTTTTAATTCAATATCTAATAAACCGTTCATTATAAAATTCTGCAGTAAAGAGTCTCTTTATTTATGGATTTTTTAGGATATTTTAAGCATTTTTCAGATTTTTTTTTTTCTTTTAAGTTTACTTATTTTTTCTGCAACAGCCCTTTTTATTATCATTCCCTGGACCTCATATGCAAATTTCAGACATTTTCCTTCAGTAGTTTCTTTGCAAACAGCGTTTTATTTTCACACATTCACACAAACTATTTTGCTAATTTATTCACTGCCTATTTTGCGGTCTCGGCTGCTTCGGCTGCGGGTGATTGGCTCCTGCTCGGGCTTTTTCCGTGGTTTTCGGCAGGTTAATCCAGATGTTTTTACGTGTTTTCGACGTGCATTCGCTGGGTTTTGCGGTTAGTTTTCGTCAGGTTTGCGGCGATCTTTCCCTGCAATTCGGGGACCCTGTGATGCTTGCTGAATAGACCGCAGGGTCACCGAAATGGGATCGGCAAAAGGAACCGAATTGAAGAGAACGAAAAGTCACCGAACGTGCAGTGACTTTTCAAATCTCTTTTAATAACCCTGATAATCTCTTCAGAGAACACCGAATAGCAGTGAAAAGTTGCCGAATTGCCCTGCCATCCGGTGGTTTCATTCGGCAGGTTTATTCAGGCGAATCCCACAGGCTTCAATGTTAAAAATATTCCCGTTTTAATACAATATCTAATAAACCGTTTATCATAATATTCTGTAGTAAAGAGTCTCTTTATTTATAGTTTTTTTTAGGATATTTTAAGCATATTTCGGGATTTAGACTCTTAAAAAAAAATTCAGATTTTTTTAAAAAAAATTTTTTACTTTACTTATTTTTTCTGTAACAGCCCTTTTTAAACCGGTTATTATTTTAATCTGCAGTAAAAAGTCTCTTTATTCATAGATTTTTTAGGAATTTTTCGGGCAATTATTTTTTCTAAAAGTGTTTTTTTTTCTGTAACAGACCTTTTTTTATCATTCACTGGACCATGTATGTAAATTCCAGGCATTTTCATTCAGTAGTATTTTTGCAAACAGTGTTTCAATTTCGACACTTTCCTGCATTTTTTATATCCCGTTCTTCGGCTTGTCGGCTTTTTCAGGCGGCTGGTCTGCACTGTGATCGGCAGCTTGTTGGCTTTTTCCAATGTGTAAGGTGTGGTTGTTGAGGTGGTTCTAGCGGGTTTTCGGTGAGTTTTCCCTGCACTTCGGGGACCCTGCAGTGAATGCTGAATTCACTGCAGGGTAGGGAACTTTGATTTCCCGAAGTGCAGGGAAGCGTGGGGAACGAGGGTGCTCTCTGAATAACCCCTATGGTCGCTTGTCCCTCTCCTCGGGAAGCACTTTGCAGTATTCTGTTTGGCCGTGCAGATTAAGTCGCTCAACCTTCATGTAATATGGAATCCTGGCAACTCATCCCATTCATGATACCCATCCCTTATTCTTTCCCCCACCCCTCCATTAACTCTCTCGAGTACCGAGTGATTTTCCAAAAAATTTCAGGAACCAGTGTTTTTTGGAAAATCTATTAATTATACAGTAAGAAATATTTATGAATATTGCCAATGTATTCCTTACTGTATTAAGCTATTTGGCCAAATGGAGTCACTACACTTGCAACTGTAGCTCTTGGGTCTGTGTTTTATCAACTGGGAAAGGTCTGTCAGACACATTCCTTGCGGACTTTAAACAGTTTTAGCACCTTGGGCATCATGCCCACAGTGTTATAACTTTAGGGTCATGTTCTGCAGCCTAAAAGCAAACAAAATCTGTTTGCAACAAATGAATTTCATTTTATTTTATTCTGCTCAACTGCCGATCGAGATAACTCGATATAGGGCACCTGATGGTGCCTTTGAAGATCCGAGTTCTTTTGATCTCAGGAGTGAAGGGGTTAAGAATCTTTGTTCGGATAGAAATGTGGGACTTTCAAAGCCATGGAGAGTCACTTTCCATAATTCTGAAAATTCTCCTCTCTCTTTGACCACTAATATCCAGTAAACGTGCTGACAGACTGCACACATTGTATCAAAAGCTTTTTTGTTATGATAGATTGACTGTAATGCGTTGACTGAACTGGCAGCAACATAACACGACAGAAGTACCAAGACAGATGTCTATACCTTTATTTAAAGCTTCAAATGTGCAAAATAAAAAATTTTTGTTTTGTGTGTGGCCTGGTGTCTGGATTCTCGAATGCTTAGGTTTCCTTGGGACAGACCGTCGTTTACAGGCAGCGTCACGAGTGGGTGCTCTTACCTGGTGTTCACCTGGGATTGTTGAGTTTATTCAAGCCGTAACATTGTGGCAAATGTATTGGGCATATATTAGGACAACATTTCGGCTCAGAACAATAGTTTTTAAAGTCTGTTTCGACACAAATCATTGTCCTGATGTACACGCAATAAACCTGCCATTGGAAGAAAATTTGGAGTGCTCCTCCAAACATGCCACTCTGAAGTCGTGTGGAACCCGGATAGCATGTGTATTGTTCTTGGGGATTGTGCCGCTTTAACTGTGGATACTGTAATATTGTGGCAAGTCTTAATGACAGACTGAAAGACATGTGGGGAGCGAAACGCAACTTCTTAAAGTACCTCCTATAAACCTGTCCCATGAGAAAAGACTGGAGTGCCTGTTCCTTCGTTTGTTCATTGAAACGTTCTCTGAGCTTGTACTTGTTGTTAAGACCTTCATCGGTTTGAATCTTCTTGTGCCTGGGACATTGATGGGTCTGGAGATCTCCATATTAGCAGATCTCTGCCCATTGTCTCTCAACCCCAACTGCACTTCTGTGCCATCTCTTTTCCTGGATTGTTCCCCTGTTCTCATCCGGTTGCTATATTGAGGGACGGGTTTCGTAGCTGCAGTGCCATCGGCCTTTATGTTAATCCAGCCCTGCCTGGGTACCAGATCAGCAAATAACAATGTACAAAGCAAAGATAATCGTGTCCATGGTCTGTCGACACACTCTTCACGTTGGCAACATCACAGAGTACTTTAGAGGTCGAAACAAGAGACTACACAAATTAAAAGTCAAACTGAAAAACGTTTATTTCAGTTCAAAAAGAAAGTATTTAAAACTTCTAAAAACCTCTTGCTACATTTTAATTTCACAGAAATCATTGTAAAAGCTGAGCAGGGCTGGACTTCTGTACAGGACATACCAGGGATGGGAGTGCATGGACCAGGGTCACCATGAGGTTAATCTACATACAACAAAGACCTGAAAATTAGCTTCACCGGCTGGTTGACTCCTCAAAAATGAAAAAGCCTTCCACGCCAGTGCTTTACAACTCATCCCAATAAAAATAAAAACACAAGACATTCTTCATGAATGAGCATCTCGCTGAAGCCACAGTTAGCTTATCATATTGTTGCATTGTGCAAAATGACCTCCTATTATGCAGTTTATTCACCGAGTAGCGAATTGGAGATAAATCTGCTAAATTATGAACAAAATAGCCAAACTCCAACATTGCTATCTTGTCCTAAATCCCAAAAATGCTGTTAAGGGTAAATACTGATTCACTCATTCAGTAAATAAACCCCCAAAGTGTAAAGTGCTGTTATAAACGTACGTTCTTGTGTAGTGTAAGACACATTCCTATGAAACGTATACGAGCCGTAGGACCGTTTCATCCATTTATCATCATATCTACATAGTCCTGGCTCCTTTATTAAAGTTCTGTTTATTTATATAGTTTTATTAATTTCCCAATTACTGGCGGCTATTTCCAAACTTTAAAAAGATTTTTTTTTATAAAAAAATAAAAAATAATTGAGCCTCTAGTCTCTTTTGGAATAAATAAAATACTTCACATACTTTGTAGTTTCTGTTGTAACTTTGTTATGACATCACAGGTTATTAGTTTTTTTTCCCCAGTTGTGATTTTTAGACCTACTCATGTATCGGTTATGTATGAGTTACCCGTGTTTGACGAGCATAGTGCAATTTGTGGGTGTAACACCGTCAAGTCATGTTTTAACACATCCATTGTGATGTCTGTGTGTTGTCCTATCATCCTGCACCGACCTGTAATGGTCCCCCTTTGTTCCCTCAATGTATATTCCTATGGGTGGGATACAGTGACACCACGTGGGCAGTTTAAATAATGCAGACCAGAAACAGAAAAGAATGTACCTTACTTGCTAAAAAAGGAGGCGAGAACTTCTTTTCAACAAAAGTAGGAAATGCCTAGAAAAGACGATAAAAACACCAGGTTAAATTCATGGGAATGGACGAAGGCCAACGAAAACGTCCTGCATTGAGACTATACGTCTTTCAGTTAACCGGTTTGGTCCTTAAGGGGTTAAAGGAGCAATGACGGAACTGTTCCGTCATAAATGCATTGAATTTAAAGACCCTTGGTCCTTAAGGGGTTAACTTGTACCTAAGAGGAAATGCACAACCCCAAACTAAGATGCTGCTCTAAAGCCACACAATGCAAAGGCTTTGATACACTATAACAAGGACAGCGAACCATGCCACCCCAGCGGTTTCTGAATTGCATAACCCACAGGGCTAAACCAGCATTTCGTGTGACTAAGTATCATGGGATATGTAGTTCCGAATCATCTGGAGTAGCAAGATTCGCCAGCACTGCACTATAGGCTAACGGTTTTAGGAGTGGTGCCATAATACCGCTTAGATTGTAAGTTTGAGCAGGTTCGAGCAGGGTCCTCTTTCCTGCTGTGTTTAACTTGTATGTATATTTGTTACTTACTCCGTCTCACCCATTGTACAGCGCTACGGAACTTGTAACTGTAACCCTTTGATATCCCTGTATATTGAGGGACAGAACCTATTTTAACGATCCTATATTAATATGAAAAAGTGTAATTCGGGAATTTAAGGGCATGAAAGAATTAATAATAACCAGTCAAACTGGGTATGCCACCATTTTGTCCGGCCATTTCCTGGACACTTTTTGAAGGGGCAGAGTGGGCTATCTTGTACAGCACTGCAGAATCTGCTGGCGCCTTATAAATGAAGTATAATAATAATGTGCTTGCGGCTTCACTCGTTAGTCCTGAAATATTCCGTTTTGACTTTTGGTATTTCGGTGAAGACTTGTCACTTTTCCTACCCTTTTTATCCCCATTTGGGGTAGAGACACAAAGACGTGACAGAGACAAAGAAATGCTGACAGATACACACACATACACTACCAAAGACAGTGAACAGAGAGTGCCCGTGCCATTCAGACACACATCCATACAGATCCTGACAACACCCCCTCAAAACATACCACTCTTGTGCAGATATTACTGTGGTTGTTGGTGGGGTCTGGTCTTTCTGCTGCCAGTAACATAGCTCATTTTCCTGCGCAGACTTACCAAGACCACTGCTCTCCCTGTACCGCTCTGTTCACAATGGAGAAGCATGGGAATTGGTTTTGATGGATGGATCGGCAGCCGCACTGCTGCAGCTATCAGCCCTTCCAGCACATTCTTCCCCATTCCAGTGTTGTTGTCTCGAACTAGGACAGGTGGCAATCCTACATGTATAACATTAAGAACCTAAAGACCTACTGACGTTCTTCAAGTAAACTTAAAAAGAGGATTTTTGGAATGTTGTTCCCTTCTGGTAGGATAACTGTGATACCCTGTCTAACAGAGCAATCTGGTTTATGAGATGTAATTCCTGTGCACCCGTTGCGGACTCTGTCAACCACGGATGGTTCCACCTAGCATCCTTGAAGAAATGCATTAATCAGTTTGTACCAATTCAAATGAAAGCACACACACACACACACACACACCGTGGTCCTTATCCCCATCTTTCACCCCTAGTAGACCTGTAACAAATGATATCCTGCTCTCCTGCAGAAATCCCGGTCTACTCCGTGCCCCGCCGCCAGAGTAACCCGGTCTTAATGCGCAGAGACGTACTCTCCGTCTCTCTGTTAAAAGGAGCAGCGTTATTCAAAAGGAGCGGCCAGCCCATTCAGGGGCGAACAAAAACGAGGGGAAGGAGTCCAAAAAAAGGGAACTTCTGAGCCAAATCCAGAGATAGTCCATGCACAGAGTCAGTCCTTGGCTGCGCTCTCCTGGCTCTGGGTGTTCCACATGCCTCGCTTGGAGTGATAATAGTGGAAGAAGTTCCTCAGGCGTAGACGTTCGACTTCAAGTCCGTTCTGCAGCACCCTACCCCGAGAAGGAGACAGACACAATAAATTAATTGGTCAAAATATTGTTGAAAACTAGAAATGCACTTTCACAATACCGACAGATTCCTGTATTTTGGTTTTAAATAATGTAGATTCGATAGGCCGTGTTAGTCCAGATGCCAAAATCACAAGTATAGCAGTACGTGGTGATACCTTTGTTATTGGACTAACGCTACATTTAAAAGACAATCTTTCAAGAGGATTCCTCTCTTCCTCAGGTCTGGATGCTTACTGATCAGTAACCTAAAATTGAACATTACGGCATCTAACCCCCACCCATTTGCCCCTTAAACAGTGAGAGTGACCATACCATTTGACTCTATTTACGGCATCTAACCCCCATCCATGTGCCCCTCAATGTTCAATTCTAGGATACTGATCAGCAAGCATCCAGACCTGAAGAAGAGAGGAATCCTCTCAAAATATTGTCTTTTAACCCTTTCACTGCTGAGGACGTGTGGGGAACGTCCTCATTGACTCCTAAGGAAAGATAGGGGGTTGCTTTGAACCTCAATATCTCGACTGCAGCTAGCAGGGTCATGTTTGGTATCATTAGAAAGGCCAGAGCATGGCCTTTCCAATGATACCAAACATGACCATGTTTAAAGTAAAGATGTGAAATGGCTCCGCAGTGAAGGAGTTAAATGTAACGTTAGTCCAATAAAAAAAAAAGGTATCACTATGCACTGTTATACCCATGGTTTTAAATAATATATACTGTGTATAACAAAGTTTATTTTGGCATAAGGGACTGGTTGATAAAGATGGAATTTCATGGCTATAGTTTTGGTATAAATCTTTGGAAAGCTCGCAAGTGATAAGACCTATGTAAACCACACAAAAGACAGGATTAACATGTACCTGTCATAGGTAAATGCTCCATATTTCTATAATAAAAGGGACACTACCACTTACATAAGTTGTAACTCAATTACTTGTGGATCACAAACAAAAGACATTATAAAACACATGTCCCTGTGTTTTTTTTCTTATATATATTTTCTGCATGTAGAAAGGAAGGGATAAGGTTAGGTTTTAATCTCCTGCTTCCATTTGGTGGATTTTAACAATGATGCAACATTTACCAAAATCTTACAGCAAGTGTCGCTTTACAGATGTGACGTAAGATAAAACACTAGTAAAGAGGCAAAGTGGCAGAGGAAGGGATGTGTAGACAAGGCTGCAGAGGCTCTATTGTGTTGTACATGATAGTGGGCTTCAACACTTTAACCTACCCCATGGCGATGTCATTTACATATATCCCTCACACATGCCGATCTTTGGCGTTTTTTTGTTTTGTATTGAGATCTGACCCATAGACTCCATTCTATACCCAAAGCCGTACAGTGAGGAGCAAGTGATGTAAACATACTGTGGGGGGGGGGGGGGGTGCAGTGTACAACACAAAAATATATCAAAAAAATGCATGCATCCAGTGACACACATAAAGTCAAAGATTTTCATAACTAAACATAAATGTGAAAAACAAAGCACATGTAAGATGTCAGCAACATAAAATAAACTCAATAAAACCACTTTATTTCTTGCTGGTAGTGCCACTTTAACAATTTTTTTTGCTAACATCTATAGAATGCAGAAGATTTTTTATAAAAATACATTTCACTCAATTCTGGTGGCATTCGCCAGGGCAAGTGATGGCTGTGAGTGGAGTGCCGTCCTACAGGACAGTCTTTTCCTTATTTTGTGTGCCCGATCGACAAGCAGACAAGTCAGCGTGCCAACATCACCGCCTGTATACCAGTGTGCCAGAATACCAGTCTGACATGCAATGCATACCAGTGTAACATCATAACAGTCTGCCATGCATACCACGTGCCATAATAGATACGCGTAATGTAAATATAATGCATAATGTATACTCTACAAAAAAAATGGTCGCCCAAGCCCAACACTAGAGTGTTTGGGTTTTGCTTGAAGAAAAGGTGGCAACTCTACCGCCGAGGGACAATTGTACAGCCGTGTGTGATGGTCCTCTGCACGCTATGCCCACAGTAGGGGAATCAAGTGGTTTACAGGAGTTAGCTTTGTAATACCTGCAAGTAGGATCCTTCCTCTTCCTTTTCCTTTGTTCTTAGATCCCCCTTCTTCAAAGGGTCACTCTAGCCACCATCATCATTTAATTCAAATGGTCATGGTGTGATCAGTGATGGCCCCCCATCTTTCCAGGCTGTCCCTGGTACTTCGACATATCTTCCCACTGCCTTAACGACTGTCATCAAGGATGTGAGTGGCTGAACCAGTGACTACACTGGTTCCACTGATTTTGAGGTCAGAAGCATGTGACTGACCAAGTTCAAGCTCAGATGCGCCGCCTGTCAGGCAGCTGGAGCTAAGCCGCTTCCTGCAGACAAGTTCCAGTGAGCGGGAAGAACGCTGAGGAGGACGACGGAAATGAAAATTCCAGTTTATACACTGTGGCTTAAAAACGTGAGAAAAGGACCGTGCTGGGCCAAGTAGGGGTTAATAATGAAACCGTCCATTTTTCTCCACCACTGTATTTTTAAGCCTAAAGTGTCCCTTTAAGTTTATAAAATACCTAACTATTTGCAAAGCACATCATGCCATTATGATCACAGTAAAAGTATATGATTAATAGGAAAGCGTTTGCACTCTGAGTTCTGCATTCCCTCCCACCAGGAAGGGCATATGAAGAATTTATTGGGGTGATGCAGTGTTAGAACAAAGTTCGTTGTGTTGTCAGACACTATACACAATACTCCGGGGATGCTCAGGATTACAATAATGCAATTAAAGTTAAATGCAAGCAGGTATTTTATATGCATTATCCCTCAGTGATTTCCTATGACAAATAGCCTGCTGTGTTTCCTCCCAGTCACACTGCGCTCCACTGCTATGGACAACCTACAGGGCAGGTACTGATAACTAGTGCTCACTTTCTTCACTAAACTCACTGGAATAGTCTCCAAGGACCTGATGAGTCCCAAGCCTTGAGGTGATCTCAAGCTACTGTAGCATCCCCCAGAAGAAACAGATATGGGGTGTTTTTGGTCATGTTAACAGTGAGTGAGCATTGCCATAGGATCAGTGAGGTAAAAAACTCAGCTCACCACTACCGGTCCTCACTAATCACCAAATACACCCCAGCTTCACCCCGCATCACCTCTTCCCATGATACATTGCAGGATTTCTCATACACAGCCCCCTTCCTCTGGAACGCTCTCATTCGTACTGTCAGACTTTTCCCTAGTTTCCCTTCCTTCAAAAGCTCCCTTAAGACATTCCTATTTAGGAAAGCCTAACACCCGACTCACTGACGCAACCAGCCCATCACGCTCACCTTGCAGTCCATCACGCTCACCTTGCAGTCAGTGGCGTCACTAGGGTCGGTGTCACCCGGTGCGGTAATTTATGGTGTCACCCCCCCCCCGAGTTTTTCAGATTGATTTTTTTAACTACTCTTACTCCTAAATCAGTACTCCCATAGAACACTGAATGCTCATACACACAGCGCACATTACTGTGAGGTTTATTGCTGTGGAGCTCTCTCATATGCTCACACAACTTTTTGCCAACTGCCAGCAAGTACGTTGCCTGTTCGAAGGCAGTGAAAGCACACATGGATATATATTGCCCCCAGCAGCTCTGGATATATATTGCCCCCAGCAGCTCACCCATGGATATATATTGCCCCAGCTCACATATGGATATATTGCGCCTCAGCTCACATATGGATATATTGCGCCTCAGCTCACACATGGATATATTGCCCCAGACCAGCTCACACATGGATATATTGCCCCAGACCAGCTCACACATGGATATATTGCCCCAGACCAGCTCACACATGGATATTGCCCCAGCTCTCATGGATATTGCCCCCAGCACACATGGATATTGCCCCAGCTCCTCTCATGTATATACTGCCCCAGCTGCTCTCATTGATAATGCTCCAGCTGCTCTCATGGATTTTGCCCCAGCTCATGGATATACTGCCCCAGCAGCTCATGGATATACTGCCCCAGCAGCTCATGGATATACTGCCCCAGCAGCTCATGGATTTGCCCCAGCAGCTTATGGATTTGCCCCAGCTCCTCATGGATATGCCCCAGCACCTTATGGATTTGCCCCAGCAGGTTATGGATTTGCCCCAGCTCCTCATGGATATGCCCCAGGCCCCCATGGATTTGCCCCAGCAGCTCATGGATTTGCCCCAGCTCACCTCCTGGTCCTGGTCCCAGCACATGGATAGCGGCCCAGGCAGCACCTCTCCGCCGCGTTTTTCGCTCCTTCTGAGCGTCCGGCGGCGCGCAGCTTGGGCGCTCTTCTGGGGGAGCCACGTGACCAGCCGCGATTGGCTGGTGACGTATTTTCTCCAGGCGAGCGCCGAAGCTGCGTGCTTCGGACGCTCGCACGGAGCGAATACGCGGCGGTGGCGGGCGGTGGGTGAGACACCCGCCCTTAGGGTGACGGTGTCACCCTAAAGGCGGGTGTCACCTGGTGCGGGCCGCACCCACCGCCCCCACTGCTTGCAGTCCATCACTCCCACCTTGCAGTCCATCACTCCCACCTTGCAGTCCATCACGCTCACCTTGCAGACCATCACGCTCACCTTGCAGTCCATCACGCTCACCTTGCAGTCCATCACGCTCACCTTGCAGTCCATCACGCTCACCTTGCAGACCATCACGCTCACCTTGCAGACCATCACGCTCACCTTGCAGACCATCACGCTCACCTTGCAGACCATCACACTCACCTTGCAGTCCTCTCCTCCAGTGCCCATCCAACCCTTCTAGATTGGGAGTTCCCACGGGAATAGGGCCCTCGTTTCCTCCTGTACTGGTTTGTCAATTGTTGTTCAATGTATTGTAACCCTGTCTATACTGTGCCCATTGTACAGCGCTGTAGAATATGCTGGCGCTTTATAAATAAAGAATAATAATATGTGGCTGGCTGAGTGTGGTGGGAGTGAGTGCATGGCTGGCTGAGTGAGGTAGACGTGTGGGCTGATGGCGGCTGGAAAGAGCGTGTTTTGCTGAATGTGATAGGAGTGAGCATACAATGGGCCATATTACATACTTGGTGCTAACTTAACCAGAGCTGTTGTAAACTTACCAGAGCCATTATAGCCTATGGAGTTGTAAACTTAACAGCTCTGGTTAAGTTAGCACCAACTATGTAATACTGCCCAATGTATGGTTGGCACACTATACACAGTGTTACAGTGTATCATTACATACACAGCATACACCGGAGAAACTGCACACACTGAACATATGCATACACAACACTCACCATACAATAAAGATGGTAAATACATTAGTACACACTGCACATACCAATACACAACACACAGAACATACCCGTTGCTCACACACAGTACCTGACACATACAATGCAAAGTATAGATATAAATTATTCCCTGGGATTCTACTGGAAGAGAGGATGTAGCTTGAGGACGTGTATTAGAGCAGTGATCCCCAACCCTGGTCCTCAGGACCCTCTAACAGGTCAGGTTTTAAGGATTCCCTTGGGGAAATGCAGACTGAATCCTGCAATCACTGAGCAGTAAATCATATAACCTGTGCTATGCTTCAGATATCTGGAAAACCTGGCCTGTTAGTGGGCACTGAAGACCAGGGTTGGGAACCACTGTATTTGGGTATTTGCATACCGGCTGTTAAGCAGTGGAGCGCATGGGAACCTGTACCATGCGCTCACATTATTATCCATCCGCTGGTTCCCATGTCGCTCATTGTGGGGACGGCTTAATGGCCAGTATAGTCTATGAAAATTAATATGGACACATTACTAGGCATTATAATTCACAGAAATCCAAGACTGCTGATATCTTGCCGATAAATGAAGGAGACGGATCTGGACACCCTCCATATGTCCACACACCTCTGAGTAATGCCAGTTGCAGAGGCAACTCCACTTGTCAAGAAACGACAGCTGCAGCTGGTTAGCATGCCAGGGTGATGAAGTATCAAGAATTTTCCAGCATCACTCCAGCCCTGTCTATGTGTATATATTATATAAAATACAGAATACACAAGGAGGGTAGCACTCAACTTAAATGAAGCACAAAGTGTGGGTGCTTCTCAAGACAATGTAATACAACAAACCAGAAAGCGAGCTCTACAGTTAACACAAAGACTTCAGCAGCAGCTTATACATTTAAAGATTTTACCAAATTTTAACCCTTCAAAGCTACCAACAACTCTTAACCCATTCAAGACGTCTTACAAGGTTTTTAACCCTAAGCTCTGTTGAAAACGATGGAAATTTAGTTCACAATATATGGCCATAAATTGCTTAAGCTTGCCAACAGTGTCAATGTATCCCACCTTTCGGCAGGTTTAAGCAATTTATGGCCATATATTGTGAGCTAAATTTCCATTGTTTTTCAACAGAGCTTAAGGTTAAAAACCTTGTAAAAAGTCTTGAATGGGTTAAAGCCTCCCCTACAAAGCATGGAGTTCATAAACTGAAAGAGGAAAATTAATTCTTTGGAGTTCTGTATTTCTCATGTCCATATTATTCATTATTTTTACTGCAGGGTGCCCTGGAATGTGATCGATGAGTGACCTAGATAGCATGTGTTGTCCATGCTGTCAGACTACAGGTTGAGTGGGAACAGCTAAATGTCGAGGGGTGAAGATCAAACTATGGAGCGGCATATGATCCCTCCCCCAAAACTCACCCGCCACCGCTACTTGCGATGCTCAGAATTCCATATTTAATTACTGCTGGATTATTGAAGAAAATTAATTTGCAGGTACACACACACACACACACACACACCTTTTAACCCAATCCAATAGCAGGTTCCCCACAACATAGTCAATAGTTCCTCAAATCTGCATAGAATGACAAAAAAAGTGGGTCACAATGCCAGGGTTATTTTGGCAGTTTTATTGGGATTGAGGAGTTACGTTTCGTCTAGAATCGGGAGGCTTTATCGAGTATCAAACTTGAAAAAGGCTCACGATTCGAGCCAAAACATTGGAACACGTTGATTCTAATGAACCAGCCAAAATGACCCGGACGTTGATTAAGGCTTTTTCTTCATCGTATCGTTTGATTGCCAAAAGCCGTCTCTGGAAAACAATGCCTTCCCCACTCAACATATGCATTCACCTCTCAGACTATGGAGGCCAAGGAAACTCAACCCAACATCCATTTGTCCTCCTCTAACATTTTAACAAACTCCTAAACCACCTCATCTCATTTTGTCGCATCTCATAAGTGCTGTTTAGTCCATCTTACCTTGACACAACCTCAAGTTTCTTCCAGTTTCCCTCCAGTGCAACAATCCAACAACAAAGGAGGAGAAACGGGCACGGCAGGTTTATTTCAGCCCTACATGAGCCTTTCTCAGGCCAGCGCAGCAATCATCCTGACCCTCTTTCTGAAAAAACTCTGACTCTAAAAAGGGATCCTATGGACCACCAATATTGGAAAAAGGATTTATTTTTGTCCAATATATGCTTGGATGATTGAACAATCATTATGTAGCACGTACAATTGTACAAACCTAATGCAAGATTGTTTTTGTCTTCATGTGGATTCACTCCCTCCTGTTTCCTGGTATTGTATCCTACACGCGACCTCCTACAGAGGCATTCAGCACATATATTTATTTGTAGGGTCTGTTGCACAAATTGCTTTGAGACCACGATCTCTTAAAAGAAATATTGATGGAATGTCAGCAATCAAAATAGTACATGTTAAAAGCTGGGATTTACCCAGCATGACAGTAAAAAAAAACTTTATTCCACGGGAAGCTTTAAAACAAGTATCCCACAGTGTCAAATGATAAAAACAAACGAACTGTGCACATACATGGTGATTTCTAATGCCAGGCACCATGCCACGTGTCAGCCTTGAGATTTTTCCTTTATAGAATGGTTACACATGCTGTGTTATAACAAGGTAGCTGTGAAAACTGTGCCTGCCTGATATACTACTTATTTTGACCCTTAAAAAACAAGGGGGGGGGGTAGGAATAATAATAAATAAAAAAAAGCTTACTTAACCCCTTCATTACCAAGTGATTTTACAGAAATCCACTTTTTGAAAAATCACATAACATTAAGTTTTAAGGTGGGAATAATCCCAATATATAATGAATGAATGATTCACTGTACTTGTCCCATTTGGCAGGCAGACATCGTCATCTGCTGGCCAGAAGGAACTATTGCAGCGAAGGCTCCATGCTGCAGCAACTGAATATCTCAGTGTTACATAAATTTCACTTGTAAAATCTGTTGTAGCATCTCGGGTATGAGCTCATGGTAATGAAACTTTGGGGGCACATTCTGGAGCCCTACTGAAAATGAAAATGGTTTGCAACAAACGAATGTCCTATGCAATGATACAACATAGCCCCGGATTGTGTTAACATAATCTCAGGCTGCTGTGTCTTGTACTGCTGATCGTGTAAATACTATCCATCCCGGTAGTGAAGGGGTTAAAAGAAATAAAATTTTTAAAAATCCAGCATTTCCCAATTTCCATTCTAATCTTGTTTCCCCACCTTTTTCAGAGCTCTCCCTATCTGAAAGAAGAAGGGTTAAAGCAGGGCTCGACAAAACCCAGGCGCCAGGTCGCCATGCCGACTAGAAATGCTCTTGCACTCGGGTTTGGATTTATAACCCCCCTCCGATACCTATGCAGAAAGCCAACACTGTGCTGGCTTGCCGGCCGGTATGTGGGCCTGGCAGAATGCACCAACAGCATTTTGCCAGGCCCCTCCGGTTGGTGCGGCGTTCTAGCAAGTGGCCGTCAGCAAAGATTGTAAGGCGGCCACTCCAGGTGCGCTCTCGCGAAATCTTCGAGGTCGCGAGATCTTACAACCTTTGTTGGCGGCCGCGTGCTGGAACGCGGCGCCAGCCAGAGGTGTCTGGCCGAATGCTGTTAGTGCATTCTGCCAGCCGCCCCATGTCTGTGCCTGAGGTCTGCAATGTTACATACATATATTCTGATTTTGTCTAGGTATACATGTATCGGAGGTCTGATTTTATCTGGGTATACATGAATCTGAGGTCTGGTGTGTGTACATATTTATATAGGAGGTCCGTGTGTGGCAGGTTGTGCAGTGGGTAAATGGGGAGTCTAGGCATACATTTCAATATTATCAAAAATTGGAATGGGCTTTTAGCAAAATCCTAAATTATTTATTGGAAAGCGGTCACATGATATTAAATAAACGTATCGTTGAGTACCTGGAAAAGAAAAAAAAGAGTATCGTAGTCGGTATTTTAAAAAAATGGTATCCGTGTATCTTTAGTTGTGGAAAGTAAAGCTTTGAAGCAAAACCTGGCCCTAACTTTTGTAGTTGGCCCCAAGATTGAAAAGCAAATTTGTCAAGCCCTGGGTTAAGGTCAGGAGGGAGAAGTCTGCAAATTCTTCTTTTAAATAGGAGTACAGTGACTTGATAAAAGGTAGGAACTCAACAATGGATGTAGATTAGCAAAATGTTTCCTTTAACAGTCAAGTCGATACATATAGAGTTAAAGGGACAATATGCGGTTTTTTTTTTATAAGAGTGCAGAGGCTAATGCAAATTCCTCATTTGCCAAACGGAGGGTGGAAAGCAAAAGTAACACGTAAAGTGTGTTCGTGTTTTGCCGTTTCCCCTCTGTTTCCATGGCAGTAGGCGCCATTAAGAAATACAAAAGCACAACATATATTGCTAAGGTAAATGTAATATTCCGTGCTTAGCCGCCTGTGAAATCTCCTCCGGCCGACGTGAGCGTCTAGCGATGCCAAAATAACGCTCACTGTACAAATGTAATAAAGATGTTTGAAGAAGGCCAGACATGCACTCTGCAGAAGTCATCAGGGGATGCCGTGCTCACTGCCCAGGATGTTCACATAGCTCTGGAGGATAGCGCTCCAAAAGCTTTTTGTATTGGCAGATTTTGGAGGACATATGCCTTCCATATGCGTGATGAAAATCAGAAGCAGCCTGTTTAGAGGGTTATATCACCCCTATAAACCAACGATTAAGTCCTCTTAATTTTTATTTAGTTTTTTTGTTTAAAATATATTTATTGAAGGTTTATTTAGTTTTTTAATTGGTATTTTCAATTTTTTTTAAATCTTTTATTTTCTCAATTAGAATTTTAATTTTCATTTTTTTCCTTTATTTTATTTTGTAATTTTATCCATTATGTTTCTTTTAATATTATATAGCAGAATTATATTTAGAGGTATTTAATACAAACTTTTAGGTATTTATTTAAAATTTTGTTCATCATTTTAATTTTGAAATTTTATTTATATATATTTCTAAAAAAATAATTAGATTACTCTATAGCAGCATTATATTTTGAGCTATATAATACAAACATTTTTTAATTTGGAATGCAGAGTATTTATTATAAATTTTATTATTCCTGGGATGTCATTTTTATTTGTAAAATTGTAATAATAAAGCAAAGACCTGGAGCATTATTTATAAATTCAGCTCAACGTAAAGTTATAAAGTCACAGGCTTTGCCATCAAGAGGCTTTACAGATTCGGCTTCTCGGTATAATATTAAACATTCTGTTTTTCATATTGCCTCAGAATTCTGCAGGATGCTGGCATCTTAAAGTGTCACGATGGTGTGAATTGCATCATCGTTTAATTATAGACACAGATAACATGTCTGAGCAGTATTTAAACCAGTGAAAGAAACACATTTTAACCCTCCTGCGAGGGAGCCACTGGGTTCGCCAGCTTCAGCATTATTATATTCTGTACTGGTACTGGTTCTGTAGCCGGGGACACATGCAATTGGGGCAACCGTCAGGGGGTGACAGCCCATGACCTGTTCAGGGGCCCAGTTGATCCAGGGGGCCCTTGCCAAACTCTACGTGCACCTTAAGTGCCAAATAGGTAAGGGCCACTCCATGTCACCCAGGACTGGTCAACCAAGATGCCAGCAAGTTTCCCAGTGGGCCGCGGCATCTAGAGGCCAGTCAGAGCACTCTGGCTCAGAACAGAGAGATCGACTAGTGTGGTCTGCACCAGCGAACACTTTTTATCCATTTGATGGACCACCAAGGATTTAGACCATTCCCAGTAAAATAAGGTTTGCAGAAAGAGGTAAAATGTTATACTTTTTAATTAGCTCATTGAAAAGGGCATCTGACAGACATGGGCCCTGACCAGTGGTTTAGAAAGGGTCCCTACGATTACTGATGGCAGCCTTGCATGCAATCATGGGTAGCAGCAATGCAAAACCTTACCAAGATAGAAGATCCACAAATTATGTCATTGGTACTCAACAAAATCTCGGTCCCCAATTAGCATTTAACATATCGCATGTAGCATAAACATACACTCAAATGAGATATATATATATATGGGATATAGTCAATGGACACTGGGATTAGTGCTTCTGATTTTCTTTATTGTGCAGGTATGAAAGTTGCAGGGTATAGCATAAACAAATACAAAACAAACACTTACGCTTGTATGCAGAGGCTAAAAAGTCAAAATCCCTCTCTGAAGTATTGGGCGGCTAAGCCGCTTACCAACCAGTGAAAACAAAAATCAGATATACTTCAGTTGTGTTCAGTATTGCGCCTCCTTCCCTGCTGCACCTAGCACCAAGACTGCCCTCTCAGCGGGAACCACATCTCCTATAAAAGGAAAGGGCAGTTCTTATTAGGCATCAGCTGTGGGTTAACCCTGTAGGGAAAAGGGGAGTCCTCCATCTGCCTGCTGATAAACCTGTGGTCTACCACACTGCCCCTAATCCCATTGTCACAATCTAAATATATATATTTTTGGCAAATATTTTTGATAAGTGACAATGATATACAGTATCTCACAGAAGGGAGTACACCTCTCACATTTTTGTAAATATTTTATTATATCTTTTCACGTGACAACACTGAAAAAAAGATACTTTGCTTCAATGTAAACTAGGGAGTGTGCAGCTTGTATAACAGTGTAAATTTTCCGCACCCTCAAAATAACTCAACACACAGCCATTAATGTCTAAACCACTGCCAACAAAAGTGAGCACACCCCTAAGTGAAAATGTCCAACTGGGGCCCAAAGTGTCAATATTTGTCTGGCCACCATTATTTTCCAGCATCGATTTAACACTCTTGGGCATGGAGTGCACCATTGCTTCACAGGTTGCCGCTTGAGTCCTCTTCCATGACGACATCACGTAGCTGGTGGATGTTAGAGACCTTGCGTTCCTCCACCTTCCGTTTGAGGATGCCCCACAGATGCTCAATAGGGTTTAGGTCTGGAGACATGTTTGGCAAGTCTATCACCTTTACCAACAGCTTCTTTAGCAAGGTATTGGCCCTCTTGGAGGTGTGTTTGGGGTCGTTCTCTTGTTGGAATACTGCCCTGCGGCCCAGTCTCTGAGAGGGGATCATGCTCTGCTTCAGTATGTCACAGTACATGTTGGCATTCATGGTTCCCTCAATGAACTCTAGCTCTCCAGTGCCGGCAGCACTCATGCAGCCTCAGACCATGACACTCCCACAATCATGCTTGACTGTAGGCAAGACACACTTGTCTTTGCAATCCTCATCTTGTTGCTGCAACACACGCATGACACCATCTGAACCAAATAAGTTGATCTCGGTCTCATCAGACCACAGGACATGGTTCCAGTAATCCATGTATTAAGTCTGATTGTCTTCAGCAAACTGTGTGTGGGCTTTCTTGTGCATCATCCTTAAAAGAGGCTTCCTTCTGGGATGACAGCCATGCAGACCAATTTGCTGCAGTGTGCGACGTATGGTCTGAGCCATGACAAGCTGACCCACACTCCTTCAACCTCTGCAGCAATGCTGGCAGCACTATTTCCCAAAGACAACCTCTGGATATGCCATAGTGAAACCTGTTCTGAGTGCAACCTATCCTGTTAAACCGCTGTATGGTCTTGGCCACCATGCCTTGGCCGCCGTGCTGCAGCTCAGTTTCAGGGTCTTGGCCGCCGTGCTGCAGCTCAGTTTCAGGGTCTTGGCCGCCGTGCTGCAGCTCAGTTTCAGGGTCTTGGCCGCCGTGCTGCAGCTCAGTTTCAGGGTCTTGGTCGCCGTGCTGCAGCACAGTTTCAGGGTCTTGGCCGCCGTGCTGCAGCTCAGTTTCAGGGTCTTGGTAATCTTCTTATAGCCTTAGCCATCTTTATGTAGAGCAACAATTCTTTTTTTCAGATCCTCAGAGAGCTCTTTGCCATGAGGTGCCATGTTGAACCTCCAGTGACCAGTATGAGAGAGTGAGAGCGATAACACCAAATTTAACACACCTGCTCCACACCTGAGACCTTGTTACACTAACGAGTCGTATGACACCGGGGAGGGAAAATAGCGAATTGGGCCTAATTTGGACATTTTCACTTAGGGGTGTACTCACTTTTGTTGCCAGCGTTTTAGACATTTATACACTTTTGTAAATTCATAGCATCTAAGAGCTCTGCAGGCAGTGCCACAGCATCTGTGTTTGGGGAGCTGTGCAGAAGGCAGGACTCACCAGCAGAGGGAGCCCTTTGCATATGCCATGAATCACAAACAGAGACTGCAGGCAGCTTTTGGTGGTTCCCCTGGACAGAAGTTTTGGGCAATAGATTGGACTGTCTATCAGGCCCGGATTAAGATCTCTATGGGCCTGGAGCTGAATATTTTGGTGGCTTTTTTTGTAATTTAGTGAATTGAAAACATATTTTTGGTTATTTATTTAATAGTGTAGACACGGACACAGCTAACCTGACATACTGTGTGTGATTCATTTTTCATTCAGATATCAATCATTTAAAGAATGTAAAAAAAATTTTTCCCCATTTTATCATTCAAACCTTTGTGGTTATATATTCTATAGGGCATTCTTGTTAAAAAAAAAAAAGTGAAATGGGAACCTGTTACTGTATTTTTTATGCAATTTTAACCAAAAAAATAATATAAAAAAGAAATATTTCCCTTGTGTTTTGGAACATGTTTTCTTTACGAATAATATGACTATGTATAAAACACTGACCTTGCTCCCAGTGTTGGTAATGAGAATGTGAGTAATGGCAGTGGTATTGCTCATTTTATACGTGACAAATGGACAATACCATCGCTTTGGAACTAAAAATAAATTTAAAAAAATGGATTTTCTTTTAGATTTTACATGGTCAGGTTTGGTATTCATGCAAAGGCCAGACTCTGCCCTGTCCAATGACACCTCACTTGACCTTGTGAGGTGTAAAGAGTAGTGACGCAGGGGCAGTGGTGTATTTAGGTTTTGTGCTGCCCTAGGCCTGACTAAACTCGTGCACCCCCTAATTTAAATTTGATGCACCCCTTCCTGTCAAGGGCACACCTCTTCCTGGTTAATCCCCACCCTTCCTCTTTAAGCTCCACCTTTTCCTCTTAGAGCTCCGCCTTTTCCTCTCTTTATATTAAAAAAGTGGATACTAAGTGCCTACTTGTATATTTTGTATACCATTTCAAATGTATCTATTGAGATAAAGAAAATTATGAAAGGTTTAAATTCAAGCATTTTTACAAAGAACAGCCACGCATGTCAAGTAAATGGGATCACAGCCGCTCTAATTGGTTGAACAATAAAATCCACAGAAACGTACACTGCATACAGTTGTGTTCAAAATTATTCAACCCCCACTGAAATTGAGTGTTTTGACCAGTTTGACATTGATTTTGATCATTCAGTCATCTTGCTTACAATTAAATCAAAGAGGCATGTGTAGGTCAGACAAATATAACATAACATTTATAATGAAATAACCACAAATGTATTTTCTGTGCTCACATCATTATCAGTTTTATTCAACCCCCAAGTGACATTCAATCTTAGTACAACATCCTTTTACAGTTATAAGTACTAAGTACTAACAGCTTTTAAACGTGAAGCATAGCTTGACACAAGTGTCTTGCAGCGATCTACGGGTATCTTCGCCCATTCGTCATGGGCAAAAGCCTCCAGTTCAGTCACATTCTTAGGCTTGCGCACTGCAACTGCTTTCTTTAAGTCCCACCAGAGGTTCTCAATCGGATTTAAGTCAGGTGACTGCGATGGCCACTCCAAAATGTTCCAGCCTTTAATCTGCAACCATCCTGTAGTGGACTTGGAGGTATGCTTGGGATCATTGTCCTGTTGAAAGGTCCAACGTCTCCCAAGCCTCAGGTTTGTGACGGACTGCATCACATTGTCATCCAATATCTCTGGTACTGAAGAGAATTCATGGTACCTTGCACACGCTGAAGCTTCCCTGTACCTGCAGAAGCAAAACAGCCCCAAAGCATGATTGACCCCCCGCCATGCTTCACAGTAGGCAAGGTGTTCTTTTCTTCATAGGCCTTGTTCTTCCTCCTCCAAACATAGCGTTGATCCATGGGGCCCAAACAGTTCTAATTTTGTTTCATCAGTCCACAGAACACTATCCCAAAACTTCTGTGGTTTGTCCACATGACTTTTGGCATACTGCAGTCGACTCTTCTTATTCTTTGGAGACAGCAAGGGGGTGCGCCTGGGAGTTCTGGCATGGAGGCCTTCATTACGCAGTGTGCGCCGTATCGTCTGAGCTGAAACTTCAGTACCCACATCTGACAAATCTTTTCTCAGTTCCTCAGCAGTCACATGGGGACTTTTCTCCACTCTACGCTTCAGGTAGCGCACAGCAGTCGAAGTCAGCATCTTCTTTCTGCCACGACCAGGTAGCGTTTCAACAGTGCCCTTTGCCTTGAATTTGCGAATGATGCTTCCTATGGTCTCTCTTGGTATGTTTAACATCTTTGCAATCTTCTTTTAGCCATTGCCCTTCCTGTGAAGAGTAATCACCTCTTCTCTTGTCTTCCTGGACCATTCTCTTGACTTCACCATGTTTGTAACCACACCAATAAATGTCTAGAAGGAGCTGAGTATCACAGTCATTTTAACCCCTTAAGGACGCAGGGCGTACCATGCCGTCCTGCACCACGTGGGCTTTAATGCCGCAGGACGCATGGTACGCCCCGCGGCGTTTGGAGCCCCTGCGCGCCGAAAAACGGCCCGCCTCCCTTCCCACAATGCCGATCGCTGGCTGGGGGTCTGCCTGACACCCGGGCAGACCCTCCCAGCTGGCGATCGGCATTCTGGGAAATGAGGCGGGCCGTTTCCCTCATGGAATCGGCAAGCCTGCCAATCCGGCGCCTGGAGCTGTCAGTTGCAGCGGTGACAAGCTGTCACCTCTGCAACTGTCAGAATGTCTCAGCCAATGAGGTTGCATTGGCTAAGACATTGTCTCTGCCCCTTTCTCCTGCTCCTCATTGCGATCTGAGGAGCAGAGAGAGAGAGACAGAGAAAGCAGAGCAGAGAAAGCAGAGAGAGAAAAAAAAAACAGGCACTTCCTAAAACCCCAGGCACTGTACCCCACACCCCAGGCAGTGTACCCCACCTGGCACTACCCCACCTGGCACTACCCCACCTGGCTGTACCCCACCTGGCTGTACCCCACCTGGCACTACCCCACTTGGCTGTACCCCACCTGGCACTACCCCACCTGGCTGTACCCCACCTGGCTGTACCCCACCTGGCAGTGTACCCCACCTGGCAGTGTACCCCACCTGGCAGTATATCCCACCTGGCACTGTACCCCCACTGGCACTGTACCCCCAGGCACCTACTGGCACTGTACCCCCCAGGCACTGTACCCCCCAGGCACTACCTACTGGCAGTGTACCCCACCTGGCAGTGTACCCCACCTGGCTTTACCCCACCTGGCACTGTACCCCACCTGGCAGTGTATCCCACCTGGCAGTGTATCCCACCTGGCACTGTACCCCCCAGGCACCTACTGGCACTGTACCCTCCTGGCACAGTACCCCCTGGCTGAAAAAAAAAAAACAGGCACAGTACTCCCTGGCTGAAAAAAAAAATCCCCAGGCACAGTACCCCCTGGCTGAAAAAAAAAAAACTGAAAAAAAAAACCCCCAGGTACAGTACCTCCTGGCTGGCACTGTACTCTCCAGACTGGCACTGTACCCTCCTGGCACAGTACCCCCTGGCTGAAAAAAATAACTGAAAAAAACCTGAAAAAAAACCCAGGCACTGTACCCCCTGGCCTGCAGTGTACCCCTGATTGAGAACCCGCATTGGCATACGACCCTTTGGCATTTCTGACTACCCGCATTGGCATACGACCCCCTGGCATTTCTGACTACCCGCATTGGCATACGACCCCTGGCATTTCTGACTACCCGCATTGGTATACGACCCCTGGCATTTCTGACTACCCACATTGGCATACGACCCCTGGCATTTCTGACTACCCGCATTGGCATACGACCTTGGCATTCCTGACTACCCTTGTCTAGATAGATAGAAGTACCGGCCACTACAAGGACCGGAAGGGCTTAGTTTAGGTGTTCTAATATTTTATTTGTGTACTTGACCCCATCAGTTCCCCGACCTCCCATAAAAATGTCCTCCCGCTTTTATTCCCCAGAAGAGGCATATGAGATCCTGGCCGCCTCTGAGAGCGACGCTCTCGCGCCGACAGTGACACCCTCACAGCCTCTGATATAGAGCCCCTTAGTGAACCCTCCAGTGATGGTGACCCCCCACCATCTACTGGGAGGCACGAGAGCATTTGGGTACCCCCAAATATGGCTGCCCCAGAAATACCCCCATTTCTGGCGACTCCTGGCATCACAGTAAGGGTAGAGGACTGTGAGCCAGTGAGCTTTTTTAACCTGTTTATGTCGGACGATGTATTCGAGATGGTGGTTGAGCAAACCAACCTGTTTGCCAACCAGTATCTTGATGCGCATCCGGATTCACATCGCCACAGACGTAACAAGTGGCACCCAACGGATGTGATAGAGTTAAAAAATTTTGGGCTCTAACCCTCGTAATGGGAATAGTGAAGAAGCCAAGTATCAGGTCTTACTGGCACAAAAACCCCATCCTGGCTACTCCACTATTCCCAAGGGTTATGAAGAGGGAGAGATACGAAAATCTCATGCGATTCCTCCATTTTAATGACAACGCACTGTGCCCACCAAGAAACGACCCAATGCATGACCGCCTCTATAAAATTCGGCCCCTGATCAGTCTTATATCTGCCAAATTCACCGATAATTATGTTCCCGACAAAATATATCTGTAGACGAGTCCCTTATGAAATTCAAAGGCAGACTGCTCTTCAAGCAGTATATCCCAAGCAAGCGATCCCGGTATGGCGTCAAATTTTATAAATTGTGTGAGTCCACAACAGGCTACACCTGGGCGTTTAGAATATACGAAGGGAAAGATAGCCACCTTGACCCCCCAGGATGCCCGATTGTATTGGCACCAGTGGAAAAATTGTGTGGGATCTGGTCTATCCCCTATTCAACAAGGGCTATCATTTATGGGTCGATAACTATTACACCAGTATCGACCTATTTAAAAATTTATATTGTTTTGAGACCCTTGCGTGTGGCACAGTGCGGAAGAATCGCAGAGGTTTTCCCCAAATCCTGACAGCAGGCAAAAAAAGTAGAGGCTCCTCTTCATCTCTACGTCAGGAAGAAGTGCTAGCCCTTCGGTTCACCGATAAGAAGGATGTATACATGTTATCTACAGTGCATGACGAAAGTACAGTGCCAGTGCCTGTGAGAGGGAGGACTGAGCCACTGGAAAAGCCGAAGTGCATTGTAGATTACAGCAAGTTTATGGGGGAGTAGACTTGGCTGATCAATGTATACAGCCTTATCTGGTGAACCGAAAGACTAGGGCATGGTACAAGAAGATTGCCATCTATTTGACCGAGATAGCAATTTTCAATGCGTACGTGCTCTACAAGCAGGCAGCAGTACAAAAGCCATATCCCTTCCTAGAATTCATGCTTGAGATCATATCCCAACTTATCCTAACCCCGGCCCCCGTTACATCCGCTTTGGAATCAGGAGATCTCCAAAGATTAAGCGGCAGACACTTTCCTTCCCGAGTCCCTCCCACCCGCTGTAAAAAGTCCCCCCAGAAAAAGTGTCGTGTCTGCCGCAAGAAAGGAATCCGAAAGGATTCTAGTTATTATTGCCCTACCTGCCCATCTCTACCTGGCCTCTGCATAACCGAGTGCTTCAAAATTTATCATACCGAGCTAAATTACTAAATCCCCTTTTCTGCTTTGTCCCGATTACCCTTTGCTGCCTGTACCGACTCATTGGCTTGTTATACCGACTACCCTTTGTTTGCTGCCTGTACCGACTCATTGGCTTGTTATACCGACTACTTTTGTTTGCTGCCTGTACCGACTCATTGGCTTGTTATACCGACTACTCTTTGTTTGCTGCCTGTACCGACTCATTGGCTTGTTATACCGACTACTCTTTGTTGCTGCCTGTACCGACTCATTGGCTTGTTATAACGACTACTCTGACTTCTGGAATACCCTGAATTTGGCCTGTCCCTGTTTACGTTAAGCCCAGCTATTCTAAAGTGGCTGCACCAAACAACTCAAAATACTAATTTAGAATCATTGGCGCGTCATCTTTGGAGCAATATTCTTTCTTGGCGTGCCATGTTCTCTCAAAGTCGACATAAATCCTGAAAATCACTTGTCAAATTACCAAAAAACTAAATAAAAATGCTACATATGGGGTACCGTTGAATTCGTAACACATTGCCGAACACAAATATCAATGTTATAGCCAGTAAAAGGTTGACCGAGCAGGATATTAGCAGCAAAATAACAGTTTTCGTGTAAAACAAATGCAAAACACAATCATGAAAACTAAGTGTGGCCAGGGTTGTGACCAAGTGTCTACTATAAAAAACTGGACATACCCCATTTTCAACACTCTGGGTTGTCTACTTCTCAAAATGATATGCCATGATGGGGTACTTCTCAAACCTGGGCTGCCATACCCTCTCAAATTCAACCTAGGCCCAGAAAACAATCTGGCAAACTCTACATTTGATCGTGTAACTTTCCAAAAAGTAAATAAAAATGCAACATGGGGGTACTGTTGAACTCGTAACACATTGCCGAATACAAATATCAATGTTATAGGCCAGTAAAAGGTTGACCGAGCAGGATATTAGCAGCAAAATGACAGTTTTCGTGTAAAACAAATGCAAAACACAATCTTGAAAACTAAGTGTGGCCAGGGTTTGTGACCAAGTGGCTACTATACAAAACTGGACATACCCCATTTTCAACACTCTGGGTTGTCTACTTCTCAAAATGATATGCCATGTTGGGGTACTTTTCATACCTGGGCTGCCATACCCTCTCAATTCAACCTAGGCCCAGCAAACCAATCTGGCAAATTTCAAGTTGTAAAACCTGAAATGGGCAAACTCTACATTTGACCGTGTAACTTTCCAAAAAGTAAATAAAAATGCTACATATGGGGTACCGTTGAATCGTAACACATTGCCGAACACAAATATCAATGTTATAGGCCAGTAAAAGGTTGACCGAGCAGGATATTAGCAGCAAAATAACAGTTTTCGTGTAAAACAAATGCAAAACACAATCTTGAAAACTAAGTGTGGCCAGGGTTTGTGACCAAGTGGCTACTATAAAAAACTGGACATACCCCATTTTCAACACTCTGGGTTGTCTACTTCTCAAAATGATATGCCATGATGGGGTACTTCTCAAACCTGGGCTGCCATACCCTCTCAAATTCAACCTAGGCCCAGAAAACCAATCTGGCAAACTCTACAACTTGATCGTGTAACTTTCCAAAAAGTAATAAAAATGCAACATGGGGGTACTGTTGAACTCGTAACACATTGCCGAATACAAATATCAATGTTATAGGCCAGTAAAAGGTTGACCGAGCAGGATATTAGCAGCAAAATTACAGTTTTCGTGTAAAACAAATGCAAAACACAATCTTGAAAACTAAGTGTGGCCAGGGTTTGTGACCAAGTGGCTACTATACAAAACTGGACATACCCCATTTTCAACACTCTGGGTTGTCTATTTCTCAAAATGATATGCCATGTTGGGGTACTTTTCATACCTGGGCTGCCATACCCTCTCAAATTCAACCTAGGCCCAGAAAACCATCTGGCAAACTCTACATTTGATCGTGTAACTTTCCAAAAAGCAATTAAAAATGCTAAATGGAGGGTACCGTTGATCTCGTAACACATTGCCGACCACAAATATCAATGTTGTAGACCAGGAAAAGGTTGACTGAGCATGATATTAGCAGCAAAAGAACAGTTTTTGTGTGAAAAATGCAAAACACAAAACATGAAGACCAAGTTTGCGACTAAGAGACTACTATAAAAAACAAAACGTACACCATTTGGATAGCCTGGGTTGTCTACTTTTCAAAATGCTATGACATGTTGGGGTACTTTTCATACCTGGGCTGCCATAACCTCTCAAATTCAACATAGGGCCAGGAAACCAATCTGGCAAATTTCAAGTTGTAAAACGTGAAATGGGCAAACTCTATATTTGACCCTGTAACTTTCCAAAACCTCCTAAAACCTCTACATGGGGGGTACCGTTGAACTCGTAAGACCTTGCCGACCAGAAATATGAGTTTTTTAGGCCAGTAAAATGTCGAGGGAGCATGATATCATCGGTAAAAGAACAGTTTTTGTGTGAAAAATGCAAAACACAAACATGAAGACCAAGTTTGCGACTAAGAGACTACTATAAAAAAACAAAACGTACACCATTTGGAATAGCCTGGGTTGTCTACTTTTAAAATGCTATGACATGTTGGGGTACTTTTCATACCTGGGCTGCATAACCTCTCAAAGTCAACATAGGGCCAGGAAACCAATCTGGCAAATTTCAAGTTGTAAAACGTGAAATGGGCAAACTCTATATTTGACCCTGTAACTTTCCAAAACCTCCTAAAACCTCTACATGGGGGGTACCGTTGAACTCGTAAGACCTTGCCGACCAGAAATATGAGTTTTTTAGGCCAGTAAAATGTCGAGGGAGCATGATATCATCGGTAAAAGAACAGTTTTTGTGTGAAAAATGCAAAACACAAACATGAAGACCAAGTTTGCGACTAAGAGACTACTATAAAAAACAAAACGTACACCATTTGGAATAGCCTGGGTTGTCTACTTTTCAAAATGCTATGACATGTTGGGGTACTTTTCATACCTGGGCTGCCATAACCCCTCAAAGTCAACATAGGGCCAGGAAACCAATCTGGCAAATTTCAAGTTGTAAAACGTGAAATGGGCAAACTCTATATTTGACCCTGTAACTTTCCAAAACCTCATAAAACCTCTACATGGGGGGTACCGTTGAACTCGTAAGACATTGCCGACCAGAAATATATGTATTTTATTTCATTTAATGCTAAGCGTACAATGTCATTCACACTAAAAATACAATGGAGAACTTTGAAAATTGCAAAATTTCCTTTTTTCTCATAGTTTTTAGTTTTTTTTTTCATACTATAATATATTTTATATATAAATCTTTGATGGAAGATGAAAGCCCTATTTCTCCTGAACAAAATGATATATAATAAGGGTGGGTACACTTAATATGTAAGAGGTAAATTATGGTTGAACAGCGAATAGCTGAAATTCTACTTTTAGAAGTGTTCAAAAGTGTTCCAAACTTGTAAAATTACTCCCGTCCTTAAGGGGTTAAAGCTGCCTAATTGGTGCTTATTATGCTTTATTGCTGCTCCGTGACATCCACAGGTGTTTTCAATACCTGATTGAAACACTTGAATGAACCTCTGCTCTTCAGAGTGGTAGTCTTTAAGGGGTTGAATAATTGTGTCAATGAAGAATTCACAAAAGAAAACATTACTACTGTATTACAAACCAATTGATGTCATTTTAGTTGCATATGGTTCTTTAAAAAGTCCTTGTAGGATTTCATTCTGAATACAATTACAATGTACACTAAATTCCCTAAAACCCTTTACAGCATTGGGGGTTGAATAATTTTGAACACAACTGTATGAGCATATCACAGAGCTGCACAGCAATAAAACCCACAGTAATGTGCAGTGTGTATGAGTGTATCCCAGAGCTCCAAGGCAATAAAACTCACAGTAATATGCAGTGTGTATCACAGAATCCACAGCAATAAAACTCCCAGCAATGCAATGTGTGGTGTGTGTCAGCGTATCAGAATCCACTGCAATAAAACTCCCAGCAAACCGAGTGTATATGAGCACACAGCAATTATGCTGTGGAGCCATCTTGTCAGCAGTGGGGTGCCACTGCCAGAGGGTGCACTGTAGCTTTGATTCCCTTCCCGGTGGGTGTTCAGTCCAGAATAGAGTCTGTGTTAACGAAAGGGCGGGCAGCTGCGCGCGTGCGTTTCACGTGGTTCAGCCAGTCATGTGGTACTGAGACTCAGAGAAATGGCAGTGAAATGCCCTGATGTTCGGTGGTTTCAATCAGCAGGTTTATTCAGGCGAACCCCATAGGTTTCAATGTTAAAAATATTCCCGTTTTTATGCAATATCTAATAAATCATTTATTATTTTAATCTGCAGTAAAAAGTCTTTAAAAAGCTACTAAAAAAAATCAATAGTCATTTTTCAGATTTTTTGGGCAAAATCCCCCCCCCTTTTTTTTAATAGCAGTTTTTATTTTTTCTGTAACAGAACTTTTTATTATCAATCAGAGGATCTTATATGTAAATTCCAGACATTTTCGTTCAGTAGTTCTTTTGAAAACAGCAGGCCATGGGTTTGCGGTGGCAGCATTCAGCGGCCGACTCCATGCACTTTGGGGACCCTGCGGTGAATGGTGAATTCACTGCAGGGTGGGGAAATTTTATTCTCCTAAGTGCAGGGAACTACAGAACACCAAAACGTTGGCGTCATTTCGGTGCTCTGTGAGTAACCCAATTAGTAGTGAGGTTTTTTGCTGCCCCCTGGAAAGTGAAATTGAAAGTGTAAATTAGTGAAATCTCAATGTATCCTCCATGGTAAAATACTTTGGAAAAGTAAAAAAAAAAAAAAATAAATAGGGGTGGGGCCACCCAGTGCGGGCCGCCGCCCCCTGGAAAGTGCCGCCCTAGGCCTGGGCCTAGTCGGCCTAGGCCAAAATACACCAGTGCGCAGGGGTCCAAAGTTCCCCGCAGTGCTATTCGCTGCAGTGTAGTGGTTTAGGTTTTTGATGTATCGATTTGTAACAATGGATTGTACAATCACCCATCACCTCCACACTTGTTGGTGACATGAGAAATGTGATGGTTTGTTAATGCAGCGTCATTGCTTACTTTATAATTGAAAAGTGAAAAATATTACTGTTGAAAAGAAAAAGTAAATATTTATTATTATTTTTTTGTTACTTCAAACCTGGTCATTTAAAAGGCCGTGCTCCGGCCTTTCCAGTGATACCTCACTTGACCCCGTAGCTGCTGTGGAGTTGGAGATACATGGGTCCAAATGCAGACATAGTTATCCTTTCTCTGGGCCTATCCTGAGGCATGGGCCTGGAGCTGCTGCTCCATCTGCCCCTATGTTAATCCGGCCCTGCTGTCCATATGGGGTGTCTAGAGACACATAGCCGCTTAAGATGATGCATTGAAACGTGCCAACGGAAAGTGCTCCTCTCAACTTGATAGCACAAGGTAATATGCCTCATATCATACCTATTTGGTAGGTAGAAATTGGACTCAAATATTACGCCGAAAAAATCCAGATAAATGGTTAAAATAATCTAAAAAAAATAAATAAGGCTTTTTTCAGTAAATGAAAATAATAATAAAAAACTGTATTTTTTCCCATTGAAACCTATGGGATTTGTCTGTCGAACTGAAGCACCAAAAATCTGGGCATGTCGCCAACATTTCGTTGCTGTTCATCTTTGAACAGATTAGGCTAGGGTCAGACTGAGGCAGTGCGAACGCGCGTTCTGGCGCACTTAATCACGGCCGTAGTAGCAGCAGATGCCAGGCAATGACGGCCAATATACGAAGTACGGTCGCACAAAAGTCCGGCTGCGCAACGCAAGTGGAAAATTAACGCATTTTTTCGAGAACGTGAAACCGCAGGTACTGACGTACAGAGTGCGCTGCGTCCGCTAGCGGCGTGTGATTAGGAGACATCAGACGCTGCTAATGTCCGGCCAACATAACGTCCAGACACAAAAAGAGTTTTATTGATGATCCGTACAAAATCACGGACGAAAATGCGCATAGTATGACCACTATCACGTATTCTGTGAAAAAATGCGTCCATTCGTTCGAACGCACTTTTTCACAGACAACATAAAAATGCGTTCGTCTGACCCTAGCCTTAACCATTAACACTCTATGGGCCAATTTCACTGCTGCCGAATTGTGGCAATTTGAGGCAATTTGCCAATATTTATAAGACCGTATTCCATCAATATTTGGTGAACTGCCAGCTTCCTAAATGACCGAATTGCCACAAAATTGCACCGTGCGGTGCAATTCGGTGGCAAATGCAACACTTTGAATAACCCCTTATATGTCTCTCTTGGTGCGTACATTTTGTGATCTTTTGTGTTGCTCACAGCTCCCCTACAGTATCTTTCCATCACTTGCTCCTCGCTATGTGGCAATGGTCATAGAATGGAGTCTATGGGTCGATCACGGACTCAAATCATTGTATTGCGTGGGATGTATTCAAAGGACATCACCAGGAGGTAGATTAGAAATATTTTAAGCACCTGGTTTTATATCAACTCAGCTGCCAGCTCTTATCTTGAGTATCTTAGAGGCCAATAGACCCTGCAGCCTTAACTGTTAATTACTGTAGATTAGGTAAACCACAGAAGTAAAGAGAAACCTTTGCACAGACTTTGGTAAATGTTGTATTATGGGAGGGGGAGAACAAAAATAATGAAAAAATGGAAACCACAGATAAAACCACTAATTTTATTTATTTTTCCTATTTATATGCACTTAAAAAAAAACAAGTGTTTTATAACGTGGTTTTGTTTGTACCGCACAAGTAATATAATTGCAGCTTATGTTAGTGATAGTGTCACTTTAAGTATAAACTCAAGAGAGGGGAATTAAAAAGGATCCTGAGTTCCTTGTTGTGTAAAATATATATATATATATATATATATATATATATTTAAGACATTATTAAAAAAAAAAAAAAAAAAAAAAGATTTTGTGATTAAACAAAAAAGACAACGTCAAAAAAAAAAAAAAAAAAAAAGTGGCTAAACTTAATGCTATAATCCCTAAAATCACTAGGTAGTGAAAGGGTTATTGTTTCTACTCTTTTTCGTCAATAAATATATTAAAACAAAAAAAAAGAAAAGAACATCAAGTCTAAGAACCCCATTCCCCGGCCAATTTCATGATGTGTCACTTGCAATAATATCATCTGCTAACGTTATTTCTTCCAACAAATGAAATCATTCGCCGTGTTAAACCTAGATTGCTGATATGACAGCCGAGAGAGATGCGTGTTCAGCCCATGTTCTGGACATTGTTATTGTTTTATCCACAGTGAATAAAAAAAAAAAAAAAAGGTTATCCAAGTCCAATACAGAGATAGACTTTGAAGAAAAAATTTAAGGGGTTATTCAGAGAGCGACAAAATTTTTGCGAAATTTCGGTGCTCTCTCGTCCGGCGCACTTTGACGATTTCAATTTGCCGACCCTGCGGTGAATTCACTATTCAACGCACAAATCCTGAAGTGCGCTATATGACATCTGCCAAAGACGCCCAACGATCTGTCGAAAAAAGTCGATCAGCCGCCGAATGGATAATTTTTTTTTAAAAAAAACGGAACTTTACGCTATTTTAAAAAAAGGTGTTTAAAACAATAAAAATGCATGTAAATAAAAAGGTCCTATAGAAAATAATTTAAAAAGTCTTTTACAAAATTTAAAAAATAAATAAATAAAATAAAAATAAAAAAAATGGGAATCAAAAATTTAGCCGAACAAAAAAAAAAAAAAATCCAGGAAGATACCTAAAAAAAAAATAAAATATAAAAATTAAGGCTATTTCCTGAAACTGAAAAGAATAAATGGTTGAATAAAAAACCAATAGAAATGATAATATTTTATGTGCATAAATATTTTATTTACTGAAACACTGAAAATCTGGGCATTTCACCGACATTTCGGTGGTCTCCGAATAGATTAACTGGCACCAAAGGTCGCCGAATTGCGGTGATCACCGTATTTCGCAGGCAAATCGTTTACGGCTTATTGATTAACCCATATGGTCATATGTGAAAAATTAATCCAATTTGCAGGAAGTTCATTTTTCATTAGGGTTTCAGGCTTTATTATTCAAAGTTAAGGCACAGCGCTCGATCCTCAATTCTACTTTCAAGGCCCAGCACAACAACGATTGCATTTTATCTTAAAATTCAATTACATGCGCGTCGCAGCATCCCACATTAAAGAGAGATCGAACTTTAACGTTTTAAGTAATGTTTAAAACACGGCCTTCTGCCAACTCTTTATTTCGGGGATATAGATTTTTCTCGCCTTTAGATTGTGCATCCTTCTGACATTTCTGTGTGATCAGCTCTTACCTCCTTCCTGCTCTGTGATATTATCCCTTTTTTATTACCCGATATTTGTTGTTTGGCTGATCTTTCATTTTACGGTTTTTGCAAGAGTTATCATTATCTGCTGCTACTAATGTATTTGTGATGTTCGGCGTCACGTGACATGTGGAGGTTTTATTGCGAGAAATCCTGATTTGCTATAGTATGCAGGTTTTGTTTTATTTAGCATCTTGTTCAGTCAAAAATCACATTTCCTTAACCCCGTCACTACCAAGCTCTTTTTTTTTTTTTGCTGAAAATCTTTTTATCACAACTTAACATTTATTTGAAACCTGGGACGTTAACAATTACATAGATCAGTGGTTCCCAACTCTGGTCATCGGGGGTTCACTAACAGGTCAGGTTTGCCAGATATGTGAAGCGCAGCACAGGTGATATGATTTGCTGGTCAGCGATTGCAGGATTCAGTCTGCATTTCCCCAAGGTGATCCTTAAAACCTGGCCTGTTAGGGGGACTTGAGGACCAGGGTTGGGAACCACTGACAGGCAGGGTAAAACTGACATTTTGCGCAGAAATTGTTGTTCCGAGCTAGTCAAAAATAAATTGCGTTGTAATGCGCATCGTGATGTCAGTCATAGAATTTCAATGAATCGTTTAGGGAACGACACACAACGCACACTTTTTCACGCACGTTAGAATGGATGCAGGCGTCAAGACATGTCTACAGACGAGAGTACAAGACATCAGACGAGCGATCACTTGACGTCCATCACGTGTGCGGGAACCTGAGACTACAAAACGCAACGGCTTCTTCAACTTCCACATGTCAAGGTTTTTTTTATCTCCGAAGTCAAACTGCACGCGCATTGTGTGGTGTCCTCAAGTACGGCCTTTACAATAGACGCATCAACTGGGGCCACATAGGCACAGAATGTACAAGTTCAACCTCACCAGTATGTTGCTGCTCAAAAGAAGTGGACAGCAAATTAGGATCCTGAAGAAAGCAAGGATCCTTGGGGCAAGATACTTAATGATATGTATGCACCTACCTCGCAATAGATACACTGTAAATAGTGATCCAGCACCATCACTAGGCACCATAGCATGATCCTCTAGCTGCTGAGAAAGCTTCTCTGTCGTAATAAGGGTGGCAAATGGCAGGTGCTAATGGAAGGTTTTCCATTACCGTCTGACAATTAATGCCAACATTGCAATAGGGCCCTTAGATCAGTGGTTCCCAACCGCGGTCCTCAGGTACCCCTAACAGGCCAGGTTTTCCAGATATCTGAAGCACAGCACAGGTGATATGATTTGCTGCTCAGTGATTGCAGAATTCCGTCGGCTTTTCTCTAAGGTGATCCTTAGGGGGTACCTGAGGACGGCAGTTGGGAACCACTGCTCTAGAGCAATCACATCACATACCGACTCATTCCAGCATTGTAGCATCCAGACTTTATTTCAACAAATAAAAATCTGGCTCATCTGAGCACTAATTTACTGACCATGCCTCTCTATACCAGAGAGACACTACACAACCGTTAAACCAACCATTGGTCTACTTCTGCTGCAAACTCTCCCACCTCAGGAGGTGCATCATCCTTTCTGTGTCTCTCTCTTGTTGCTTCCTCCATGGGGAGACACCTGAAGCAAAACCAAAACTACATTCCCTCCTGGGGATAACGCCTTCACCTATAAAGAAACATATGGGCTAATATACGGACACATCCATGCACTATGTCACAATATATATTATAGATTGTAAGTTTCCACGACAACAGGGTGCCCCGATTTATGGGGTCACCCTTGTTATGCTATGTCATCTGTTCTAATGTACCACTCTTGTTCACATATCTTGTACAGAGCTACAGAACATCAAAACCTAGAATAGTGGAGCATCCGCCACACCTCTGCCAACGCCCATACAACGCTATATATCCCGGTGAAGGGAGGTTTTCCCAAAAATCACATCTAAAAAGAACAATACAGAATAAAAAGTGGAAAAAGCACAAAATCACCTAAATTTGCTAGTGGGGTCAGATTACATATAGAAGCCTTTTAATCTCGCTTTTTGCCCTTCACCACAACTTAAATGAAATATATATATATTGTGATCCCGCACGGTCACAGGGTGCTGTAGCACGTTCCTCTAGGGCAGATATGGCACACAGTCTCTCTCCACGGTTCAAAGGTTTATTTCTGCAGCAGTTAGAGATTAACAAAATATAACTGAAAACAAAAACCTAGCTTGTCTGAGCTCTTACCAACAGTTACACATCCCTTACTACCTTGGGAAAATAACAAAAGAATAAAAACCTTTGCCAACTTTTTTTTCAATCTGCAAGCCTCAGAGCTTCGCCTTGTTTGCTGCTGCGGCGCTGCTCTCGCTCTCAAATCAAATCAAATCAAACCAAACCAAGCTTTATTGGCAGGACCAAATACATTTTAGCATTGCCAAAGCATATGGGGAGGTTATATGGGGTGGAGGGGGGTAGTGGGACATATATGGGGGGGGGGAATGAGCAAATCCATGGAAATGATCAGGGGTAAGGGATAATGTGAAGTGGGATGGGGGCGAGTCCGTGTTGGGGATTTATAAGTCCGGGATCTCTCTCTCTTCTCACACCCAGGAAACATTTAACAACTTGACAATTAACAGGTGGGGAAACCTTGTAGCAAACAATTAAAAAAAAAAAAAAAACATATTGCCCTCCTGGGCTTAAACAACCCAATCCCCGCTCACAGACATAGAAGGAATATACACGCCATTGTAAATCATTCCCCTCACGTTATCACAATATACACAGAACCGTAGAAAGAATCCATATATTAGGCATATAGCACCTTAAATCAATCCAATGTTTGATGTCTCCATAACAACACGTTCAAAACTAGCAAAAAACATACCCAACATGGGGCTATGTAAACCATTGTGCAAAGCGAAAAGTTTTGCGCCAAGCGGTAAACTTTTTCGCGCGTAAATCACCGCTGGAATTACAATCCAGGTGTCTTTTTTCATCCGCCGATCAATTGCGCATGCAAACAGGACGGCACAAATGCAGGCGCAATGCCGTCTCGCGCAAAAATCTTTGCGCGCACAGTTTTTTTGCACCCATTCAGCCAATCAAAATGAAGAAACACGCCTATTAAAAACGCAACTGAATTGCGTCTGCCAGAGGCATTGGAGACGGGTTCTGCGTCTAAGATGCAAAATGAGCACATATGCTACAGTAATAAACACACACACACACACCTGCCATCATCCATTATATTGTTGCTGCATTCCTTTTTATGGTCTGCTTTTTTTTGTGTTAGCCAGTTTGTTCAGATTTGCCACTAGCACCAGCTTTTAGGAGTTGCTAAAATTATGCGTGCAAAGGCTATGTGGTAATTACCGCAAATAGATTGTAATACCATCCTCGTACCAGCGCACATTTGCATTAGCGCTCACAATGTTAAGTATTGGACGCGCGAAGTACAGTAAGCTCGCGCAGGTTCACCCGCAATAGATGATTGCGCGCGGTTGTTGCACTGACTATGTAATACGGGATTAGGCGCAAATGATTTTATCCCTCGCATTAATGTTTTTTGCACTGGCGCAAACGTTTGCGTGAAGATTGTAATTTAGTCCATAGTGTAGTATATTATATACAGTTGTGTTCAAAATTATTCAACCCCCAATGCTGTAAAGGGTTTTAGGGAATTTAGTGTACATTTGTAATTGTATTCAGAATGAAATCCTACAAGGACTTTTTAAAGAACCATATGCAACTAAAATGACATCAATTGGTTTTGTAATACAGTAGTAAATGTTTATTTTGTGAATTCTTCATTGACACAATTATTCAACCCCTTAAAGACTACCACTCTGAAGAACAGAGGTTCATTCAAGTGTTTTCAATCAGGTATTGAAAACACCTGTGGATGTCACGGAGCAGCAATAAAGCATAATAAGCACCAATTAGGCAGCTTTAAAATGACTGTGATACTCAGCTCCTTCTAGACATTTACTGGTGTGGTTACAAACATGGTGAAGTCAAGAGAATGGTCCAGGAAGACAAGAGAAGAGGTGATTACTCTTCACAGGAAGGGCAATGGCTATAAGAAGATTGCAAAGATGTTAAACATACCAAGAGAGACCATAGGAAGCATCATTCGCAAATTCAAGGCAAAGGGCACTGTTGAAACGCTACCTGGTCGTGGCAGAAAGAAGATGCTGACTTCGACTGCTGTGCGCTACCTGAAGCGTAGAGTGGAGAAAAGTCCCCGTGTGACTGCTGAGGAACTGAGAAAAGATTTGTCAGATGTGGGTACTGAAGTTTCAGCTCAGACAATACGGCGCACACTGCGTAATGAAGGCCTCCATGCCAGAACTCCCAGGCGCACCCCCTCGCTGTCTCCAAAGAATAAGAAGAGTCGACTGCAGTATGCCAAAAGTCATGTGGGCAAACCACAGAAGTTTTGGGATAGTGTTCTGTCGACTGATGAAACAAAATTAGAACTGTTTGGGCCCATGGATCAACGCTATGTTTGGAGGAGGAAGAACAAGGCCTATGAAGAAAAGAACACCTTGCCTACTGTGAAGCATGGCGGGGGTCAATCATGCTTTGGGGCTGTTTTGCTTCTGCAGGTACAGGGAAGCTTCAGCGTGTGCAAGGTACCATGAATTCTCTTCAGTACCAGGAGATATTGGATGACAATGTGATGCAGTCCGTCACAAACCTGAGGCTTGGGAGACGTTAGACCTTTCAACAGGACAATGATCCCAAGCATACCTCCAAGTCCACTAGAGCATGGTTGCAGATTAAAGGCTGGAACATTTTGGAGTGGCCATCGCAGTCACCTGATTAAATCCGATTGAGAACCTCTGGTGGGACTTAAAGAAAGCAGTTGCAGTGCGCAAGCCTAAGAATGTGACTGAACTGGAGGCTTTTGCCCATGACGAATGGGCGAAGATACCCGTAGATCGCTGCAAGACACTTGTGTCAAGCTATGCTTCACGTTTAAAAGCTGTTATAACTGTAAAAGGATGTTGTACTAAGTACTAAGATTGAATGTCACTTGGGGGTTGAATAAAACTGATAATGATGTGAGCACAGAAAAGACATTTGTGGTTATTTCATTATAAATGTTATGATATATTTGTCTGACCTACACGTGCCTCTTTGATTTAATTGTAAGCAAGATGACTGAATGATCAAAATCAATGTCAAACTGGCCAAAACACTCAATTTCAGTGGGGGTTGAATAATTTTGAACACAACTGTAAAAGGGGAAATCCAATAGAAGAAGAGTTCCACTCACAATTTTATGAGCCTTTTCCTGGCTCAAGGTATATGCCAGGAAATGGCTCATAAAATTCCACCACAGTTGGAATTACAATCTTCGCGCGTGTTTTCATCCGCCGATCAATAGCGCGCGCGCAAACAGGACGCGCCCAAATGCACGCACAGTACCGTCTCGTGCAAAAAATCTGTGTGAGCGCAGTTGTTTTTCGCAATTCAGCCAATCAGAATTAAGAACCACAACTATCTCACGTTAAGAAATTGCGTCTACCACTGTCAATCTGAGCATATATGCTGCAGCAATAATACATGCACACACACAACTTCATCCATTGTATTGGTTTGGTATGGTATGAGTTGAATGGGCAACTATACTTTGCTGCATTATTTTTTATGGGTTGGTGTATTTCGGTTTGGCCAGGTTGTTAAGATATGCCATTAGCACCAGCTTTTGAAAATCGCCAAGATTTTCCTTTTAACGCCCATGCGGTAAATTGCACCAATAGATTGTGATACCACGTTAATCGTAGCGCACATTTGCGTTTGCGCTCATAATGTTAAGTATAGGACTCGTGAAGTACAGTAAGCTCGCGCATGGTTCGCGCAGGTTTCCAGGTGGTATACAATTCCGCACGGTTTTACCGTTGAGAATGTAATATGGAATTGAGCGCAATTATTATTAACGCGCGCGTTAACCATGCCGGCGCTACGGTTAACAACCAGATTGTAATGTGGCCCTATGATGGATAGGTCATTTGCTTGTTTTGCATGTGCGGTCATCAAGACCTCAAACATTGGACTGATTTAAGATGCTATGTGCCTAATGTATATATACAAGAGAGAAGGAATCCATATAAGATCTGACCCCAATGTCAAATTTGGGCAAATCGCACTATAGCGCTACAGAACAGGTTTCTACTATACACATGTTAAAAGAACTAAAGCCGGCAACGTACTCCGTGGCTGCTGTGTCACTGTGTGTTCGCAGATGTCTGGATATGTTAATAAAGCTGGCTGTGGGAGACACAGGAAGATGGCGGCTGTGAGAGGAATTTCTGGTTTTTCTCCCGCGGAGTGTTCGGCTACAGGAAAATACCCAAGCGTGAATCATCATATTTAATAACAGTATATTTCCACTGAAGATTACTCGAGTAAGTTTCCCGTCCTTCTCCAGGAGCTGTAATTTATCGTTAGGTGCATTAGGCACACGAAAACACATCTCCTCACGGGATAATCTCATTGAATAGAACTCCCCGGTATACTTTCTTTTTCTTTAGAGACTATACAATGTCATTAGATGATTCACCAGTACCTGCCGATAGGTTTCCATCAATTATACAATATTCTCAAAATTTCCAGCTCTTACATAAAATAGCTCCTAACGGCACAATACCGGGAATTCATCTTCGCAAAGTAACCAACACGTATAGTCCTTCATGTTTTACAGTAGCATTAACAGGAAAATACATTTTTCTGCGCACAAATTATGTTTTGAATGTAAATGACGTTTCCGCCAGTCAGCGGATATATTTCATCGGCAGGGAGGTGATTTATATAGCAGGATATATGGATTCCTGGGCCATTCATCTCATGCAGTTCTGGCACTCTTGACATAGAAGTTGCAAAGTAACCACTGAAGAATAACCTTCCATGTTAACAAATAGCCTGGAGGCGTTCCAGATCCCGCTCTCGCCCAAGAAGGGAATTATTAAAAGCACATGAAAACACATATATATGCAGAAAAAACAGTTTCGCGCCTACTGTTACCAGGGCAGCTGCGGAGACCAGAAGTATCCAGCCTGCTTCATGTAAAATCATAACAAAAAAAAAGGTTGTCATTTGCGCTCACCAGTGTAGCTCCATGCGAAACAAAACAGAGGTTTTGGTTTACATGAATGGCAATTAAAGTGTAAGCCCACCCGCCACGTCACAGCACCTCTGCTCAGATGGGTCCTAACCTAATTAAACCAAAAGCTGCTCTGTAAGCAACAACATGCACTCATGCTGCTTCTCAGCCAGTAGAGAGACTGGTGGGCTTATATTTATAACCCTCACCAGGAACAATTTCACTTTGGGATTAAAAAAGAAAACACGAAAAGAGGCAGCAGCTAAAAAAAAAAAAAAAAAAAAAAAAAAAAATAAAAAAAAAAATTACACATATTTTCCTGTATCCCCAGCCAGGTCATTGCTGCTGCTGCCTCTTTCCGTGTTTTCATTTTTGATCCCAGAGTAGAATTGTTCCTGGTGAGGGTATAAATATAAACTCAACAGTCTGTCTCTTGGCTGAGAAGCCGCATGAGGACATGTAGTTGCTTAGAAAGCAGCTTTTAGTTTTATTAGGTTAGGACCCACCTGACCAGAGGCGTCGTGACGTGGCGGGTGAACTTACAATTTAATGGCCTTTCAAGCAAACCAAAAACACTCTGGCCGCTATTACGCTCTTAGCGTTAAAACGCGGGCGCAGGGGAGGAAAAACTGTGCCCGCAGTTTCCCCCCTTGCGTCCACATTTTAACGCCAGATTACAATGCAGGCGCAAACAATGCTGCCTGCATTGTAATCTAGCGTTAAAAATCTGGATACTCACGGCAGCGCTGAGCGCAGCCGCAAACATCCACTCGCTGGAGTCCATAGGACTCCATTGAGGTCCTCTCTGCCGGTCACGTGATCCGGCCGGTCGGCATAGTGATACGCAGGGAGAGACAGGGGGGACTTTTTCCCGTCTTTCCCTGCTCCCACCGGCCGGAGGAGGCGACCGGAGCCGCGGTCCTCGCCGCGGGACAGAGGGTGAGTATATGTTGCGTTTTTTTATTTTTTAAAGCTGGTGTTAACACCAGGTCCTGGCTCTGGTTAACTTTTCGTTGACCAGAGCCAGGCGTTAATCAGCGCTGGGACATTGTAATACCAGCGCTGATTAACACTTTGCGCTCCCCATGTTAAGCATAGGGAGCGCAAAGTGCACTAACCTCGCGCAGAAGACCCGTTTGCGTTTGGATTGTAATATGCCCTAAACACCGCAGCTAACAGTAGTTCGAGTGTAATAGGGCCCTCTGTGTTTTGTTTCGCATGGAGCTACAGTGGTGGGCGCAAATAACCTTTTTTCTTTTTAACCATGAAAACACATGCATATGGTACAAATACTGGTTCCAGGAGTAAGGGGCCTAACCCCTCCTTACATAAAACCACAAAACTGGTAGAAAACCCAGAATCGATCCTGAAACCAAAATAATAAAATCAACTTTATTAATTTAGATTGAAAAGCAATGACTCCTATACCTAGGATATGTATTTACTATTGACGGGTTGAAGGTGCAAGTTTTTAGGTTTCACTCCAATTTAAAAAAAACTATAAACGTTTATAGTATTTGATGATATAAAAGTAATTTTTAATATTTAATGATCGTTTTCATTTTTAAAGTGGGATAAAAGCAGCAAGAAAATTTACTAAAGTCTAGAAATGTTTGTTTTGTGTTTATGTTTTTGTTCCCCTCACCTGTCCAGCAGCTCCCAGTCCTCTCCTCCCCAGCGATCTTTGAATTCCTCGGTATTCATGCCCCCGATCCGATCAAAATCAGACTTGTAAATCCCGAAAAGGCCGAACCCATTCACTTCCCAGTACCCTGGAACAGTAAAAGACATTTTAAAGTGGTTACGGAGGAAATATTTAAATTAACATTATACGATTTCTGCCCCCGTCAGGTGCTCCTGAACTACAACTCCCATGACTCTTTGGCAATCTATTGCAAATCAAAGAATTCTTGGAATATTAGGCTAGCGACATCAGGGGGTCAGAGTTTGAGATCCCTGCTGAACAGACACTCACCGCGGGGATGTAGCGGAGAACTCCCACAGCTCAGCCTCATGACGATGGGAGCGAAGGCCAGACGTCCCTCCACGCAGTGCTTCCTCACGCTGTCCAGCACGGACAGAGGGAAGTGTATGTGCAGGTCGCACAGAAACACAATGCTGTGATTGTCCTGCACAAAATACAAACATCATGTGATAACGTGCATCAAGCCACATACCACTTTACATCCTAGGTCAGACTGACACATTTTCGATCTCACCTTTATAGTATCCACTCCTGCTTGCAGTCCGGCAGAGCGCTCAAAATTCCCACTTTTTTTCAGATACTGATAACTGAGAAGAAGTCAAATGACAGCATGACCTTATAGCACCGGTGGGAGGCCGAAATAAAACACTGTAACCTTATAATATTTCTGTTCTAAGAAGAACACTGTGAAAGACCCGTAAAACAGGAGAATAACTAACACCGCCAAGAGTAATGTTCTACGCATGGAATATTCATTCTCCCTCTCAAGCAGCAAAGTCTACAACCCCTGTTCAGGGGCGTACCTAGAACATTTGGCACCCGGGGCGGATCCTAGATTTGGCACCCCAACTTTAAAATGTAAAAAAAAAAATTTAAATTTAAAATCACACACTTTTTTTAATGTTTTAAAAAATATTTTTAGTTATAGCATTCTGGCAGGACATGACGTATACATATAAAAATGATATATTATGAATCTGCTGATGGTGGATCATTCATGTGTCCTCTGTGCTGTGCAGTAAGGGGCGAGTGTAAATTCTTTTTGAATAATTGTTATTTTTAAGTGATTTTGCAAACTCACAACATATCCATCCTATAGTGGTTTTTCTTTTTTCTTTAAGAGACCTTTTTATTATCAATCATAGGACCTTATATGTAAATTCTGGACATTTTCGTTAAGTAGGCCAACTCCCTGCACTTTGGGGACCCTGCGGTGCATGGTGAATTCACTGCAGGGTGGGGAAATTTGATTCCCCGAAGTGCAGGGAACAACAGAACACCAAAATGCAGCCCGCCCCCCCACCTGCCCCTATTTGTGTATTTTTATATAAAGAAATCTTGCAGAGCTTGATCATCCTGCTTCTTTCATGGTTTGTTTGATTTTTTTTTGTAACTAAACACACAAACCCACAATCACTTCCCCATCCCAGGGTACTTCCTCAGGTTTATTATCCAGACAGTTAGTCTGGTGAGAATTTAAATAATATGTCACGCATATACATTAGAGCTTAGCCACCCCAGCCGTACATTAACTTCCTCTTCCACTTGCCGGCTTTGATTAACGAGTCGCAGTGCAGACACATTAACCGCAGCGTATTTTCTGATGTTTTTTTTTTTTTTTTTTTACAAATGCCGAGAATAAAACTGCACTTAAGATAATATACAGAGTATATATATATATATATAGCATTTCAATTGTGGTGGAGGACAAAAAAGTGCGATTAAAAGCCTCCACATTGCAAATAATATAAGGGGTTATTCAGAGAGAGACGATCTGGCCCCGAAAATGGCACCAAACATTGAATTTTCCCGTACAGTGACATTTCGGGGCCATTCGGCTAGTCAGAGAGCAGGCAGTTCGCCAAATTTTGGCGAATTGCCTGCACATACGGTGCCTGTTCGAGGGCAGTGAAATCCCCCATAGAGAAGCAATGGTTAATCTATTCAGAGCAGCAGAGAAATGTTGCCGAAGTTTCCCTGCTGTTCGGTGGTTTCATTCAGCAGGTTTATTCAGGCGAATCCCATTAGGTTTCAATGTTAAAAATATTCCTGTTTTTATCCAATATCTAATAAACAGTTTATTATTTTAATCTGCAGTAAAAGGTCTCTTTATTGATTTTTTTTTTTAGTATCCTTTAGGCATTTTTCTGAATTTTTTGGGCAAACTTTTTTCCATTTTCTTTCTTAATTGTTTTTTCTTTTTTCTGAACAGACCTTTTTATTATCATAGGACCTTATATGTTCGTTTCAGATATTTTCGTTCAATAGCTCTTTTTTTTTTATTTATAAACAGTGTTTACATTTTGACACTTTCAATTGTATTGCTGTTGGTTTATTTTTTACCCCGTTCGTCAGCTTGTCGGCTTTTTCCGGTGGCTGCTCTGCATTGTGATCGGCGGCTTTTTCTGACGTGTTCATTGTGTTTTAGTGGCGGTTCCGGTGAGTTTTCAGCGGGTTTGCGGTGGGTTTTCCCTGCACTTTGGGGACCCTGCGGTGAATGCTGAATTCACTGCAGGTTGGAGAACTTTGATTCACCAAAAGTGCGGGGAAGCACAGAGAACGAGAGAGCACCGAAATGTCGGCAACATTTTGGTGCTCTCTGAATAACCCCTAAAGTTTATAGTTGCAGAGGACATTTACACATCCCAAAGGCTGTTGGAAGGCTATCCAGCACAAGCTGATTGGTAAGGTCAGAGGGGAGACATTCTCTTTAGAAGGCTGTCACAGCCCCAAGAGACAGCCATGGGAGGGAGGAGGAAAGGACACGTGGCACACCACCACCAGTCAAATACATTAATGTGGTTACAGTGTCCCTTTAAGGTTCTATAATAATAAATAATTGATATTGTTAGTGGCCTTACCTTGGCAGCTTGGCACGGCGCAAAGCCTGTTCAACATCCATATCTTCGCTATCAAAATCCACTATGATGAGGTTAAACTGGTCATCGTTGGTGTTTAGGTACAGGAATTCCAGATCAGATATCAACTGCTGAACCCAGCGGGCCTGGTTCTTTACTGAACATGAAAAGAAAAACAAACGCGAGAGTGTTGAAACCGAAGGGATGTTAAAAAATGGTAGAGAGAATGTCATCATAGCACAGTGCTCCGAGAGAAGGAACAAGTCAAGGAGATCGTACCGGATAAAACCAGAGGTGTATTCGTGCATAGGTCCACTAGGCCTGGGCCTAGGTCAGCATTTTCTTTTTTTCCAATACCTTTTCCTTTATAGGTCCATAATATTTGAGGTGTGTGGGTGTATAACAGCTGCAAAAGCAATAAATCTCCCAGAGATGAAGCTCTAAACCAGTGGTTCCCAACCGCGGTCCTCGAGTCCCCCTAACAGGCCAGAGTTTAAGGATCGCCTTGGGGAAATGCAGACTGAATCCTGCAATCACTGAGCAGCAAATCCTAGATTATGTGCTGTGCTGCAGATGTCTGGAAAACCTGATCAGTTAGGGGGACTTGAGGACCGCGGTTGGGAACCACTGCTCTACACTAACAAATGTTGACAGAGATCACTGTGCGTAAAGAAGATACTTTGCATCGTTATTGGCATAAACAGCCACAACAGGTCATAATGATTTCTCTTAATTTTTAGGTTTATGTTCAACATCAGGTGGGGGGCCTAGGGCATTACCAAGTCTGTATATGCCACTGAATTATGCAGGAAAGTTATAAAAAATATATATATATATTATATATTATTTCACTAGAATTTTAAACCTTGGCCCTCCAAATGTTTTGGAACTACAACTCCCACAATTCTCAGCCACTCATAAGTCTGTGGAGACGCTAGGTAAATGTAGTTGCAAAAATATTTGGAGGGCCAAGGTTTCTGACCCCTACGCTAAGTGTAGAGCTGCAAAAACCAAATATATCAGTAAACAATCCATTGGGTTCCATGGCAATTGCTCCAATCTTAATTTCAATACACTTTTCTATTATCACTAGGGATGCACCGAAATGGAAATTTCCGACCGATACCGAAAATTTGGGATCGGTTTGGTCGAAAACCGATACCGAAAATCAGACATGAGAACCTGGGCCTGGAGGCCAGGCCGAGCCGGGGACTCGTCTGATCCCAAAGGATCCCGAGTCCAAGCTTAGGCGAACCCCAGGCTCGACTGGGCCCCTAGAGGCCCAGCCGAGCCGGGGGCTCACCTGAGCTTGGAAGACGGCCTCCAGGCTCAGGTGAGCCCCCGGCTCGGCTGGAAGGGAGTTAGGCAGCTCGGCAGGCCTCCAGGCTCGGCCGGGCCAAAGGTAAATTTTCAGACCGATTTTTTTCAGCTGGAATTTTCATTTCGGCCGAAACCGAAAACACCATTTTCGGCCAATAATTTTCAGTGGCCAAAATTTCGGTGCATCCCTAATTATGACCCTCACCATAATCTAAATCAAAATACTGTAAACCTTAGAGGAGAATTAATGGAACTTTATCAACAAACATCTTTGCAGTAGGTGTAATAATCATTATGGGGTGAAATAATAAATGATTTACTGCTCAGCTAGACACCATTAGCCAATTTCCTCTGCATCGCACAGTAGCACTTACATTCTACCACTTTATAATATTATAGAAAAGAAATGTCAATGGATCACAATTTTATTTTTAATTTTTTTTTGAGAAAGGATTTTTACCAGGAAAGATATATTGAGATTTCTCTCGTTTTCAAGTATGTCCTGGGTGGCGAGTATGTACCGTTCGGTGTCTTGCCCAAGGACACTTACTGGAGAGGTGCTCTTGCCGGGATCGAACCTGTGTCTCCACGGTCTCTCTCCACGGATTGGAAATATACACAAGCTAATTAAATGGTATACTCCATACGTTTTTGCTATAGGGGAATAAACACAGGGTTCCCCTGCACTGTCCCACTAAGGGGTTATTCACCAAGTACCAGTGTTTCACCAAACTTCATTATGGAGGCAAAAAGGGTAAAAATCACTGTTACTGCAATTATGGTCAACTTCAGCTATCCAGAGAAGGAAAATCCGACAACACAGTGAAGATGCAGCACACAATGGTGAGCAACGGTAAAACCATTATTCTTCCATTCAAGTACTCAACTTTGGCTGTTCTCTAATAGTAGACATTGTTCCACTTTTTTTTCAGCAACAATAAATATATTTAATCAAATCAGTTTTCAAGTGGAGTTATTCAGTGAAAGTCTACTGAAAACACAGCAGAAACATCGCTGAACAACTCTGGCAGAAACCATATTGAAAGTTCAACAGATGGTGAATTTGTCTTAGTTTCATGGTAGTTCACCAATAAACCAATGGCAGTGAATAACTCTAACAGATTGGGCACCCCTCAAGAATTCTGAAATCGAGATTTCAGAGTCTTTCAATTTTCAATCTTCCTTACACCCCTGATGCTCCGGACGGTTCCTGCCGCACGCCAACGCTCCTCCGATGGCTGCAGCAACGTGACGAACACACTCGGAGACTCTGTACCATTCCAGTGTGTGACATGCTGCACAGAAACATGCTGGATCTGTACAGCAAGTCCATCGAAAAGAGCTGTTCAGTGTCTTCCACAGTGCATACATGCTGGATGCTGCACCACAAGTGTATCGTGGCGTGCGTGTAGCATCCCCCTCCCCTCCAACTTCGGATACTCCTAGGTTCCGAAATCCAAAAGAATCCGAAATCCAGAATGCTTGGGGTCCTGAGAATTCCGGATAACGGGTGCTCAACCTGTATATACACGTTATAAAAGTCCTGCCCTGAGCTGAACACAAAAAAAGCGTTATACATATCCAACCTTCTTTTTCCACTCACCAGGCACAACGAAATGCACTGTAGCCTGCGGATTCCAATTCAGGCTCACTGGTTTGCACAGGATAGGCTTGGTGTAGATTGGTAGTTGTGGGCTGGGAGTAATTTCAGGAGTCTCAGCTGGTGGGCTCTCATCACTGTCACCACCTGCCCCGCGATGAATCAGAAGGTACACGTATTCGGCCAACCTCACCCTCTTATGTCCTCGCTCTTCCAGTTCTAGTTCGATCAGGTATCTGTTTCCTCGAGCTGAATCGCGCCGCTTCTCCACATTAATTATACGCAATAAGGTGTATATTCTGATGGGAAAAGTAACGCGTTATAGGGTGATGGATGTAATATAGACAAAGAGGAAAACACTGCAGGAAAGCTAAAACGAACTGAAAAGGGAACATCAGATATATACAAGGTTATTCAAAGAGAATCGAAAAGTCACCGCACGTTCGGTGACTTTTCATTCTCTTCAATTTGGTGCGATTTGGCAATCCCATTTCGGCGACCCTGCGGAGTATTCAGCAAGCACCACAGGGTCCCCGAATTGCAGGGAAAAGTCGCCGCATACCCGCCGAAGACTCACAGCAAAACCCAGCGAAGGCAAACCAAAAACCCCCAAAAACATCTGGATTAACCCCGCCGAACAAACCCGAGCATCCACCGATCACAGCGCAGAGCAGCCGCCGGAAAAAGCCGACACCACAGACGAATGGAGTGAGAAAAAAAACCAATACGCTTGAACGTTTGAAAAGTGAAACGCTGTTTGCAAAGAAACCACTGAATGAAAATGTCTGAAATTTACATATGAGGTCCAGGGAATGATAATAAAAAGGGCTGTTACAGAAAAAATAAGAAAAGTTTAAAAAAAAATAATTAAAAAATATCGGAAAAAAAGTTTTTTGAAAAAAAATCCCGAAAAATGCTTAAAAAGATCCTAAAAAAAATCTATAAATAAGAGACTTTTTACTGAAGAATATTATAATCAACGGTTTATTAGATATTGAATTAAAAGGGGAATATTTTTAACATTGAAGCCTATGAGATTCGCCTGAATAAATCTGCCGCATGAAGCCACTGAATGGCAGGTCCAATTCGGCAATTTTTCACTGCTGGGTTTTGCTCTCTGAATAGCCGAAGCATTACTTCTCTATGGGGATTTCACTGCCCTCGAACAGGCACCGTATGTGCAGGCAATTCGCCAACATTTGGCGAATTGCCTGCTCTCTGGATAGCCGAATGGCCAGGAAAGGTGACCGAACGCGGATTTTCAGGGTTCGATTCCCTTTCGGCAGCCATTCGGATCTCTTTGAATAACCCTGATAGTGAAAGAAATAAAATAGGAGAAGTGAGCGTTCGTTGTCGTCCGATATCATTTCAGGAGCATCCAAAAGTCCAAATAGACAGAAAACGATACAATTTTATTGAATCGATTCGAAATAGTTTGGTTCCATTTGAAATCCCATCCCTAAACTGAAAAAAGATTGCACTCTTTGTGCAATACTAGTCTTAACCCTAGGCCTAATACAAACAAACAGTTAATCTAACCCTGACAGAACCAGTAAACTGTGACCCTAATCTTAACAGTAACCTAACCCTACAAGTAGCCCTATCTAACATTTGGGGGTAGTAAAAGGGGGAAAGAGTTGGAGGAGGTAAAGAAGTGGGCAGGAGTATAGAGGGAGGTAAAGAGGAGTTATAGGGGCTAAAAACACACACGCCTGCAAAATTTCCGACATTTCTGATAATATTGGATTTTTCCGAACTGGCAAATTTGGAAAATTCCCTAATTCAAAAATATTGGATCCTGAATTTTGCCAAAACTAAATGAAATGTTGTGCTTTGCACAGGTCTATAAAAGAGTATTAACGTGACAGGATGGTTGGAAGGGAGTCAGTATACCCATTTAAGCTAGGACTTATTCCAATGAGTTTAAGTGTTACTAGTTTCATAAATGGCTAAAGCATGGATGTTTTGAGCCACTGTTCATCTTACCCTCCATTCTTCTCATTCAGCTTTTCCATATACTGAGCCACCACATCCACGGTCTCTGCCTCTGAGAGCTGCAGGTTACCACTCACATTGCAGCGGAGATCGTTCCAGTCCGACCTTAACATCTCAAAGTCCACTGTGCCCACACTAAACGTTCGCTGCCAGTTGATAGCATCCTCGGGCCAACGCTGCCGTGGCTCTGCTTCTTCGTAACTATAATCCTGCAATTCTTCTGCAGGGGCCTCAGAAGATAAACTGAGAGTTTTGGGTCCTCCTGGTGGACTGGATGAGGTAGGGAGGATGGTTTCAGGACTCTCCGTTTGACCCTCCCAGTTGAAAAGTTCAGAGGTATCAGGAGGGGTCCAAGCCTTGGTTCTTCTACTTCCCCGGTGAGACTTTGAAGGCATTGGGACATGAGGATAATCACGTTGATTGGACTTATGGGGTTTGGGTTGAGGCAAAAGCATTCCAGGGAAGACATGTCCTCTGGATTTCCTAACTCCAGAAAGTAGACGTGTAACATACACTTTGTCTGGTTCTTTCTTTTTCGCTGCTCCTGCATTGTCCTTAGGTGTCTCTTTTGGCGTTTCTTCCCCAGTAGGGTCCACAGGTTGATGCCCTTCACTAGGTAGGACCTCTTCCCCTTCATTTTTTAAATCAGATCTTTTATATAAAACTTGATCTAGCTCTTTGCCTTTGCTTCGCTTCACCGACCTGTCACTTTTAGTCCGCATTTCTGATTTCCCTCTGATTTTTAGACCTTTCGTCTCTGAAGTCTTAACTTTTGCTCTACCATCCACACCCAAACCCAAACCATCTCTAGTTCTGACCTCAGTCTTCCGTCGTGTGGGTTCTGACTCCTCTCTCCTTTCCGGTGCCTCTACTAGAGGTCGTGTAAGTCTCCTGTGTCCCCGTTGTACTAATGAAAGTTTTTCCCTAGGTGCCCACATAAGAGTCCGACTTGGAACTGAGGTATCCATGCTGTTGTTGAATACAGGTGAGAGTCCAGGGGAATCCGTAAACAGAATTTGGGCTTGTTCCAGATCCTGGCTGCTGGGTGACATTGGATCTTTTGTTTCGTCTTCTCTGGTCTTTTGCTTCTTTTGAGCTCCGGTTAGCAATGCCTCCTCTTCATCATCTTCCATAAATTCTATTGGAAGAGACAAAGTAATTTAAAAGGGGAGACTAAAGAATATTATATGGTTGACACTAAAAATGTAAAAGCAAACTTATTGATATTTCTTCCATGCAGTGAAGGTCTTTCTTGCCTGATTGCTCCAGTCCCCAAAAATTGCCTTACCAGCTCCATTTAACCAGCACTGCTTGAATATAACGTTTTTACCTTCATGGGTGAAATACTGCAGCTGTTGTTTATATTACCCTCATACATATTTCTTCTATAACAGTGTAACCTGAACTCAATCCCCTGCTGTGAACCAGAAGATAAGAATCAGCATCAGGTCCCACAGTCTCCTGGAGGAAGAGAATGATCTCTTTTACACAGAAAATTGTTTTTACTCGCCATGAAGTAGGATGCTTAGCCAATGTAGTCAATGTAATAGAGCAGCAGGAAATGCTGGCAGAATGCTTGGTTGTGTAGGGAGAGGTATTAGCAGTAGGAAAAGGGAAGTGCTCATGCCACTGTACAGAGCACTGGTGAGACCTCACTTGGAGTACTGTGTGCAGTACTGGAGACCGTATCTCCAGAAGGATATAGACATCTTAGAGAGAGTTCAGAGAAGGGCTACTAAAATGGTGTACGACTTGAAGGAGAAACGTTACCAGGAAAGGCTTAATGATCTTAACATGTACAGCTTGGAAAAAGACGAGACAGAGGAGATATGATAGAAACATTTAAATATGTAAAGGGAATCCACAAGGTAGAGGAAGGGAGTATATTTAAACGGAAACAAAATAGCAAAACAAGAGGACATAGTCTTAGATTAGAGGGGCAAAGGTTTAAAAGTAACATCAGGAAGCATTATTTTACTGAGAGGGTGGTGGATACATGGAACAGCCTACCAGTTGAAGTGGTAGAGGCCAAAACAGTAATTGAATTTAAGCAAGCATGGGATAGGCATAAGGCTATCCTAAACAAAAGATAAATCCAGGTAAAGTATCCATGTAATTGGGCAGACTAGATGGGCCGAAAGGTTCTTATCTGCCGACATTTTTCTATGTTTCTATGTTTCTATCCTTAAAATGTCATTCTAGTGTTTATATAGAAACCTTCAATAAATTCATTCTGTAACACATTTTTGATAAGTTTTAAATCATCTTGGGTGTCAAGGTAAGCCGTCACCGATAAACACAATGCTAGCAGAAGACCTTACCATGGTTTTCTTGTGAAACCGTTGATGCTTTTTGGGTTTGATGGCCTTGGATATGAAGAAACATACAGGGTTATTCAAAGAGAATCGAAAAGTCAGCGCACGTTCGGTGACTTTTCGTTCTCTTCAATTCGGTGCGATTTGGCGATCCCATTTCGGCGACCCTGTGGTGTATTAAGCAAGCACCACATGGCCGTAGTAGCGCAGGGAAAAGCCGCCGCAAACTGACGAACACTCACCGCAAAACCCGCCGAACGCACACCGAAACCCGCAAAAACATCTGGATTAACCCCGCCGAACAAACCCGTGCAGTAGCCGATCAGAGCGCAGAGCAGCCGCCTGAAAAACCCGACACCGCAGACGAATGGAGTGAAAAAAACCAAAAAAAAACAGTACGCTTGAATGTTTGAAAAGTGAAACGCTCTTTGCAAAGAATCTACTGAATGAAAATGTCTGAAATTTACATATAAGATCCAATGAATAATAAAAAGGGCTGTCACAGAAAAAAAGAAAAAACGATTAAAAAAAAAAGGAAAAAAAAAAAAATTCCCGAAAAAATCCAGAAAAATGTCTAAAAGATCCTAAAAAAAAAAAAAAAGTCTAAAAATAAAAATAAATGGTTTATTAGATATTGGATTAAAACGGGAATATTTTTAACATTGAAGCCTATGGGATTCGCCTGAATAAACCTGTCGAATGAAGCCACGGAATGGCAGGGCATGTCGGCAACTTTTCACTGCTGGTTTTTGTTCTCTGAATAGCCGAAGCAGTGCTTCTATGTGGGGATTTCACTGCCCTCGAACAGGCACCGAACAGGCACTGTATGTGCAGGCAATTCGCCAACATTTGGCGAACTGCCTGCTCTCTGGATAGCCGAATTTCAGCGTTCGGTTACCTTTCGCCAGCAATTCAGATCTCTTTGAATAACCCTGATAGTTGATTTGAAGGGCAGAGGTGTATCTATCGTGGGGTTACAGGTGCACATTTAAATCTTTACAATGAATTATTTAAATAGTTCGAAGATTTTGGGACTCTGATAGTTGCTGTCATGTTATATGTTTTGTCAAGGTTCCAGAACTGGAATGGAAGCAATGAGGGAAAACACCAAAACATGGGAGACTTGACAGATAGCAGTCAGGCAGCCACAGCTCATACAATGTTACAGGGTCCTTCAAATTTCTGTCAGATACAGAGCCTCATCGCTAGATTCGAAAACGGTAGTTTGCTCCTACTTATATATTGTTTTAGTAGTTCACGGTACGGCTGGCTGAGCGATTTCCTCAATTTGCACGTTTGAAGTCGACCTTGATTTTACTTTTGCAAAAGAAGGAACAAATAAACGAAAAATAAAAAATATTGAGGAATCTGGATTTTTAATGGACAGAGCTTTTGTCCGTCCATTGGCAACAAGTCTGGCAGGTGTCTGCTTAAAGTCCTAGGACACTGGGATCTCTGGAAATTCGTGAGAAGTTAAAACGTAACTTTTACTAACAGGGTTATCCAAAGAGATTCGAAAAGTCACCGCACGTTCGGTGACTTTTCGTTCTCTTCAATTCGGTTCCTTTTGCCGATTGCATTTCGGTGACCCTGCGGTGTATTCAGCAAACAGCACAGGGTCCCCGAATTGCAGGGAAAAGCTGCCGCAAACCTGACGAAAACTAACCGAATGCACTATGAAAACAAGCAAAAACATCTGGATTAACCTTCGAAGAGGAGCCGAACAGGAGCCGAACAGGAGCCGAAAAGGAGCCGAATCACACAGAGCCGAAGCAGCTGTGACATAGAGGAGGCAGTGAATAAATTAGAAAAACCATTTGTATGAATCTGGGAAAAAGAAACGCTGTTTGCAAAGAAACTACTGAGCGAAAATGTCTGAAATTTTCACAGGAGGTCCAGGGAATGATAATAAAGAGGGCTGTTACAAAAAAAATAAGCAAACTGAAAAAAAAAAAAAAAAAAAAATCGGACTTTTAATTTTTTTTTAAAAAATTCAGAAAAATGCTTAAAGTATCCTAAAAAATCTATAAATAAAGAGACTTTTTGCTGCAGAATTTTATAATGAACGGTTTATTAGATATTGAATTAAAACGGGAATATTTTTAACATTGAAGTCTATGGGATTCTCCTGAATAAATTTGCCGAATTAAACCACCGAATGGCAGGGCATTAGGGGAACCTTTCACTGCTGGTTTGTGTTCTCTGAATAGCCGAAGCAGTGCTTTTTGATGGGGATTTCACTGCCCTCGAACAGGGACCGAACAGGCACCGTATGTGCAGGCAATTCGCCAGGATTTGGAGAATTGCCTGCTCTCTGGATAGCCGAATGGCCAGGAAAGGTAACCGAACGCTGATTTTCAGCGTTCGGTTACCTTTCTCAAGCAATTCGAATCTCTTTGGATAACCCTGTATGTATCAACAATAAAAAGCCACACTAGGGGTAGTAACACAAACATGAAAAACGAAAAATATATATATATATATATATATATATATATATATATAACCATACCATTTGACTCACCATTTATGACACCTACCCCCAGCCATTTGCCCCTTAACCCTTTCGCTGCTGAGGCATTTCCCGCCTATGTGCGGAGGTCATTTTTACCGGTTTTGCTCATCATGTTTAACCGCGTTTTGAAGGCTTATTTTAGTATATGACCCAGACATATTATATATCATTCTTTCCGGCAGACTCGGCAGATTCAGAATATATCATTATTATATGTATACGTCATGTCCTGTCTGTATATTAGAACAAAAAATGCAATAAAATTAGAATTTTCAATAATTTACAACGTGTAAAGTGTTTTTTTCACATTTTAACATGCGATCATTTGCGGTTATATTTTCTATGGGGTGCGCTTGTTAAAAAAATTAGAAATGGGGACTCTTTACATTTTTGTTTGGGGAAAATTTTGCTATTTTTAACAAACGCACCGCATACAAAAAGCGTTAGTGCAGCATCATTGTTCACATTATAATTTAAATGGGAACAATATTGCTGCATTAACAAAACAAAAAAAACCAACTTGTTCCTGTTTTTTTTAATATTTTTTTTTTATTTACAGGGTTATCCAAAGAGATTCGAAAAGTCACCGCACGTTCGGTGACTTTTCGTTCTCTTCAATTCGGTTCCTTTTGCCGATTGCATTTCGGTGACCCTGCGGTGTATTCAGCAAACAGCACAGGGTCCCCGAATTGCAGGGAAAAGCTGCCGAAAACCTGACGAACACTAACCGAATGCATGCTTAAAAACAAGCAAAAACATCTGGATTAACCCTCGAAAAAGCCGAACAGGAGCCGAACAGGAGCCGAACATGAGCCGAATCACACAGAGCCGAAGCAGCTGTGACATAGAGGAGGCAGTGAATAAATTAGAAAAACCATTTGTATGAATCTGGGAAAATGAAACGCTGTTTGCAAAGAAACTACTCAGCGAAAATGTCTGAAATTTTCACAGGAGGTCCAGGGAATGATAATAAAGAGGGCTGTTACAAAAAAAATAAGTTAATTGAAAAAAAAAAAAAAAAAAAAAAATCGGACTTTTTAAAAAAAATTAAAAAAATCTGAAAAATGCTTAAAGTATCCTAAAAAATCTATAAATAAAGAGACTTTTTGCTGCAGAATTTTATAATGAACGGTTTATTAGATATTGAATTAAAACGGGAATATTTTTAACATTGAAGCCTATGGGATTCTCCTGAATAAATTTGCCGAATGAAACCACCGAATGGCAGGACATTAGGGGAACCTTTCACTGCTGGTTTGTGTTCTCTGAATAGCCGAAGCATTGCTTCTCTATGGGGATTTCACTGCCCTCGAACAGGAACCGAACAGTCACCGTATGTGCAGGCAATTCGCCAGGATTTGGCGAATTGCCTGCTCTCTGGATAGCCGAATGGCCAGGAAAGGTAACCGAACGCTGATTTTCAGCATTCGGTTACCTTTCTCAAGCAATTCGGATCTCTTTGGATAACCCTGTTAGTTTTTACATGGTCATGTTTGGTATCGTTGGAAAGGCCATGCTCTGGCCGATCCAGAAATACCAAACATTAATCCCTAGCTGCGGATCGGGATGCGGATCGGGAGAACCATTGGTGGCAGTTAGGGGTTAACTCCAGGACTATGCTATGCACGATGACGCCAGTCGTCAGGGGGCATTCCCGGAAGCTTGGCCGTCATCCAAGATGTCGGCCAGCTCCGGGAGAGGATCACGATTCGGCGCCGAATCGTGATCCGGCACCCAAGGGGTTAAAGACAGGCACGGTTTGGAAGGGCAGGCTGTGCCCTTCCAAACCGTGCCTGCCTTCAGCCGCAGGACCCCGGCGATCGGGAGGGAGAGAGATCCGAAGGACCTCCCCCCTTCCTTTCAGGCACCTCCTCTGCACTCGCGGGGGGGGCGCCTGAAATAGATGTCATTGCGCCGCAGATGTCAGCCCGCACCGGGGGGGGGGGCAGCAATCAGCCAGAATCCCGGCTGATTGCTGCCTCCTGTGCTAGGACGCGCTCAGCGCGTCCATAGTACAGGAGAACCACTTGGCTGGACGCGCTGAGCGCGTCCTTAGCAGTCAAGTGGTTAATGATCACTTCTAAGATACTGATCAGTAATCTTCCAGACCTAAAGAAGAGAGGAACACTCTCAAAAGCTTGTTTTATAAATGTTACGTTAGTCCAATAAAAAATGTATTACCACGTACTACTATACTTGTGACAGATAGATAGATAGATATCTATCTATGTCAGGTCCAGAAATATTGGGACATCGACACAATTCTAACATCTTTGGCTCTATACACCACCACAATGGAGTTGGAATGAAACAAACACAATGTGCTTTAACTGCTTTAATTTGAGGGTATGTACGTCCAACTCAGGTGAACGGTGTAGTTATTACAGCAGTTTGCAGATGTGCCTCCCACTTGTTAAGGGACAATTGCCTTCTCAGCTGTTCCATGGCCAGGTATGTGATATTCCCTCATTACATCCCTCATCATTGTACAGCGCTGCGGAATATGCTGGCGCTTTATAAATAAAGAATAATAATAATAATAATAATAATTACCCCAATTACAATGTGCAGATAAAAGGCCCAGAGTTCATTTCAAGTGTGCTATTTGCATTTGGAATCTGTTGCTGTCAGCTCTCAAGATGAGATCCAAAGAGCTGTCACTATCAGTGAAGCAAGCCATCATATCACTGCTCCCTGTAATGTCAAAAATTCTGGAAAAATGTGTCTACACCCAATTACGTGATTATTATCAGTATCAGAACTATTTAACCCCAGATCAAATCAGGCTTTCGTCCAAACCATTCAACTACAACTGCCCTTTTAAAAGTTTGTAATGATATCCAAGCTGGCATGGAACAAGGAACTCTAACTGGAGCCATCTTCTTTGATTTTGCCAAGGCTTTTGACACAGTAGACCATGGCATCCTATTACAAAAACTTAAGAACTCTGGTATTGGTGATAGGTCTCAATTTGTGTCCATTTCTGACAGCACTTCCCTTCCCCTCCCAGTCACGTGCGGTGTACCACAAGGCTCAATACTTGGCCCCCTGCTATTCACAATATTCATAAACGATCTGCCCAATGTCTGCAAAGCTTCAACTGTACACATGTACGCAGACGACACGGTAATCTATACCAGCAAACCAAATCTCCCGCAGCTGGAGGCTGTGCTGCAAGAACAATTCACAGGGGTAGAAAAGTGGATCGCAAATAACAAACTTTTTCTAAATGACTGTATGATGCTCTGTGTATATCCAGCCAAGCTGCATGAATACCTAATGGGGTAGGTTTGTCTATGTATATAGATAGTATCTAGGAGGTATAGAAAGGAAATGGGCCTTCAAGGGTCTGTGGCTATAGGACAGAGAGGAAATAGCTGGCTAAATATCATATATATATATAAACATAGTTGCTAACAGCAGCAGCCTTGGAAGCCCAGAGTGGCATATGGTGTTAAGATATCTGGGAGCGCTCCCAAATGTATAAATCAGAGATTATCTTCAACTGGGCAGGCTGTGATCAGGAAAGGCAAACGGAGCAAAGAAATTTTAAAATGAAGGCACTCATAGCTCTACGCGTTTCGCCAATCTGGCGTCATCAGGAGCTTAGACATGAAGCTCAGAAGACAGAGTCTGTAAAGGGTGTCAACTTAACATGTTGGCTATGCTCAGCCAATGCAGGATGGACATCTCGTACATTAAGAAAACCATATTTTGTAAAAGTAGAAATCAAGGTCGACCTCAAACTGTAGCGGGAAAAAAAATTAAAAAATTAAAATATAAAAGGTAATTGTCCAACCATAGCTCCTAGATTTGGCAAACATTTCGCATGAGTAGACAGTCTGAATACGATTACAAGGTGTTTAAGCCAGTACATACGTTGCCGGTTAAAGAACAAAAATGGCATCTGGGGCGAGTCCTCGTCATCCATTTTCATATACTTATAAAATCCAAACCTGAATAAAAGGAGCAAAAAGAAAGATTGCGAGTACAGTAAAAATATGGAAAAAAACAGTCTGACACTACGGAGCTAGCAGCTGAGAGACAGGTGAGACCCTACTATCCAAATACAGGAGGCTTGTTGAGAGAATATGCGGAGAATAAACTTACTTCTCAAGATAGATCGGGGACTCGCGATAGAAACATTTATTTTCAGTTTCCATATGAGTGAGACGCGTGTAGTCATTTGGATAAACAAATGTAAGGTAGACCTAAAAAAGGAGGAAACGTCTGACAAACTACTCATAGAACATCTTCATAAAAAGGAACTTACGGAAGAGATGGCAGATTTTTTATATGCATATAAAATGGAAAAATATAAAAGAATAGAGAAGATTACACAAGGAGTAATTCGTTAGGAGGTCTATTCAGAAAGATCTGAGTGGACGCATTGTAGTACCAGCTGGTACAGTTGAGAGCTAGTCGGGTTTGGAGACAATCGTAAAATTAGCCGTCTTTGTTATTTTGTTGTTATTACCCAAGTCTACTTGGCGTCCATACAATATTTTAAGAAGGTGGCTGTGTGGTAAATTAGGGAAGAACGTCATAGGAATTGAAAAAACTTCAAAATCATCAAGAAGAGTAAATAACAAAACTGGAAAATGTTTCCGCTCAAAATGCGTCGGGTGAGAAATTAAGAGACTGAGCATATGTAAAGAGTTAAATCGAGTTGCTACTCACGAATTGCAGCCCCTGGTATCGTGCAATGGGGAAATCCTTCACTACGTATGTAGGGTTATATGCACAAGGCACAAGGACACTCTCCACTTTGGATTCTTCAATCATCGGAGCTGAGTAGAAGAAAAGAGCCAGTGACATACATGGCAAAATGTCAGTGTTAGTCCACAAACAACTGCTCGTTCAACAATAGAGCCCATGGTTAGTGAGTGTTGTTTTGGAAAATGAGGTGGGCAGAAAACCCAGGTCTATCTCTCCACCCCAACCAATATATTAAGTATTGATTATGTAGAAGTGTTGTTGTGTTGTGTGTATATATAGAAATTTCCTAAAGAAATTGTATCGCTCACTCATGAAAAAATTGTCCCGGGGGTCCTGTCGCAGGAGGTCTTCTGGAGGTTCCTCTCTAAGCAGTCCCCAGGGGTGATCACCATGTTTGGATAAGGTCAGAGGGATGTGGGATACTTCATTCATCTTGTGAGGAGTCTCATCTGATAGGGGTGCACAGAATTAGTCACAGTAATTACTTATCGACATTGAGATAAAGCAGAGACACAGACGGAGAACCTGATGTAACACACACACACACACACGTGACAGAAAAAGCTGGTTACCTGTGTACAAGGACAGATACAGAGAGTCCACGATTTCAAACTTCATGCCGGGGAGAGCTAGACGCCACTGAAAAATAAAAAGAAATGTCAAAATTAATAAACTGTAGACACAAACCAACCTTGTAAGACATGGGTGGGCACCCACAATAGGACAAGCCACCTATGCCATTGCCCATTCTCAGGGCCCTCACAAACCTTGTTTTTGCTCACTCTAAGGGCTCGATTACATTCTTCGTGCAAAAATGTGAGCGTGCGCAAAAACGCTTCGTGCTAACCGTCAAATTACGAGGTTCGCACACAAAATGCACGTTAACGTCTAAAGCGAGTTACCCTGTGCGAGCAAATGTTCGTGAGCGCATCCCATACTTATCATTGTGAGCGCAAACGCGTTCGTGCGCTGGTACATGGCTGGTATTACAATTGATGCGCAACTTTAGACGAACGAAATTTGCGCACATAATTTTAACGTCTTTTAAAAGCTGGTGTTAACGGCAAATCTGAACGTCCTGGCCGAAACCAAATACACCAGCACGAAAAAAAAATAAAAAAATACAGCACAGTATAGTTACACATTCTACACATACCCAAACAATAAAACTGAGAGGTTGTACGTGTTCTTATTATTGCTGCAGCATATATAACTCAGATTGATTTTGACAGATCCAAAAACTTAACGTGAGACAATTGTGGTTCTTAATTCTGATTGCCCACCGATTTCTACGCGCAGCGTTAATGCGCGCTTGTTTTTGCGCGTCCTTTTTACGAGCGATATTTTTTGACGGATGAAAAAATGCGCTCGGATTGTAATACCAGCGTTAATTTACGCGCGTTAACGTTTAACGCGGCGTGAAAAAAATTGCGCTGCGCGAGCTTTTTTGCGCAAAGAATGTAATAGAGCCCTAAGTGTATGGGGTAATCCAGAGGTGGACTCCTTGCTTAATAGGCTGTAGGCACCTTATCTATACACTCCGGAGTCCTTACAAGGCTGAAACGATCTTCGGGGGTTGCTGTATCTCTCGTGCAGAGAGGACTACCTTGGCATTTCAGCTCTAGCCACTCTTTTTGGGGTGACAGCAGTCTGAATAGCGTATGGTTCATTATACGTTCTGTAATGGTGCCCTTGAGCCAAAACTAGCGGGGAATCACCACAGGGCAGAACATTAGTGCTGATGCCCATTCTCAGGGTCCTCACAAGCATTGATGGGTACATAAAGTTGCGCCCCTTTCCCAAACATCCATCACCTTCAAGTCTAAAAGTCCATGAACGTGTAACCACATTAAAACTTGAACTGCATTTTAATCCTAAATGACTATCAAACAGCAAGCTAGAAGCTATACTAGTACTTGACTGATCATTTAATATGGGTCAGTTTGATAGGGCAGATTTAGCAATGCAGCTCGAACACATTTTTTCGGCGGAGGAATGACATTCCCAGTTGTCCTACATATTGTAACGCTTTTGATGTGCTGCTGCTCAGCTCCCGGCACTGCTTGGAAGATGGATTTATTGACACAGCAGTCAGTATAGGGTCACATCCATCCAGTCAATGTGACCCTACAGTCACCACCAAAAGGCTCTATTACATTCTATGCGCAAACGTCAACGCGTGCGCAAAAACGCATTAACGTGAGGGGCAAAACCCTTTGCGCAAAAATGCGCGTTAACGTCTACCACGGGTGAACCTGCACGAACCCCATGCGAGCGTAATGTACTGCGCGCGTCCTATACTTAACATTGTGAGCGCAAATGCATTTGTGCGCCGGTACGTGGATGGCGTTACATTCTATGAGCAAAATTTAACGGACAACGTTTGCGCGCATAATTTTAACGTCTTTTAAAAGCTGGTGGTAACGGCAAATCTGAACGATCTGGCCGAAACCAAATACACCAGCCCAAAAAAATAAAATAAAATACAGCACATTATAGTTACACATTCTACACATACCCAAACAATAAAATGGAGAAGTTGTGCGTGTTTTTATTATTGATGCAGCATATATACTCAGATTGATTTTGGCAGAAGCAAAAACAGAACGTGAGATAATTGTGGTTCTTAATTCTGATCGGCTGAATCGCGTGAAAAAAACAGTCCGCACACCGATTTCTGCACGCAACGTTAATGCGCGTCTTTTTTACGCGCGTTATTTTTTGACTGATGACAAAATGCGCTCGTATTGTAATACCAGCGTTAATTTACGCGCGTTAACTTTTAACGCTTCCCGCACAAATTAACGCGCTGCGCGAGTGTTTTTGCACAAAGAATTTACTAGTGCCCTAAGTGTGAGGCCTCTTGGGACCCAAAGCCGCTCTGTCAGAAGGGACTACTGGCACCTTTATCACAGATGCTACAGGTCAAGTTATATTACTTTCCTGCAGAGGGCTACTAGACAGGCGCTCCATTTCTCTGAGGCTTTACCATACTTCCCAGAACGGACGGCAAATTTCAGTACTGAGATGGAGGAGGGTGACGTTTGAGATGACAACAGTTACTGGAGAGTGAGGGCCGAAAGCCTGATAATGAGTCCCTACGCTTATTTGTCAAGACGTGATCCATTTAGAACCTTTACTTCTTGTTGGAACAAACTTCTTGACGCCAATGACAGTTGACCCGATACAGAACTTCGCTTTTTGAAAAAATATCGGCTGTTTGTAGACAACTATCTCTATGAAATATTGCCCGATTCATTTGGAAAAAGTTTGGATGGAGCCGATATTTGAAAAATGCCGCTATTCTGGTAAAAAAAGCCGACCAGTAAGACGGCGGATATATAGCTTAATTTTCGGCCAGAGTCATACAGATTTGTGCCTTAAAAAAAATAATAAGTAACCTTTAGAAATATACAGGGCTAAATCACATTCCTAACGCTAAAACAGGGGCGCTAGGGAGGAAAAACTGCACCCCAGTTTTCCCCCTAGCGCCCCCGTTTTAGCGTGGAATTACAATGCAGGCGCTAAAAAGCTACCTACATTGTTACCAGGCGCACAGCCCCGGGATGCTTTCGGCAGCGCTGCGCGCCACCGTGGGCATCCACTCGATGGAGTCCATAGGACTCCATTGAGCCAGACGCCAGCGGTCACAGGACCTGCCGGTTCTTGCCTCGCGAGATCCGGACGGTCAGTGTAGTGATACGCAGGGGGAGACTGAGGAACTTTTTCCCCCAGTCTTTCCCTGCTCCCGCCGGACGGAGAAGGCGGACAGAGCCGCGGTCCTCGCCGCGGGATAGGAGGTGAGTATACGACCACTTTTTTTTTTTTTTTGGATGGTGTTAACAGAATCTGCAGAAGCGGAATCCATTAACACCAAGTCCTGGCTGTGGTTAAATTTTCGTTGACCAAAGCCAGGCGTTAATCAGCGCTGGGACTTTAACACTTTGCGCTCCCTATTACTTAACATGGGGAGTGCAAAGTACAGTAACCTCGCGCTGAAAAGGGCAAGGTACTAAACAGTAACCCGTTAGCGTTTGGATTGTAATATGCAGTAGCCAACGCGGCTAATGTTAATTGCTCACGCAGGTGAGCGTTAACGTTAGCACCAAGACTGTAATGTGGCCCACAATGTTTAAAAAGTGATTTCAGTCCAATACCTTTTATTTCCCTGCCTGAAAATCCATTTAGCAACACCTTTTAGCATTTCCCTTTTTTTTTTTTTTTTTTTAGATATCGGCATCCCGAGAAATTCGAATTGAAAAATCGATATAGCCGATATTTTCAGTGAAAAATCTAGCCACAAGAGCAGATATGTGATCTGAATTTTTAAAAATCGGGATTCGAACGGGTAGTAAACCCGTCTTTGAATCTCCCAAATCAAAAAGTGCCCAAAAAAGTATCCTGATCGACCATTGGGCCGAGCTAGAAATCGAACCCTGATCGAAGCTGATCGAAAAAAAAAAAATGGCGGATGGGACTTTTTTTTTATTTATAAATTTTTTAATTCTAATAAACCGTTTGAGATTGGACAGCTGGACTACGGCTGACGCTGGGCAGCACTATTTCTTCTCATCTATGCAGGAACATTCAAAACATCTATAGCTCTAAAGAAATGCAGATTATTTTCAGGATTTAATGGTGTAAATTGCCATAGAGGAATAGAAGACACGGTGTATAAGAACCACTTTGTGTTCTAGTTAAACTAGGCCAATTACAAGATGTCTCCAGGTAGAAATCTGTCCTACTTAGAAAAGGAAAGGGAGGGGGGGGATGCGAAACCACAGCATTGTGACGACATTACTCACCGCAGGATCAGATTGATCATGAGAGACGAACTAGCGGATTTGGACTGGTGGCCAAAAAGCCAGATCGGGTAATTTCAGGAAAATGAGAGACGCCATGTACCATGTATGCCCTATATGGTTGCCAGTCCTACAATGGCCTTCTATTACTTGCTATCTCTAGAGCAGGTATCTCAACTTCAGGCCAGACAGATGTTTCTGAACTACAACTCCAATGAGTCTCCAGCCATCCATTGCATTCAAAGAATTCTGGGGATTGTAGGCAATCAACATCTGGGGGGACAGAGTTTGAGAAATCTGTTCTACAGGATTAACAATTGGATTCCATGTTCCATAAATGCCTGCTGCTAAATGTCACCAACACCGGCAATGGCAATGAGTACTACTGCTGGCACTCCCTCCTGGAAGTCATAGTCACGGACAGGACAGCCAAGAAATATTTGCTCTATGGTCCTGTCTGCAAGGAAGCAATGTATCAAACGCTCTTCTCCGAGGGAGCCATGATAGGTGTATCTCCTTAAAATAGATATATAAAATGGTACTCAATGATTTTAGCAATTGCAAAAACACTTAACATCCCAAGTCAAATGGTAACTTCACTTGTAATAGCAAACCTGCCTTTCAGGGGTTATTCAGAGAACACCGAAATGTCATGTTCGACTCACCTCGCCAAGTTAAATTCACCGACCCTGCGGTGATTTCAGCTTTCACCGCAGGGTCCCTGAATCAATCTGAAAAACCGCCAGAAAAAAATAAATATATAGATTATATACACACACTATATTGCCAAAAGTATTCGCTCACCTGCCTTGACTCGCATATTAATTTAAGTGACATCCCATTCCTAATCCATAGGGTTCAATATGACGTCGGTCCACCCTTTGCAGCTATAACAGCTTCAACTCTTCTGGGAAGGCTGTCCACAAGGTTTAGGAGTATGTTTATGGGAATTTTTGACCATTCTTCCAGAAGCGCATTTGTGAGGTTACACACTGATGTAGGACGAAAAGGCCTGGCTCTCAGTCTCCGCTCTAATGCATCCCAAAGGTGTTCTATCGGGTTGAGGTCAGGACTCTGTGCAGGCCAGTCAAGTTCATCCACCCCAGACTCTGTCATCCATGTCTTTATGGACCTTGCTTTGTGCGCTGTTGCGCAGTCATGTTGGAGGAGGAAGGGGCCAGCTCCAAACTGTTCCAACAAAGTTGGGAGCATGGAATTGTCCAAAATGTCTTGGTATGCTGAAGCATTCAGAGTTCCTTTCACTGGAACAAAGGGGCCAAGCACAGCTCCTGAAAAGCAACCCCACCCCATAATCCCCCCTCCAAACTTTACACTTGGCACAACGCAGTCAGACAAGTACCATTCTCCTGGCAACCGCCAAACCCGGACTCGTCCATCAGATTGCTAGATGGAGAAGCGCGATTCATCACTCCAGAGAATGCGTCTCCACTGCTCTAGAGTCCAGTGGTGGCGTGCTTTACACCACTGCATCCGACGCTTTGCATTGCACTTGGTGATGTATGGCTTGGATGCAGCTGCTCGGCCATGGAAACCCATTCCATGAAGCTCTCTGCGCACTGTTCTTGAGCTAATCTGAAGGCCACATGAAGTTTGGAGATCTGTAGCGATTGACTCTGCAGAAAGTTGGCAACCTCTTCGCACTATGCGCCTCAGCATTCGCTGACCCCCTCCGTCAGTTTACGTGGCCTACCACTTCGTGGCTGAGTTGCTGTCGTTCCAAACACTTCCACATTCTTATAATACAGCTGACAGCTGACTGGAATATTTAGGAGCGAGGAAATTTCATGGCTGGATTTGTTGCACAGGTGGCATTCTATCACAGTTCCACGTTGGAATTCACTGAGCTCCTGAGAGCGGCCCATTCTTTCACAAATGTTTGTAAAAAGTCTGCATGCCTAGGTGCTTGATTTTATACACCTGTGGCCATGGAAGTGATCGGAACACCTGATTCTGATTATTTGGATGAGTGAGCGAATACTTTTGGCAATATAGTGTATATTAAAAAAATTTAATAAAGAGACTTTTTGCTGCAAATGAAAAGAATAAACGGTTGAATAAATATTTAATTAAAAAAAACTGGGATTTTTTTTTTATTTACATTGAATCCTATGGGATTCGCCTGCTTAAACCTGTCAAACGAAACCACTGAAAATCAGGGCATTTCACTGACATTTCTCTGCTGTTCGGTGTTCTCTGAATAGATCAACAATTATTTCTCTATGGGGATTTCACTGCCGTCAAAAGATCACCATATTCCGCTGGCAATTCATCAATATTTGACAAACTGCAAAAGGACCAAACAATGTCTGGAAAGGTACCATGAATTCCCCGTATAGGACATAAATAATCAGGTTTATTGTACAATAAAGATATTCACTTTATAATGCAAAAATAAATATTTAAAAACATATCTAAACATGTAAGCTCTTGCTAGATGTTTGACATTGTACTACATCCCCTACAAAAATCCCTTTACGGATCCCGTTTGAGCGCGTTTGGGCTCCCTCAAATCGGAGTTGCCAAAGCCACTTATTTGCTCACTCACTGCAACTTCCACGTGGTCGGAGCCGCGATCGTCCTGCTTGTGGAGGAGCTCAAAGTAATAGCGTCGAGAGCTCATTAACCTGCAAAGGGATGTGAGAAAACACACATTAAAAACAGATTGAGTCTGTAAACGGATTTTAAGCTTTCTAGACATTAAATATACATTGCATGAGAATGAATACATATTATACACAATGCATATTTTTACAAACGCGGACGGTGTCACGAGCTGTGGGGTTAGTGCGACGAAAAGAGAGCAGTGAGGGAAAAAAAGGGGGGAGCAATAATGTTTTGCGCAACATGAAACTAGGAAGATTGAACAGGTCTATAAACAGGCGCTTGGCATGTATCAAGGTGTTACAAGTTACAGCTTCATTAAACCAAAATATTGAATATTCACTCGTTATCTGGACATGCCAAAATTTCCAGTGACGTTGGCGTTTAACAATCTTTAAAAAGCGACAGTTTAGCTACCATGAGCCCATTGCCCTATACACACATTGGTCACTTTGGAAACCACTCAAAAGCAGACGTCCCCAAAGGCTGTCAATTAGCAGCCTCGGAACTTTGGTGCCGGAAGATTTAAAAGCATTCGATTGGCTGTGTGCACATCAGCTGCTCGAACGTCTCCGCCTGTGCACCCAGCTACTTCCTGTAGCTCAAACAACGAAAAGGAGAAGACGGTGCCACGGGAAGTAAAAGAGGTAAGATTTTAGCCTTTTTTAGGTTTTATTAACGGGGGGGGGGGGAACTAAAATCTACATATAAAAAAAAGATATTACCGTCTTTACAGTGTTCTCACCAGCTATGCTTGCAAGCTCAAGAACCTAGTGAGCTCTTTATGTACAATGTACGGGGAAAGCTGGATTGCAGACTTAAAGCAGGGGTCAGCAACCATGACCCTGCAGAGGTTTTAGAACTACATCTCCCATGATGCTCAGTCTCTCATTTGCTTTTCTAAGCCTCTAGGGCAGGGGTCAGCAACCTTGGCTCCCTAGATATTTTGGAACTACATTTACCATGAGGCTCATCCATACTGATGAGTGACTGAGCATCATGGGAGATGAGAGTTCCGAAACATCTGGAGAGCCAAGCTTGCTGGCCCCTGCTCTAGGGAAATGAAGTTCCAAAACATCTGGAGGGCCAAGGATGCTTCATGTAAGCCAGTTGGCAGCATCCTTGGCCCTCCTTGTGTGCCATTCTACTATCAGTGTCCCCCAATTGTGCATCATTATCACATGTGAAGCTGTATAAACCCTAATCTTGAAGGACAGTACCAAAACTGGGGGTCAGATTCCGTGTCGGAGGTAAACCTAACCAATACCCTGCTTAACTTTCCAAAGCCATTAAAGTATAGCGAGTTACTCAGTTTACCAGAGCACTGGTTAAGTTTACACTTGACTCGGAATAGAGACCTGGACGGTTTTTGTTTGTTTGTTTGAATGTCGCATTTAATATTGGTGTGAAATATGTTCTGAAATTACTTTGTGCCCTATTACTATCTTCATGCAAACGTTTGCGCGTGCGCAAAAACGCATTAACGCGAGGGGCAAAACCCTTTGCGCTGAACGTCGTATTACAAGGTCAGCGCATCAAACGCACGTAATAGTCTACCGTGGGTGAACTTGCGGGAACGCTGCGCGAGCTTACTGTACTGCGCGTGTCCTATATTTAACATTGTGAGCGAAAATGCGTTTGTAATACCATCCGCGTACCAGCGCACAATCTATGCACAAAATTTAACGCACAGCGTTTGCGCGCATAATTTTAACGTCTTTAAAAGCTGGTGGTAACGGCAAATCTGAATGTCCTGGCCGAAAACCAAACACCAGCACGAAAAAAAAAAAAATACAGCACAGTATAGTTACACATTCTACACATACCCAAACAATAAAATTGAGAAGTTGTGCGTGTTTTTTTTTTTTTTGATGCAGCATATATGTTCAGATTTTGACAGGCGCAAAAACTTAACGTGAGATAATTGTGGTTCTTAACTCTGATTGGCTGAATGGCGTGAAAAAAAACAGTCCGCACATCGATTTCTGCGCGCGTGTTTTTGCGCGTCTTTTTTATGCGCATTACTTTTTGACGGATGAGAAAATGCGCTCGGATTGTAATACCAGCGTTAATTTACGCGCGTTAATGTTTGACGCTTCGCGCAAAAATTCACGTGTTGACCGTGTATTTTTGTGTGAAGAATGTAATAGGGCCCTTTGTATATAATACTTATATATGAAAATTCTACAGATAATACTAATTTTAACATGTACGATGAAATGAAATGATGCAGGCAGAAACCTAATCTCTCTGGAAAACAAGCTCGCAAGAGTTCCCATAAACACGCCAGCGCGCACACCCTCAAAATATGTCTTGCGTCCCTTACCGTTTGCAAATCGTCAGCATGAGTCACTTAATTAGGTTAAGCTTAAGAGGATTTTCTGATTGAGATGTCTACCTGGACAAGGGCAAGAAGGGACAGAGAGAGACGCAGAAACACGATGGCTGTGGACGTGAGGTATCGGAGCAGGAATGAGGTCACTCGTCTGCGCAGGACACAGCCTGCTCTGTATCAGAAGCTTTGCGATTGATACACTCGATGCAGTAAGACTGAGAAGTGATCACGTCGACCCGTGGAAACTATGGATTTTATACGTATCGGAGGAATTGATGCTTACACGGAAACTGATAATACAAGAGGTGATTTTTATCCCAAACCAGTACATGGTGCTCCAGGATCCCCACGTATAGATGCCCTGGAACCACATGGCTCCTCTGAAAACGTTCAATGAAAAAAAAATCGACACATCGCACATTGAACGTTCTCATCGAGGTTTAGAACTGTACATTCCAGACGATCATCCAGAGGAAAATAATTGCGGGACCATGGAGGATGCTGGCTCCTTGCCGTGTCAAGAGCAAGTTTCTGGTGGCACCAACATGGAATCTATCGATTCTTCAACACTTTATGGAGACACCAGGAAAGAAGACAGAGTTGGCAGAGAGGTGGAACCTGCTATTGACTTATCTGACAAAGGGCTTCCTGAGCAGGAGGTGTTCAACATCACCATGGAGCTCCCCAGCTACAGAGGCTCACCGGATGAAGGCACAGCTGGCATAAACATTGAAAACGATGCCCTTTTACCACTTGGAGAGATTTTGGAGCCGAGCAACGCTGGCATTGTTCCGGAAAATGACAATAGTTTTATATTGGATGCAAGCACAGAGTCCCAGGATGAGCTGGATGGAGGAGAGAGCGACTGCTCAGCATCAGGAATGGAATGCATGGAATTGTTTGACTTGGACACATCAGACATCAGCCTCGTGCCTATGGAATCACTACAGCCTATGTTGGCAAAGAAAAGCTCTTTGGGTACAGCTGGCATGGGAACCGCTTTAAATTCATTGCAGTTTGCTATGGCGGGCGCAGAGTGGGACATTGGTCCAGTGCCGGTCAAGTGTCTGGAGATGGGTGCAGTGACTGTTGCGTCCCTGACCATGGGTACTTTTGGCATGAGTGTACTACCACTGGCATCTGCCACCACGATGGGAATGGATACCTTTCAGACTGGTACAGACACATTTCCAGCAGGGGCTGGTGATTGTGACACATTAAGATCAGACTCTATGCTGTTTGAAATGACCGCCTCAGACTCTGTAATCGTGGATTCCCTAACTCCGGCCGGAGTGAGAGATTGCTGGCACCCTCTGGAGGAGAGGCTCTACGCCTTGGAGGACGCTCTTGTTATACTAGATGGCAAGCTGGAAAGCTTTGCCCCACGCCTGGAAGAGGCAAACACGCTGCTCAATGACGTGGAGTATTCACTCCAGCAGCACGCCGTGCACATCTCTGACATCATGCGTAAAAACTCTGAGCTGTCACAACGCGTCATGCAGCTGGAAGAACAAGTAACGGGAGAGAGGAAGCTGCGGGTAACGGGGAAAGCAGGCGCAGAGGATTGCTAGACACTTGTTTAATATGTAGCTTAAACCAGAAGAAAAAGGAGAGTAGGTGAGGAAGAATGACATTATGATAGAATAATATTTTTAGAAAACAAAATGTATAATTATTAATTCCTCTTACACTATGAAAGACAGACACCTTTTAGATCATTTTAATCCACTGGGAATATGATGTGATGTACAATAGCGTGTATTTAATAGATCAGTAGCACACTGGGGACGTGTATTGTTGAACTGAAATTATAAAAACACACTCTTTATACGCATTTTTTTTTGTGTATTTTATTATATAAAAATTTTTACAAAATAAATAAATCTGACTGTGTGCCTTGACAATTCTATTACCGTCTCAATGTGTCTGGAGATGAAAAAAAGGGTTTTAAAAAGTCTCTTTTTTGCCTAATAAGCCAGTGGTTCCCAACCGCATCAAGTCCCCTAAAACAGGCCAGGTTTTCCAGATAGCTGAAGCACAGCACAGGTGATATGATTTGCTGCTCAGTGATTGCAGGATTCAGTCTGCATTTCCCCAAGGTGATCCTTAAAACCTGGCCTTTGGGGGGGGTACCTGAGGACCGTGGTTGGGAACCATTGTAATAAGCAGACAAACGAAATCCACTCCGGCCCGGTTCTTGGCTAGGCACAGTAATCAAAACATCTGAGGCTTGCCGGATGATGAAGCCTGTTGTAAAGTGGTGAGCACCTATCAGCACTCCAGTAGTTGTGGACCACGTTTCCTGTGACCCTATACTAATCCGAGGATCACATAAAACGCAGTCCACAACAACAGCCGGAGAGAGTCCAGGCTAGCCGCCATTATGGTCGAGTCCGACATGTACATACTCTCACCTTATAGGTTTAGAAACCTGCGAGCTGAACTTTGTAAACTCCCCAGGAGCCGTCCACTCAGAGCCAACCTAAAACACACAGAAAAGCCAATCAAGGTAACTGCAGGTTGGATGGAGTAAAGGTAACATCACTACTCTGAGACTGTGGCGACACAGGTTCGATCCTGGCAAGAGCACCTCTCCAGTAAGTGTCCTTGGCAAGACACCTAACGGTACATACTCGCCACCCAGGACATACTTGAAAACGAGAGAAATCTCAATGTATCCTTCCTGGTAAAATCCTTTTCTCAAATTTTTGGAACGGATGGTATTACAATCTATGCGCAGTTTGTAACGCACAGCCTTTGTGCGCATAATTTTAGCAACTCCTGAAAGCTGGTGTTAATGGCAAATTCTATCAACCTGGCCGAAACCAAATACACCAGCCCAAAAAAAAATACGCAGCAGAGTATAGTTACACATTCTACTCATACCCAAACAATAAAATGGAGAAGTTGTGCGTGCATTTTTTATTGATCCAGCATATATGCACAGATTGACTTTGACAGGCGCAAAAACTTAACGTGACACAATTGTGGTTCTAAATTCTGATTGGCTGAATCGCGTGAAAAAAACAATCCGCACACTGATTTCTGCATGCAACGTTGCTGCGCTCGCGTTTGTGCACGCCCGTTTTACACTCGACAGATGAAAAAATGCGCGAGGATTGTAATTCCAGCGTTGATTTACACGCATTACCGTTCAACACTGGGTGCACAAATCCACGGGTTGCGCGAGCGTTTTAACGCGAAGATTGTAATAGGGCCCTAAGTGTTGAAACTCACCAAAATTTCTGCCCCCAATTCAGCCTTCCCATCTCTCTCTTTAACTTACCCTACCACACTCAAAATTAGCTGGAATTTTATTATTCCTCGAGTTCTATAGTTCCTTTTATAGTTTTCTATATTGCATGTTTTTATCTGTATGGATTGAATAAAGATTAGATTGCTGTAGGTATCATGTATCAGTTATGGGCAGGGGGCAGTCCTATCACAACAGACCGTCATCCCATACTTCCACTAGGGCAGCGGTCCCCTACCGTAGTCCTCAGGACCGGCTGACAGGCCAGGTTTGCAGATATCTGAAGCACAGCACAGGTGATATGATTTGCTGCTCAGTGATTGCAGGATTCAGTCTGCATTTCCCCCAAGGTGATCCTGAAAACCTGGCCTGTTAGTGGGCCCTGAGGACCAGTGTTGAGGACCACTGCTCTAGGGAATCCTTGGTGTTTCCTTTATTATAATGTTTATAAAATGCTCATTCCAGTTATACTTTCCTCCTATTAACTGTTTTACCCCCAATACACGTTTCGCTTTGCGTTACTCACCCTTCCTACATATGCTATGAGCTGGGCGCGAGATGGACTGGTCTCTGTGCTGAACCAAAATTCTGAGTTATCCTCTGAGGCCACAGCAAACTGAAAATCGCCTGAAAAGAGGAAGCATAAAAAAAACAAAAAGTGAAAGATAAAAAATGAGAAGTACAAAAATGGACAAACACGCCAAATAAAAAAATAAAAATAAAAAAAGAAGGCCACCTCTCCCCATTTATGAGGGACTTCAAAGCCTGGATTTTAAATCATCTGATCCTGCTCGAAGACTCCACGCTGAGGTTCAACACCCAAAACACAGAACAAAAAGGTCTGAAAACCACCACGTGTGCCTGACAATGACTAATGCATTAGCCTACATGCCACAAGACAGAAATGTTAAACGCGCACCACTGTGAACTTTCTGGTTGCTGAGCCGAGTAATATATTGATGCAAAAAGAACATTTATGGGAGGTTTCACTGTGATTAAAAAGGAAATATCCGTCACACCAATGCCGTAAATCTCTTCCATGTCACATCAAGCTCCTCCTGTCCCTTAGTGTTATTCCCGGCTTGCCATATTTCATACAAGTTCAATAAATTACCAAACACAGGGCTCGGTTACATAGTTGGTGCTAACTTAACCAGAGCTGTTGTAAACTTCCCAGATCCATTATAGGGCTACATTACATACTTGGTGCTAACGTTAGCACCTGAGTGAGCATTAACGTTAGCCCTGGTAGCCACCGCGTATTACAAGCCATACGCTAACGGGTTAAGTAACCCTTTTGCGTCTGGTTCCTTGCACTTTTCAGCGAGAGGTTACCGTACTTTGTGCTCCCTATACTTCACATGGGGAGCGCAAAGTGTTAATCAGCGTTAGGATTACAATATACTAACGCTGATTAACGTCCGGCCGCGGTTAACAAAAAGTTAACCACAGCCAGGACTTGGTGCTAACGGATTCCGCTTCTGCAGAATCCATTAACACCAGCAAAAAAAAAAAAAAACAGATACTCACCTACAATCCCGCAGCGAGCACCGCGGCTCTGTCCGCCTCCTTCGTCCAGCGGGAGCAGGGAGAGACTGGGGGGGGGGGGAAAGTCCCCCAGTCTCCCCCTGCGGATCACTACGCCGACCGTCCGGATCTCACGAGGCGAGATCTGGCAGGTCATGTGACCGGCGCTGTCTGCTTCAATGGGCTCCATGGAGAGGATGCGCACGGCGGCGCTTAGTGCTGCCACGCTCATCCTGGGGCTTATTAAGCTTTTAAAGCACCTACATTGTAATATCGTGCTAAAACGGGGGCGGAAAGGAGAAACGCAGGTTTCCTTTGTGCCCCTGTCTGATTGCCAAGGGGCGTCACCCCTGCACGAGAGATGCAGCAACCCCCGACGATCGTTTCGGCCTTGTTAGGCGTCGTCAGGAGGGTATAGCTGACACCTCGAACAAGGGGTCCACATCTAGATTACCCTGTATACTTGTGGAGAGAAAAAAAAGAGAGGTTTGTGAGGGTCCTGAGGACGACTGCGGGCGCAGTTCTCTCTCCCTAGCGCCCCCATTTTAAACGGAAGGATTGTAATGTAGATAGAGATAGAGATATATATATCTCTATCTCTATCTATCTATATATGCACTGCGGAAACGTTTGGCGCTATATAAATGATGACAATAATTATAATAATATTTATTTTTAAGGCATCTTTAGGAGAATCCCAATAGAATTATTGTGACTTAAAGAGACACTCTGCATGGTGGGAGCACTATCTTATCTGAATGGTCACACTTATGTGAGCTCCCTGCTGATTCAGCCATCCACATGCAGCGGCTTAGTTCTGCCCAGACCCTCAGCTCAGGGCTTGGAGACCTTTGGGAAACAGCCTTATCCAATGATATCAAATTCCTGCTGTACTGAGAGCCATTGGATTGGCTGGAGTGCCAGTCACATGACATGCTGAGCAGGCAGCAAGTCATATCCTGCAGAGATCAGAAAGAGACCAGCACTGCATTTAAGTGACTTTTTAAATAAAGCTAAAGGGTTAACACAGGAGGGGGGGGTGGGGAGTGCAGAGGGAGTCAGGCGAGGTTATTATTTAACCGGTTTCCTCCCCCCTCCCCCTTCTGTTTTAACACTATAATATCCCTTTAATACGGAAACATGATTGAACAGCTAAATCTAAGCTTCATGGCAAATGGGAATTCCGTACAAATGCACAAACAGTGGAGGAACTTTATTCCTGCTTAACATGGACCCCAGGTGTTATGTCATTAATAATCTTCCGTGAAGCGTTTGGCGCTCACTCACCGTCTTTGTAAGGGTGTATGTAGCCGAAAATCCTCAGCCCATAATTCTTCCATTTAGGTGACACAGCCAGCTTGGTGACGGTGGTGCGAGACTGTGAAAACGTACAAACATTGTTGCGCGGTTAGTGATGAGGACATCAAAAGGTCTAGAAAAAAAAAGGTGAAAAAAACTCACATGGGGGTACAGGGGAAAGTGCAAGTTTGATTTCAAGTGCAGCACGGACCCTCCACACCAATCTTCAAACACGTGGAGGTTGACTTTGCCTTTATACTGCAACAGAGTGAAAACAGAAGAGGATGGAAACTCCGGCAAGACGACAGATAAAAAACAAACAAACAACAAAGCGAAGGATAATATGTGTCATAGAAACAAATCTAAGACCTATGAGGAAGATCGGGGAATCTGCTGCTGCTATATTGTGGTTTTCCCCACTTTTTATTATGAGAAAATTAGATTATATTCAATGTTGTAACGGGAGGGAATGAATTTATGAAATTTAATGGATACTCTGGGGTTAAACATTAAATCCTCCTGACTCCCCCCCCCTGCACCTGCACCGCTGTTATAACCCTAGAGAAAAAACAAATCACAATTTACCTTTAGGCTGGGGGGGGGGGGTCACACGAGCCTGGAGGGAACGTCTGTGTGAACGGACGTTCTTTCCGGTCAGAAGCCCGGGTGACCACCTCGTCGAGTGTACCTTTGTGCGCTCAGGCCTACAAAGCGTGAGCCTCCATAGGAGGCTGTAGCGGGTCGACGGGGTGTTAAACTGCACGAAACACAGTGTGGCTCTCCCAGTCGAGCCGTCATCTCAGTACGACAGATGCTGGGAGGAGGGAGGGGGGCACTATGGAGGCACTTAGTGCACTCGGGTGACCCCGGCTTTCGTTGAGTACTGTGCTCCCTTGGTGCTGGTCAGACATGCTATGCTGCCATCTTCCTGTAAGCTGCAGCAAATCATGCAAGTCATTGGTGTACAGCAATCCTAGCGCACTGGGAGCCATTAGCTGGAAGCAGGCAGAAAGACATCCGCTTCTGCCAAGAGAGTTCCTGATATTAAGGAAGCAGAGATCAGCTTCTGGCTGGGTCTAAACCCGTGCGCTTCGAGGGCTGAATCAGCACTCAGATTCCACAGAGAGAGGAGAGAGGGCTGAGGACACAGTATGGTCGTCAAACTTCGGCCCCCCAGATGTTGCTGAACCACAACTCGTTTGATTCCCTGGCCATCTATTGCCTTCAAAGAACTTGGGGTATCAACATCTGGGGGGCCGGAGTTTGACAGCCCTGGTCTAGCGTGTCCCATTAAGGAATAGTAGTCTATATGAAGTAAGACAAAGATCTCTGACAGCACGAATCTCAATCTATGCTCTCTGTTGGACTGTTTGCCGTGGCTGAAGGAGATATAGACTGAAGGAACATGGCACTCGGTCACTGCACTTCATGGTTCAAAAAGAACCGCTCTACAGTTCAGGTGAGAGGACTGTCAGGGTTATTCAAAGAGCTCCGAATTGCTGGAGAAAGGTAACTGAACGCTGAAATTCAGCGTTCGGTTACCTTTCCTGGCCATTCGGCTATTCAGAGAGCAGGCAATTCGCCAAATCCTGTGAATTGCCTGCACATACGGTGCCTGTTTTAGGGCAGTGAATTCCCCCACAGAGAAGCAATGCTTCGGCTATTCAGAGAACAAAAACCAGCAGTGAAAAGTTGCCGAACTGCCCTGTCATTCGGTGATTTCATTCGACAGGTTTATTCAGGCGAATCCCATAGGCTTCAATGTTAAAAATATTCCCGTTTTAATTCAATATCTAATAAACCGTTCATTATAAAATTCTGCAGTAAAAAGTCTCTTTATTTATAGATTTTTCGGGATTTGTTTGCCAAAATGATTTTTTTATATTTTTTTAAACGTTTTTTTCTTTTTCTGTAGCAGCCCTTTTTATTATCATTCATTGGATCATATGTAAATTTCAGACATTTTCGCTCATTAGTTTCTTTGCAAACAGCGTTTCACTTTTCAAACATTCAAACGAACGGTTTATTTTATTTTCACTCCATTCATCTGCAGTGTCAGGTTTTTCCGGCGGCTGCTCTGCGCTGTGACCGGCTCCTGCTCGGGTTTCTCCATCGTGTTCGGCGTGGTTAATCCAGATGTTTTTGCGGGTTTCGGTGTGCATTCGCCTGGGTTTTGCGGCGAGTGTTCGGCAGGTTTTCGGTGGGTTTCCCCTGCATTACGGCGGCCCTGTGGTGCTTGCTGAATACACCGTAGGGTCGCCGAAATGGGATCGCCAAATCGTACCGAATTGAAGAGAACGAAAAGTCACCGAACTTGCGGTGACTTCGATTCTCTTTGAATAACCCTGAATGATTGGAAACACTCAACATGGAATACTTCAACATTTATATACTCCATTAGGTCTACGCCAAGATTCCAGAAACGCAGGGCTTCACAAATCCAGGAATCCACTAGCTCTTAACATTTTCTTTGCCTCCTAAATATCTGGGTTATTCTATGAATGAATAAGTATGTTTAGATATATATATCCTCATGTTACATAGGGGTCAGATTTCTCCTTGGATCAAGCAGCTTTTACCCACATAGTAAATATTTTAACCCTTAAGATTATGTTTTTGCAGGAAGTCATCCAGTTTAAAAGTCTGTACAGTCTCTGACCCAACCACCTCAACAGGCAGAGAATTCCACAGCTTTATTGTTCACCGTAAAAGAACCCTTCCTATGCTTTAGGCCGAATTTCCTTTCGTCGAGTCTAAGGCTAAGGTCAGACGAACGCAGTATTAACGTGCGTTTAGCCGCACTAAATCACGACCGCACTAGCAGCAAATTACGTCCAATGCCGGGCAGCACACGAAGAACGGCCGCACAAGAGTGCGGCCGCGCAACGCAAGTGGCAAACAAACGCATTTTTTCGAGAATGTCAAACCGCTACTGACGTACAGAGTGCGCTGCGGCGGCATAGCGGCATGTGTGCGTGATTAGGAGACGTCAGACGCTGCTCATGTCCGGCCAACATCACGTCCAGACGCAAAAAGGGTTTTATTCATGATCCGTACAAAATCACAGACGAAAATGCGCATCGTATGACCGCTATCGCGTATTCCGTGGAAAAATGCATCCGAACACACTTTTTCACGGACAACGGAAAAAATGCGTTAGTCTGACCCTAGCCTAAACGGATGACCTCTAACAGGTCAGGTTTGCAGGATATGTGAAGCACAGCACAGGTGATATGATTTGCTGCTCGGTGATTGCAGGATTCAGTCTGCATTTCCCAGAGTTGAGGACCACGGTTGGAAACCACTGCTATACGGTATAAAAAAATTGTCAAGCCCAGCAATAACGTAATTATGATGTAAGTTACCACCTCACCTTCTCATCCCATGGCAGCGGTGAGTCTGTAAGATTGCCCTCCTTCATGGTGGTGATCCATTTATGCCCTCTCCTCCAAATCATGGCGTCCAGCTGCGAGACAGAAGCAGACGGCTCTTTGAGAACACGGACCTGCCAGCTCTGAAAACATCTTCATAAAGGGTTATTCAGAGAAAGGTGAAAACCAGGAGAATGGCTGGAGAAGCAAAAATTCTAGGTCGATATAGCCAAACCAGAAAAATTCTTTCATTTATCTCACTTTCCAAATCGGCTATTTGGTCTAGATTGTTCTCTTCTCCTGCCATTCTCCTGGTTTTCACCTCTCTCTGAATAACCCTGATAGTGTGTGCTAACCTCCATATTTAGCAATGCCATGGGAAGTGGCATCACATAGACCACAGATCTGCAATCTTGGCCCTCCAGATATTTTGGAACTACATCTCCCATGATTCTCAGTCACTCACTAGGTTGTATGAGCCTCGCGGGAGATGTAGTTCCAAAATATCTGCAGGGTGAAGGTTGCTGACTCCTGATATAAAACATCCCGTTTAATAAAATTTACTATGGTCTCACAGGACACACTTGTAGATTTATGCTTTACGTGTGAGTATGTAGGGGCTGTATACCGAGGGTCCTAGGGTAGAGTGTGGGGGGCGTATGTGCCGTAAAATTTTCGTCCTTTGTAAAAATAATATTCACGACACAAATCTCTCACGTTTTAGCCAATGTCAGAATGGAGTAGCTGGATGTGGATGTGTGGCTGGAGATGTGGGGTGCGAGGAGGTAAAACAACTTCATATGAATTGGGAGGAAAATGGCACAGGCAAAATACAGTTTCTTCATCTAGATCTAGGTTGGCATTGTTGTGCTTTCCAGGTATTTTTCTGTATCCAAAATCCCCACTCTAGGGTACACGAAAAAGCCCCAAGCTGCAGACCCAGCACTCAGGAGCTGGCCCTGGTTAAGTGCTGTAAAATATTTAGAAATTCCTCCCAATAGTAGTAGTAGTAGTAGTAAACTTTGTAGTTTGATCAGTAGACATTTCCAAATATATGAAACTGTGTGAACTGGCAGAGCTGAGAAGAAGCTCTGATCTATCAGCTCCAAAGGACATTTAGCGCTTCCATCTCTCACCGTCGGCATCTCTTCACTAGAATCCCCTGCCTGCGGGTGTGGTGGAGAGGCCTGCACCCGTCCCGATTTGTGGGCAGGATCTGTCCCTTCAAGTTTTTCCCCATCTGGCGAAAGAAAAAAAGAAAATATTAATAGGAAAGAATACTGCAAAACGCCCAATAGTAATCATTTCACGTTGTAAATGAGGTCGCATTTCGTAGAAAAACAGAACGCGTGAGAAGTCTTATGTGTGGAGTAAACCAAGCACGGGACAGATATTAATGTTATTAGGGTATGGGGGGGGGGGGGAAAGAGGACAGCTTTTCATACTTAACTTTGCCTACAGCTACAAAAATAATCCGAAGAGACTGAATGCCTATGCAATACAGTGATAATTGATTCCAGCTGATATTCGGGGCAAAAATTCCACTTTAGTGGATCGATGCCACTCCATTCTCTAGCTGTAAAGAATTAACGCTCCCTAGTTTCACATGAGCCAACAATACGTGGATTGAGGAGACGCAGATATCCGGCAAAGAATGGGTTAAAGAGCGATATTCAAGAAGCGGGATGAGGTGCCAAGTGCAAATGCCTTGCAGAGATACATATACAGTATATACACACACACAATCAGATGTCAGTGTTTCGGAGGAAATTCTTAAGCAGCCAGCATGGAGAGAGTTAATGAAGCCGCATAAACAAACAGGCGGACTCTTCCTGGCACTCGGAGAGAAAGTGTGAGCGTGCACAGACTAAATAGAGCCTGCTCTGAATGGAAGCCTTTCATGCTATGCCCCTCGGCTCCCAGCAGTGGAAACTTAAACCAGAATCCCTGTAACTCAGTCCACAGATGAGATATTTTGTAGGCATGTCCAATAACCATAACCACCAAGCCAAGTCTTAGGGGACAGGAGCTAAACACCTCGTCCGGGCTGTGGTCGATTCGCCCTTCTTGGACGCTGGTTCGATTAATCTCGAAAACACCACGAATCTCAGCGACGACAAAGGAGATAGTCACAGAAACCATCCGCCTTGTCAACCTGTCCAGGAAAATCTCAACCGGACACACGTGCCAGTCGACAAAATAAAACTATGGAAACATTCTCAAATAACCAAGCCAAAGTCAAGAGAGTCCGACGAGCCTGCAACCCGAGCTCTACCGAATTGACCCCCTTAGTGTTTAATACCAATCCATAAGGCTGGGAGATTTCCCACGATTAAAATCAGAGTTTGAAGTTGACCCATTTTAGTTTTTAACGAAAATCAAGGAATCTGGATTTTTTTAACTGGCAGGACGTCCGGTCTGAGCATCGGCAGAGCAGAGCAGACAGGTTCCACAGGCGTCTGTTGGACCTGCCGGCTCTGCCGATGCACGGACAGACACTCCGTCATTTAATAAAGCCTCCAAAGCCCTTGATTTTCATAAAAGTCAAATAAAAGGTGGCCTTCAAACTTCACTTAATCATAGATAAATTATCAAGGAAAATAGCTCAGCCCTATAAAAAAAACATACCAAATTTATGAGTCAGTCGGAAAACCTAGGCGCAGACTACATATTTGTGGAAGCCAGGCAAGATTTTCGTACAAATGTCTGTAGCACAGTCCTACAATTTAGGAGAGAGAGGTGAAGGTTTGCTGGGCTGACGAGACCCTGGATTTCAAGCGGAGAGTGATGTCGGTATACACAATATCACTCTCCGCTTGAGGTCCTGCTGCTTTTCTTGTCTGGATGTGCATTGGGATGTCGGCGTCCCTTCTTTGGCAGACCTCGCGGTGAGAGGAGTCATCGGTTCCTACCGAGGTATGCTGCGGCACTTTTCTTTGAGACCCTGGATTTGTCAAGCTCTGGTCTAATCATGGACCAGCTAAGGTCATCACTACTAACAAAATGGACATGACTACATCCAGTTATTGGAAGGGATGAGCCATGTGGTTACCCAGTTCTGAACGCATGTGCCGACAGGTCTCCGACTGTAGTCTGCTCGCAGTTAGGTTACATAAAATGGTCAACAAAGAAGAAGACATCCTGCAACTCAAAGCAGCAGAAGAACAAACCTAAAAGCATTGAAATTTAACACTGTTGACAGATTAAACATTTATTCGCATACCATACTACACACCTAACCAAGAGCCAGTGGGTCGGCCGGGTCATAGACCAAGGTTTGCTGCGTCTCAGCTTGCAGTAGCAGAAGCCTCAACCAGGAGACTTGCAATTTGTGACATTTGTCAGCATAACCATCTTTTCCCCAATCAACCCAATAGAACCCAACTAGTAGGCCAGGAGACAGCAAACTTGACCCTCCAGATAGTTTGGAACTGTATTTCCCACAAGGCTGAGCAAACCTTGTGAGTGGTGGAGCATCATGGGAAGTTTTGTTCTAAAAACATCTCGAGGGCCAAGGTTGGTGACCCCTGCAGTAGGCAAAGTCAATACAGAAGACAATATCTGAACACCTAGCCTAGACAGCCATCACTACTCAAGCTGCAAACAGTCGCATTTCGGTAAAAGGGCGGGACAGCAACCATAAATGAACCTGTTTATTACACGATGATTGACAGCTCTAAAATCACCCACTGTTCGCAGGATCATCAGGTTCTGGTCTCCAAAGGTTAAGGATGTCCCTCAGCTTGTGGCAGTAGGAACATCAGAAGGCCTGTATCTAGAGACTGCTGAGATGATCTGGAGGTCAGTCCAATGACCAAGGAGACTATAACTAGACATTTAACCACGAGCAGTTAAGGCAGCGATGGCGAACCATGGCACTGCAGAGGTTTCGGATGCATAGTCACACAAATGGCTGGTTGAGCATCATGGGTTATGTAGTTCAAAAGTATATGGGGTGTTGAGGTTCGCCATCGTGGAGCTAAGGTTTTCACTAATAAAGCCAAACATGTGTTTAATCGCTCTGCCAACGATCGGTTATTATCCTCTACTCATATGCGCATCCCCCACTTTTGCCTTCAGGACTTTCCCCAAGCTGCTCCCTATGGAACACCCTCCCTCCCAACACTTGCCTCTCCCCGTCCCTCCAGCCTTTCAAGAAGTCTCTAAAAACACATGAATCCAGAGACGTCTTCTCACCTCACCCCATAATCCCCCATTATTCCTTAACTGATCCATCTCTCTCACAGCCCCCATGCATCCTATAAACTTCTCACACTGTGCTATTTACCCCCACCTCTGTCACCCCACTCCACTAAGGCTAGGGTCAGACGAACGCATTTTTCACGTTGCCCGTGAAAAAGTACGTTCGAACGAACGTACGTATTTTTTCCCGGAATACGCGATAGCGGTCATACGATGCGCAGTTTCGTCCGTGATTTTGTACGGATCATCAATAAAACCCTTTTTGCGTCTGGACGTTATGTTGGCCGGACATTAGCAGCGTCTGACGTCTCCCAATCACGCAAACACGCCGCTATGCGGCCCCAGCGCACTCTGTACGTCAGTAGTAGCGGTTTGACGTTCTCGAAAAAATGCGTTCGTTTGCCACTTGCGTTGCACGGACGAACTTTCGTGCGGCCGTTCGTCGTATGTTCCCCGGCATTGGACGTCATTTGCTGCTAGCACGGCCGTGATTTCGTGCGGCTAAACGCACGTAAAAAATGCGTTCGTCTGACCCTAGCCTTAGATTGCAAGCTCATGAGCCAGGTCATCTATTCAGATCATTCTCCGTGTGTCAAACATATGTGTTCGTTTTGTCCTACCCATTGTACAGCACTGCGGAATTTGTTGGCGCTTTAGATTGATTTGTAATTGTGGGGTGCCGTGAAATTAACCAGTTCTGTGCAGACAAGCTGACAAACCTAATTAGGCGAGTCGGACGTCGATCTACACATATTTGCAGACTTTTTTCTATAAACTATCAGGGTTATTCAAAGAGATCCAAAATGGCTGGAGAAAGGTAACCGAACGCTGAAAATCAGCGTTCGGGTAACTTTTTTGGCCATTCGGCTATTCAGAGAGCAGGCAATTCGCTAAATCCTAGCGAATTGCCTGCACATTCGGTGCCTGTTCGAGGGCAGTGAAATCCCCATAAAAAAGCACTGCTTCGGCTATTCAGAGAACACAAACCAGCAGTGAAAGGTTCCCCTAATACCCTGCCATTCGGTGGTTTCATTCGACAGGTTTATTCAGGAGAATCCCATAGGCTTCAATGTTAAAAATATTCCCATTTTAATTAAATATCTAATAAAACGTTCATTATAATATTCTGCAGTAAAAAGTCTATTTATAGATTTTTTAGGAAATTTTAAAGCATTCTTCTGTTTTTTTTTAAGTGTACTTATTTTTCCTGTAACAGCCCTCTTTATTATCATTCCCTGGACCTCATATGTAATTTTCAGACATTTTCGCTCAGTAGTTTCTTAGCAAACAGCTTTTCACTTTTCAAACATTCATGCAAACTGTTTTCCTATTTTATTCACTGCCTTATTCTGCGGTGTCGGCTTTTTCCGGCGGCGATCGGCACCTGCGTGGTTTTTCTGCAGCTTTTCCCTGCACTTCGACAGCCCTGTGGTGCTTGCTGAATACACCGCAGGGTCGCCGAAATGGGAAAGCCGATCTGCACCGAATTGAAGAGAACGAAAAGTCACCGAACGTGCAGTGACTTTTCGATTCTCTTTGAATAACCCTGAATACAATGTTACCAAGACTAATAAACTCCAAACCAGTCGATGGTAAGTGAAAGCTTTGTAGATATGAGGTCAGGCAATAAAATGTCGAGCATCCTGCACTCTGTATTTGCATTCCTAGTATTACCTGTTACCATGAAGGTGTCACTCAGCCCTAACCTAATTAGTGAGAGAATTACTTTCATGGGGAAACATGCGCTGCTTGACCTAGTTCTCCGAACACAAAGACACACTATACACTGCCTCCATAGGTTTACATCTCCCAGAGCAGGGATCTCGACAAACCTGTAACATAGTGAACAGATTTTCTGTTAATCTGTATATTTGTGTTTTATTTTTAATATCTCGCATTTTATTACTTTGTATTTCTGTAACAATTCGATGTTCTTGAACCCAGGACATACTTGAAAACGAGAGCAATCTCAATGTATCCTTCCTGGTAAAATACTTTATACATAAATAAATAAACGTTGGCCTGCAAATCCCAGAAATTGCTAATAGATGGACAGAGGATCATGGGAGTTGTAGTTCAGGAGGGACAGAGCTTGAGATCCCTGCAAGAGAGAGACTCGAGCTTTAGCATTTTATGATATGGCTTAGGACCCGACCCGGCGACTCCTGGAGAGGTAACTTGACGTTCACACTGGTACACCCACCCTGCCGTCAGCGAGGGGATCCCTAAGCCTCACCTCCTCCCCATAGCAGTCATTTTTGCCAGCTGGAACAGCTGTGCTTGGCTCACAGAGCAGGGCGGAGATGGAGGAGCCAGGAGACCACCATAAAGGAGATCCAATAATAACGTCTTTGTAACCCCTCGTTTCTATTTAAAGGGACAGTGCAATCACCGAATAACCAACGCTCCTAGAACAGATCGCAAAAACGATCACTCCAATAATTAACCACACAAGCGCGCAAATCAACCCGAGGAATGTCGACATCTACAGTGACATCACTTGCGTTAAATTACGCCTCTGCATGTACTCGTCTACAGCTTCCAATAGCTTCATTCATGGACAAACATGAAAGGAGTCTTTCAATAAGCCGACGGAAGACGTCCCACCGCTTCTCTTAGGCTAGCGTCAGACGAACGCAGACATCACGTCGTCCGTGTCGCCGCACAGTTTAACGTCCGTCGTAGCATTGATTTGTGATCAATAAAGACCACCACACAAAGTACGTGTGCACCGAAGTGTGCTCGCACCACACAGGTGGCAACGGAGTACGGACACCATTTAGGCCTTGACGTAAAAGCAGTACAATGGACGCCCAGAGTGCACCGCGTACGCGTAGCGGCCTGTGTGCGTGATGACGCGACATCAGACGCAGCACATTTGCGACGTCCATCATGTTGACGATCAGAAGTTTTTTTGGTCTGGCTGACTGTACCTGTCTTTTAATTAATTTTGTTTCCCATATTTCCCTTTTTATTCTACATCCGTCAAAAAAAAAAAAAAAGGGACCGTGTGGGGTCTACAGTATCTTCCGTCAGTACGTACGTCCGTTATGCATGCACGCACGCAGAGTGCGCTCAGACTGCGTTCGTCTGACATTAGCCTTAGCTTGCAGAGGAGCAACATTTGTATTCCCCCCCCCCCAATAAATGAAGTAGATGGCACTGTAAGGCTAGGGTCAGACGAACGCATTTTTCGCGTCGTCCGTGAAAAAGTGCGTTCGAACGAATGGACGTATTTTTTTCACAGAATACGCGATAGCGGTCATACGACGCGCATTTTCGTCCGTGATTTTGTACGGATCATCAATAAAACACTTTTTGCGTCTGGACGTTATGTTGGCTGGACATTAGCAGCGTCTGACGTCTCCTAATCACGCACACACGCCGCTAGCGGACGCAGCGCACTCTGTACGTCAGTACTAGCGGTATCACATTCTCGAAAAAATACGTTTGTTTGCCGCTTGCGTTGCGCAGCCGCACTTTTGTGCGGCCGTACTTCGTATATTGGCCGTCATTTGCTGCTACTACGGCCGTGATAAAGTGCGGCTGCACGCGCGTTCGTCTGACCCCAGCCTAAAACAGCTGGAAAGGATAGTGATTGGCTGTGGGTGTGCAGCCAGTTCCTGGTCACTGACAAAACTGCAAACCTTCAAAAGAATATGCTCATTTCAAAAGGTATTTTTATTTTTGCATGTTCTAATGCATTATCTCTATAGCACGTTCAGATAATAAAATTCAGGGCACTCCATGCTGGAATTTGTTTCCCACTCCTCATTTATATACCACTAGCCTTCCTTTTGGAACTACATCTCTCAGGATGCTCAGCCACTCATTAGGTTGACTGAGCATCATGGGAAATGTGTAATCCTGTATAGCAGGGGTCAGCAACCCGGGCCCTTGATAGGTTATATTTCCCATGATGCTCAGTCAACCCAATGAGTGGCCAGACAAAAACTGGTACATGAGGTCAAGAGTCACAAGTCCACTGCCAGGTTCTTCAAGCAGCCAACCATTTGCAGCCGCTGTACTGACTTTATCTGGGGAATTGGAACGCAAGGCTTCCAGGGTCAGGTCTCCCTCTATGGTCCTTCTTATATATTTGAGAGTTTGGAAGATTCCATCTGACGTCCGGGAAAACCAGCTTTGGAAGTTTGTGCACAGCTTGAAACAGCCTTTATGCGCTACCTGCAGAGCCAGCTGGAGGCTCATCCAAATGTGAGTCCCAGCTAAATATCAAGGGATGCTGCACCATATACAGTTTCTTCTTTTGAGGACCTGGAATTTATGACCTTGACTACCTGAAGGCCGCTGGGCGAGCACATTAAGAACCCAGGGGTGTGTACTTTAGAGCCCATCGAGACTCCGCAAAAAGTGTGAGTGATCTACTGTAGGCTCATACACTAAAATACTGAGATATAGATATATATATATATATATCTATATCTCAGTATCTTTTTTTTTTCACTTTTTATTCTTTCACTCTTGGCTCATTGTTGCCCTATTGGTTTAAGACTTTCAGAATAAGAAGTACAGCAGAGTTGTAGCTTCTACCAGCGTAAGCTGCATGTGATCGATCTCTCACATACCACGGGTGCGCTTGACCATCTATCCTCTTTGTGTGATCATCACACAGATGGTCAAGCGCACCCATGGTGCTCACACTCACACTGTGATGAGTGGTTGAGCATCCAGGGGGATGTAGTTTCAAAAGTAGGGCCAAGATAACGGATCCCTGTTGTACAGGGTTACAAAAGCGGCATATAAGAAAGGAGAATCAAAAATGTATTTATTTATAAATTCATGCCCGATGTGCCACAAATTTGATTATTTGAAAGTGTAATAGAAATAATGCGTTAGAATACACAAAACAGGAAAAAAAAAAAAAACTGTTTGAAATGAGTATTTATTGAAGAGCTGCAGTTTTATCACCTAATTGTAGCCAATTACCCAGAACATACTTGAAAACAAGAGAAAAATGTATCCTTCCTGGTAAAATACTTTCTCAGAAAAAAGAAAGTTAATGACTGGATGGAGTAGAGGTAACATCACTGCTCTATAACTGTGGAGACACAGGTTCGATCCTAGCAAGAGCACCTCTCCAGTAAGTGTCCTTGGGCAAGACACCTAACAGTACATACTCGCCACCCAGGACATACTTGAAAAGGAGAGAAATTTCAATGTATCCTTCCTGGTAAAATCCTTTCTCATAAAAAAATAATAAAATTACCCACTCGACCAAACGCAGAGACAAACATTACCAGGTAAGAGACTACAAGGGCTTCTTTTACGGATAGAACGCCAACTTAGGCTGGGGTTAGACGAGCGTGATTTCTACGGACTGTACGTCCGTGCAGTACGGACATCGTCAGTACGGATGACGCAGTAGTGGTCACACAGTCCGTTTTTTCACTGAAGTTATTTTTTGACGGATGTAGGAGGGAAAAATAAATTACAATGAAAAAACATTCTGTCCGTCAAAAATGCTGGACGTATAAATGCAGTCCGTCTGACCTCGCTCCATCACTCACACACAAAGCTAATGCAGACGTTGCAGACGTGGCGCACTCCGCACGTCCGTTCTAGCAGTATTACGTTCTTGCCTAACCTGCGTCCGTTTGCCGCGGCCGTTGTGCGTCCGCAGTTCAGTGCGGACGTACTTCATGTGTCAGGCTCCAATGGACTTACTTTCATGCTATCACGGACGTACTTTTAGGCGCAATCACGGACGTGAACACTACGCTCGTCTGACCCCAGCCTTAGTGTTTTGTATTTATTTATTTACTAATAAAGCAAAATGACCATCTTCCTCTACGACTCAGGGCTTGATAAACGTGTAGCGAACTTAAAAGCCAACAACAAAAAGGTAATAGCCAGACGCTTATATAAAAAGGGAGGGAATGGTTTTCGTTAAAGCTTTGGATAAATAAACCATACGTTTAGGAAGTTAGAGGTAACATTGTGAGAGCCTGTGGTTATTTTGCCGCGGGGGTTTATCGAGTCCTGCGCAAAATACATTTAAAAGTAAACCATGCTAAAGTTATCCTGCCAAACCCCAAAGAAACCAAACAAAACTAACATCCGCAAGATCGCTATGAAAATAAAATGTGTCAGTATTTGCATGATCCATTTCCATGAAGACAAGCGGGTCATTGTCAAAAAAAGTAAAAAAAAAAAAATTTGCTGCTTGCTCGGAGCTTCTCCTTTACGTCCTCTATTACAAGGATTCGGCAGCTCCTATATCACAAGACATCTCATGCTGCACCTAACACTGCTCACTTACAAAACCAGAAATCCTTAACCACGCGTTTCCCGGGATCCCCGGCGATACAGCATTAAGGCTAGGGTCAACGAAAGCATTTTTACAACGCGAACGTAAAAAGGTGCGTCGAGAATTGACGTATTTTTTCACGGAGTGCGCGAACCGGTCATAACGATGCGCATTTTTCGTGCGTGATTCTTTCAGATCGTCAATAAAACTCTTTTTGCGTCTGGACGTTATGTAGGCTGGACATTAGCAGTGTCTGACGTCTCTAATCACGCACACACGCCGCTATGTCCGCAGCTGCGCACTCTGTACGTCGTACTAGCGGTTCGGCGTCTCGGAAAAATGCGTTCGTTTTCCATTGCGTTGCGCGGCCGGACTTTCGTGCGACCGTACTTCGTATATTGGCCGTCATTGCGTCATTTGCTGCTAGTGCGGCCGTAATTATGTGCGCCAGAACGCACGTTAAAAGTGCGCTGGATCTGACTCCAGCCTAAAGGGTCACTACCACCAAAAAAATGAAATGCCCTTATTGTGTTTATTTTATGATGCCGATATCTTACATGTGCGTTGTTTTTCTCTTGTTTATTTAAGAAACTATTTTACTCGTCATATATACGTGTCACTGGCTGCATCCACTGTGTGATCTTTTCTTTTGTAAACCTCCCCCCACATTGGGCCCTATTGCATTCTTCGCGCACGAATGCAAAAACGCATTAACGCGAGGAGCAAAACCCTTTGCGCTGAACGTCGTATTACGACGTTTGCGCACAAAATGCGCGTTAACGTCTAATGCGAGTGACCCTGAGCGAACCCTTTGCGAGCACAATTTGTGCTGGTGCGCGCATAGTATTACAATCTTAGCGAAAAATTTGACAATGTTTGCGCGCATAATTTTAACGTCTTTGAAAAGCTGGTGGTAACGTCAAATTGTAACAACCTGACCGTACCAAACTGTGGATTCACAACGGAGAACGTCGATGCGCACTTTTTTTTTACTAGATCCGTCAAAAATGACGGCCACTACCTTGTCTTCTGTCAGAACGTACATCTGTTGTGCGCAGTCCGAAAAAATGATGGACTCGCGTTAAAAATTACATTGCGCTCACCGATTTCTGCGGTTTCACGAGCGCAATTTCCCGACGGATGAAAAAATGCCCGAGGAATGTAATTCCAGCGGTGATTTTCATGCGGTAACGGTTAACGCTTCGTACAAAAAAAAACACGCGTTTAGCGTGCGTTTTTGCATTAAGAATGTAATAGGGCCCACTATCTTTACATATCTTGCTCCTCACGGTGTGGCTTTGGCCATAGAATGAAGTGACGTGTTAAGTCACAGACTCACATCATTGTATTGGGTAGGACAGTGGCGGAACGACCGCGGTCGCAACTGCGACTGGGCCCTGGCAATTCCGCCTCTTGAGGGGGCCTACTTGCTTGGGGAGAAGTTTGGCAGCAATGGCGGCTAATTTCGACCAGGCTGAGGCTGAGCGCACTATTTTGGCAGCAGCCGCGATCGGCGCGTTGAACGCGTTCCATAGTCATCTTCCTTCCTGTGAATCCTGTCCATTAAGTTCCTCCCCCGGCCGTCCCCCTCTCCCTGCTCGCTCTCCTGCTCCGCCCGCACGTGTGTCCATGTGTGTGTGGGCGCGGCAAGGAGACAGTGAGCAGGCCGGCCTGGTATTAATGCGCGGCCTTTCTCTTCCTCGCGGCCGGAACACTTTCCTCTACCGGGCCGTGTCCAGTGCAGCAGTCCTACAGCTTCCGCTGTGTCACAGTCTCGGTGTCTGACGCCGTCCTACACTTGACTTGTCACTGCTGACCTGACTGTCAGTGAGTGTCTGAGAGGAGTGAAGTCAGTCAGTCGTCTGTCTATGTCTGGCTGGCACCCGGCCGTGACGTGAGTGACCCAGGTCCCACATACCCGCCAGTGCCACACGCCACCACATCGCAGCAGGCAGCAGCAGACTCCCGAGGCCGAGTCCCGACTCCCGACCCGTGGCATGCCCTGCCTGGGGCCCCCACGTGACAGTCTACTCCTGCTCTACTCTCTCTCTGTAACAGTACTGTCTCCAGACAGTCCAGTCCAATTGCCTCCGCTCACCTCCCACTGACTCACCCACTCTGTCTGAGCCGACCCAGTCATCCACATTGGAGCTGGGCCTGACGCCACCACCGCACCGCTGCAGCAGACTCTGCCGTGACTGTGACAGTTACTGCTGTGCTGTCTCTCCTGACCTGAGGCCACACATCAGCAGCACGCCGTCACCACCTGACTCAGTCTCAGGTAATTATGTTCAAATTGTTCAATCAAAATCAAATTGGGGGGGGACGGGGTCTCAATACCAATATTGGCAGGCACAGCCTGGCCTGCGTTATCATGGGGGTCACTGGGGGGGCCCTTCCAATATGGCAGCCAGGCCTGCATTACCGTGGGGGCTGGGGCCTGGCCCATGAGTTAAAATATGAGTTAAAAAAAGTTAAAATATGGATATTTTTTGGGGGGGCCCCCCCCGTCATGGATTCTTGCACCGGGCCCTCAGATTTATAGTTACGCCACTGGTGTGGGATGTATTCAAAGGACTGGGTGGGTGGAGTAGAGGTAACATCACTGCTCTGCATGGAGAGAGCCTGTGGAGTCATGGGTTCGAATCCCGGCAAGAGCACCTCTCCAGTAAGTGTCCTTGGGTAAGACACCTAACGGTACATACTCGCCACCCAGGACATACTTGAAAACGAGAGAAATCTCAATGTATCCTTCCTGGTAAAATACTCTCTCAAAAAAACAGGGGGGTAGATTAGAAGTCTTTTAAGCTTCTTGTTTTATCCCATTCAGATGCCATCTCTTATCTTGGTCGCCTGTAGAACAATAGACCCCCTGTAACTTTATCTAAACATTCCCTCCTCCGCCTCATTGACTGTTAAATATCGTAGAAGATAAACCACGGCAGTAAAGTAAAAAACTTTTGCATCATGAGAAAAATAGACAAAATGGGAAAAAAAGAGAAAACCTAAACTTTATTTTCTCCTTTATACATGCAATTACTACAAAGAAAAAAAACAGCAGCGTGCGTTTTATAGGGTGTTTTTATTAGTAATGCACAAGTAATCTAGTTACAGCTTATGTTAGTGGTAGTGTCCCTTTTAAGGAAGTCTCATGCACTTTCCAAGCGCAGGACATGCCATGCATCCCTCACGGGGTCAGAGGCTTTCCAGGTCATACAACGCAGCAAGTTATTACTTATTACCTCTATAGTAGCCAAAGGGTAGGCGCAGTGTTTTACCCTGCCTCGCGAGGCTGATGTGAAGATACGTGACCCAGGCGGCCGATGTAAAAAGCACCAAGGCCAGCAGCAGCTTAAACTGCCTGCGGATCTTCTTCAGCGGCAACCAGGGCATCCTGCCGACACCATCACTGGGTATCAGAGTGGGGCGAGAGGATGGACTCCCTCACACTGCCAGGGCACATCAGCCAAAACGGGGGATGTCTGAAACAAGAAAAAAAAAAAAAAAGTAAAAACAACTTAAAATCTGTGGGTAGGTGGTTCTGACCATGAGCCAATAAGTTATTAAAAATAAATATAATAAGATAGATAGTATAATTTTTTCACACACACTTGTATCTTTTTAGAATAAAATAAATATATAAATAATATTTAAAAAAAAAATAAAAAAAAAAGAACACACATCCATGGAAACTGCAAGCATTCTGAGCACAGCTAAAAGCTAATTGGCTGTTGAGGGCCCGTTTCCCATTTAAATTGCATAAAAGTCATTTAAAAAAATTCTATTGTTTAATATACTTTCAATTGTATTTGCCAAGAAACATGACATATTATAAAAATATTTACATACTGATAATATATATATGAAATTATTATGATCATAATAACTTAGTATTTTATTTACAATCAGTCGATAAAACTTTGAAAAGCAACCACGCATTTTAACAGCCGGGAAAACGTTCTTTATCCAGGTTTGTGTAGTATAATCTAAAAACGCAGGTCTCAAAAATGGTAAAAATTCTTCCAGCTAGTGGCTGCTTGGCTCGGGGATATGTAAAGCCCATATGCTGTAATCGCAGGATTTTTTTTGTATGGAATGTGTAAAAGCTAATAGTCTATTGGGTGCCCATTTCCCATTTAAATAGCAGAATATTATTTATTTAATGTTTTTTCGTTAAATCCATTTTTCATTTCTATTTGCCAAGAAATACAAATCATAGGACAAACCTATAAGTACTCGTGAATGTATGGTTATGTGTGGTTTATTGCTCACGGGAGGAATTGTGTCTAATGCTGGCTGGTTTGTTTTTAAACCCTTCAGTCCTACCTTTAAGTTTACGAAACAATAAACATCAGAGCTTTTCAAATTCATATTTTTATATCAATCCTAAAAGTCTGTCAACAAAACCTTGAAAAGCAAAACACGAGTTTTAGAAGCCGGGTAAAGGCTTTGCATACTTTAAAAATGTCAGGAGTCAAAAGATAAAATTCTTCGAGCCGGTGGCTACTTGGCCTCAGGAGATACAAATCCTGACACCGTAGTCACAGGATTTCTTTGTATAAAAACGTGTACTGTACACCGAATGAGAATTCTCCTCCTTGATACAGTCTTATTTCGGTTTCAGGGATGAGCGGCCTCTGACCTCCAGATGTTTTGGAACTACGTTTCCCATGATGCTCAGACACTCATAAGGTTGACTGAGCATCGTGGGAAATGTAGTTCCAAAACACATGGACACACACACCTGTTTTGGAACTACATTTCCCACGATGCTCAGTCAACCTTATGCGTGTCTGAGGCTAGGGACAGATGAGCGCATTTTCTGCAGCCACCGTCAAAATGTACGTCGATGCGTGCGCACGCATTTTTTCACGGAATACGCTTAAGTGGTCAGACGATGCGCAATTCTGGACGTATTTCATGACGGTGGGGTAAAAAGAAGTCTAGGGAAATCCGGCTGTTTGAACGTTATGTTGGCCGCACACTAGCAGCGTCTGACGTCTCCTAATCACGCACACACGCTGCTATGCGGCCGCAGCGCACTTTGTACGTCAGTAGCAGCGGTTTCACGTTCTGATAAAAATGCGTTCATTTGCTGGTTGCGTGGTGTCGGCGCACTTTCGTACGCACGTACTGCGTATATTGGCCGTCATTGGCCGTTATGTGCTGCTACTGCCGCCGTGATTTAGTGCGTCTGCACGCGCGTTCCGACTGCCCCACTCTGACCCTAGCCTGAGCATCATGGGAAACGTAGTTCCAAAACACATGAACTGAGATACACACACGTAAAAACCTTGACAAAGGCTCAGATCGGAGCCGAAACATTATTTTTTTTGTTTTGATGGTTTTTTATTTTTTTAAGCCAGCAAGTGCGTCCCTTGTTCTCTGTTGTACATTTTTCTGAATGTAACACCCTGGCACGAGCTCTTTTTTGTATTTAATAGCATACACCTTGGAGAGTGTCGGCTATTAAATAAATATAAACATCAGATTATCTGCACTAGGGTGACGGGTCCTTTATCCCGGAATCACGCTTATATAAGGGAGTCACATTATCAATCTATAAAAAGGGTGATAAAAGGAACAAGGTGTCTAGTAGACAGGACTAATGAAAAAAAAAAAAAATATAATATATATATATATATATATTATATATATATATATATATATATCTACATTGACATATGTGTGTGTGTATATATATAATATAAATCATATATATTATATATACATACACACCTCTATTATCTTATTTGCGTTTAATATAAACACCATCTCTTTCAAGGTACATTCTATCAGTATTTCATATCTAATCTGTAAAAGAATTGGATGGGTTTAGGTTAAATTGCTGAATATACCAGCTTTTACGCGAAAAGCTTGAAGCGCCCTTAAAATAACCCTCCCCTGACATCGAAAACGCTGTCATATTACAACATCTAAAAATATGAGATGTGCGAGACCAGATCACCCGCTTCCCAGGACCAAACCATCCCCAGTGTCACACTGACAAGCAACACATTTATATAGAATAATGACAGATTCCGAATATAAAGCCAAGAGCACAATACAGGAGTCGCCCAGCACAGCATTCCCTGTCACCCTGCCTGAATTTTATTTAATCTTTCCTTTATTTAAATATAATAAAAAGACACCCTTTCCTGCCCAGTGTATATAATGACATCTAAACACTTGCATCAAGGACAGGCTCCAGATGCACAGTGTGAGGAGCACACCTTATAGGGAGATGTGTGCAGCAGATACTCCATCCAGACATCAGGGCTGTGAAGGCGGCCATGGACTAGGAAAAACATATATAGCCTAATTGAAGCTCAGACTGACAGCCCCCCCCTCCCCTCCCCCCTGGGTTATTGTAGCCGAGGCAGGTAAACTCCCCATAGATACATTGTATCAGGCGAACATCCACAAAGAGCTGAGCGTTCCATGAGAGCGGGCCGAGGAGGACTCCGCGCCTCACAGTGCTCAGCCAGCCACAGGAGCCCCAGGGCGAGGGAACAGGCACTCACACTCACCCAGGCACTCAATGAGCGGCTCCTCACTCAGGGGCCCCTCCCGGGGATGGGGGAGCGATACAGGCTCAGGTCTCTCTCGGTCTCCCAGGCTCCTCACATGCTGCCGTCCTGCAGGCAGTCAGTGCACAGCCACAGGTGCCTCCTTAGTGATGTGCCTCTGCTCACTGGCTGTCTCCTGGCTCTGCCATGCTGCTGCTGCTGCCCTCTGGTCCAGCCTGGCCCCTTCTCTCGCCCCCTGGCCGCCGCTTCCTGGCTCCCCTCCTCCCTCGGGTGTTTGATGCCGCTGGCCGGATGTCTGAGCGTGCTCCGCGCTCTCTCAGCCACCGCCGGCTGTGTCAGTGTCTCTCCCTCCGCGCCTGTCTCTCTCCTCTGCCAGAGCATCAACGCCGCGGCGACACCAAGCTTGACATCGGGACCAGCACTCCACAGCCTGCGGGAATCTTCCAATCAGCGTGCCCTGGTCCACGCAGCAGCCAATCAGGGGCGGGAGTGCACGGGACCCTCAAAACTAGGCTGCACACCTTGCGGGGCGAACCATTGTTGCCAACGGGGGGGGGGTCTTGACAGAGAAGGTTCCAAGAAAGAGGGCTGGTGGAAATCTGTACGTGAAGTATGCGAGATGGCTCGACGGAAAGTACAAGTAAATGCGTTTATTAAGCGGCACCTGTGCAATGGAATTGCTCGTCATGCCTTTCTAAGGGTCGAAATGAAATGGGCACCCCTATGTGCTGAAATAGTATGCGCTCAGTTGATGGAAGGCTTCTTTGTGTTCCTAGGGATGCTCTGAGCTCAGTGTGTGCATCTGCAGGATGAGAGAGCTGTGATGGGAGAGATAACCAACAGGGACAGGGACTGCCTGGATCAACACAAACACACACCCCATTATATATATATATATACCCGGATTAAGATCTCTATGGGCCTGGAGCTGAATATTTTGGTGGCTTTTTTTGTAATTTAGTGAATTGAAAACATATTTTTGGTTATTTAATAGTGTAGATACGGACACAGCTAACCTGACATACTGTGTGTGATTAATTTTTCATTCAGATATCATTCATTTAAAGAATGTAAAAAAAAAAAAAAATTCCCCATTTTATCATCCAAACCTTTGTGGTTATATATTCTATAGGGCATTCTTGTTAAAAAAAAAAGTGAAATGGGAACCTGTTACTGCATTTTTTATGCAATTTTAACCAAAAAAATAATATAAAAAAGAAATCTTTCCCTTGTGTTTTGTAACATGTTTTTTTTAGAATAATATGACTATGTATAAAACACTGACCTTGCTCCCAGTGTTGGTAATGAGAATGTGAGTAATGGCAGTGGTATTGCTCATTTTATACGTGACAAATGGACAATGCCATCGCTTTAGAACTAAAAATAAATTTAAAAAATAGATTTTCTTTTAGATTTTACATGGTCAGGTTTGGTATTAATGCAAAGGCCAGACTCTGCCCTGTCCAATGACACCTCGCTTGACCTTGTGAGGTGTAAAGAGTAGTGACGCAGGGCTCCAAAGTTCCCCGCAGTGCTATTCGCTGCAGTGCAGTGGTTTAGGTTTTTGATGTATCGATTTGTAACAATGGATTGTACAATCAGTGGCGTCACTAGGGTCGGTGTCACCCGGTGTGCGGTAATTTATGGTGTCCCCCCCCCCCCCCCCCCCGAGTTTTTCAGATTTTTTTTTTTAACTACTCTTACTCCTAAATCAGTACTCCCATATAACACTGAATGCTCATACACACAGCGCACATTACTGTGAGGTTTATTGCTGTGGAGCTCTCTCATATGCTCACACAACTTTTTGCCAACTGCCAGCAAGTACGTTGCCCGTTCGAAGGCAGTGAAAGCACACATGGATATATATTGCCCCCAGCAGCTCTGGATATATATTGCCCCCAGCAGCTCACCCATGGATATATATTGCCCCAGCTCACATATGGATATATTGCGCCTCAGCTCACATATGGATATATTGCCCCAGACCAGCTCACACATGGATATATTGCCCCAGACCAGCTCACACATGGATATATTGCCCCAGACCAGCTCACACATGGATATATTGCCCCAGACCAGCTCACACATGGATATTGCCCCAGCTCTCATGGATATTGCCCCAGCACACATGGATATGCCCCAGCTCCTCTCATGGATATTGCCCCAGCTGCTCTCATGTATATACTGCCCCAGCTGCTCTCATTGATAATGCTCCAGCTGCTCTCATGGATTTGCCCCAGCTCATGGATATACTGCCCCAGCAGCTCATGGATATACTGCCCCAGCAGCTCATGGATATGCCCCAGCAGCTCATGGATATGCCCCAGCACCTCATGGATATGCCCCAGCTCATTGATATGCCCCAGCACCTCATGGATATGCCCCAGCACCTCATGGATTTGCCCCAGCAGCTTATGGATTTGCCCCAGCTCCTCATGGATATGCCCCAGGCCCCCATGGATTTGCCCCAGCTCCTCATGGATTTGCCCCAGCAGCTCATGGATTTGCCCCAGCTCCTCATGGATTTGCCCCAGCAGCTCATGGATTTGCCCCAGCTCCTCATGGATATGCCCCAGCTCCTCTCATGGATATGCCCCAGCTCCTCATGGATATGCCCCAGCTCCTCTCATGGATATGCCCCAGCTCCTCATGGATATGCCCCAGCTCCTCTCATGGATATGCCCCAGCTCCTCTCATGGATATGCCCCAGCTCCTCTCATGGATTTGCCCCAGCACCTCATGGATTTGCCCCAGGCCCCCATGGATTTGCCCCAGCAGCTCATGGATTTGCCCCAGCAGTTTATGGATTTGCCCCAGCAGTTTATGGATTTGCCCCAGCAGTTTATGGATTTGCCCCAGCTCCTCATGGATATGCCCCAGCAGTTTATGGATTTGCCCCAGCAGTTTATGGATTTGCCCCAGCAGTTTATGGATTTGCCCCAGCTCCTCATGGATATGCCCCAGCAGTTTATGGATTTGCCCCAGGCCCCCATGGATTTGCCCCAGCAGCTCATGGATTTGCCCCAGCAGCTTATGGATTTGCCCCAGCACCTCATGGATTTGCCCCAGCAGTTTATGGATTTGCCCCAGCACCTCATGGATTTGCCCCAGGCCCCCATGGATTTGCCCCAGCAGTTTATGGATTTGCCCCAGCACCTCATGGATTTGCCCCAGCAGTTTATGGATTTGCCCCAGGCCCCCATGGATTTGCCCCAGCAGCTCATGGATTTGCCCCAGCAGCTCATGGATTTGCCCCAGCTCACCTCCTGGTCCTGGTCCCAGTACATGGATAGCGGCCCAGGCAGCACCTCTCCGCCGCGTTTTTCGCTCCTTCTGAGCGTTCCGGCGCGCAGCTTGGGCGCTCGTCTGGGGGAGCCACGTGACCAGCCGCGATTGGCTGGTGAACGTATTTCCTCCAGGCGAGCGCCGAAGCTGCATGCTTCGGACGCTCGCACGGAGCGAATCCGCGGCGGTGGCGGGCGGTGGGTGAGACACCCGCCCTTAGGGTGACGGTGTCACCCTAAAGGCGGGTGTCACCTGGTGCGGGCCGCACCCCCCGCCCCCACGTTACGACGCCACTGTGTACAATCACCCATCACCTCCACACTTGTTGGTGACATGAGAAATGTGATGGTTTGTTAATGCAGCGTCATTGCTTACTTTATAATTGAAAAGTGAAAAATATTACTGTTGAAAAGAAAAAGTAAATATTTATTATTATTTTTTTGTTACATCAAACCTGGTCATTTAAAAGGCCGTGCTCTGGCCTTTCCAGTGATACCTCACTTGACCCCGTAGCTGCTGTGGAGTTGGAGATACATGGGTCCAAATGCAGACATAGTTATCCTTTCTCTGGGCCTATCCTGAGGCATGGGCCTGGAGCTGCTGCTCCATCTGCCCCTATGTTAATCCGGCCCTGTGTATATATATATATATACACATACCTATATCACTTCACCCAAATAATAATCTCAAAGATTTTAACTTCCTGAACTAGGATTAAAATATATATATATATAAATAAAAGAACACACACATGCATAAATAAATCTATGTATTTATTTATACATGTGTATCAATGTATCCTTCCTGGTAAAATACATATATATATTTATATAAACAATTTTAATCCTAATTCAGGAAGTTAAAATCTGTGAGATTATTATTGGGTGAAGTGATATAAGTATATATATATATCAGGGTTATTCAGAGAGCGGTGAAAAGTAGGAGAATGACTGGAGAATGGAAAATTCTAGGTCAAAATAGCCAAACCAGAAAAATTCTCCCATTCATCTCACTTTCCAAATCGGCTATTTTGACCTAGAATTTTCCATTTTCCAATCATTCTCCTGCTTTTCACCTCTCTCTGAATAACCCTGTATATATTTATTCATTGTATGTATGATGTCCGGTTATACACATTTTGTAAGATTTACCATAATAATTCAGTAATAATCAGGGCAGGCCCATGACATTGTGCTAATAATAAATTAATTATTAATATTTATTTATTTTATTTATAAAGGATTTTACCAGGAAGGATACATTGAGATTTCTCTCGTTTTCAAGTATGTCCTGGGTTCAAGAACATTGAAATGTTACAGTCGTTACAGAAATACAAAGTAATAAAATGCAAGATAAATTCTACATTCATACACTAATAATAAATAAAAGATTAATATGAATTATATATTCATGTAATTATATTGAAGTCAATTTTAAATATTAAAACATACCAGTGATTTATTTTTTTGCCCTTCCACCCTTCGAGAGTAGGGATGTTGGACAGTGGCTGCAAAATGCCACACCTGTCAAAGTGCCACCTGGAGCCATAGCACCATCAGGCCCCACTGACAGGCCGGCCCTGATACTAAAACATATATACACAACACACAAAATCAGAGCACGCTACTCAAACACACATCTAGAGAGAGCAAAACAGTTTTTTGGCTCTTTAGATGTATGTTTGGGTGGAGTGCTATGAATTTCTGTGTTGTGTTTATCGGCCTCAGTAGCACCTCTGTTATTAGATATGCGTAATTAAGTTTCTGCGCAGCCCCTCCTGTCCTGTATAAACACAATTTTATCCACAATCACATACAGGATTATTCAGAGAAAGGTGAAACTCTGGAGAACTTTTGGAGAAGTGACAATACTATCAGGGTTATTCAGAGAGAGGTGAAAACCGGGAGAATTGCCAGGAGAATGAACAATCTAGACCAAATAGCCGATTTGGAAAGTGAGATAAATGGGAGAAATTTTCTGGTTTTGGCTATTTTTTGATCTAGAATTTTCACTTCTCCAAAAGTTCTCCAGAGTTTCACCTTTCTCTGAAAAACCCTGTAAAGATGAAACTCAGGAGAAGAGAACAATCTAGACCAAATAGCTGATTTGGAAAGTGAGATGGGAGAATTTTTCTGGTTTGGCTATTTTGACCTAGAATTTTTCACTTCTCCTGCCAATTCTCCAGAGTTTCACCTTTAGACCTGACGGTGTAGATTGGATTAGCCTAGTTTTATTAGTCCACATGCCTTTATCTCCGGAATATTGCAGGTTGTGGTGATCCCTTCATTGGACTATACTTGGACTGTTTGTTGGTGTTTTCTTGTTTATTCATTAGGTGTGCATCTCTCTTTCTCATCGTTACTGGTTTCAGAGGACAGGTGTGTCAGCCTGCCTCTCAGGCTAGGGTCAGATGAAAGCATTTTTCCCCGCGAACGTGAAAAAGTGCATCCGAACGCATTGACGTATTTTTTTCACGGAATGCGCAAAAACGGTCAGACGACGCGCATTTTCGGGCGTGATTTTGTACGGATCGTCAATAAAACTCTTTTTGCGTCTGGACGTTATGTAGGCTGGACATTAGCAGCGTCTGACATCTCCTAATCACGCAAACACGCCGCTATGCCGCAGCCGCGCACTCAGTACGTCAGTACTAGCGGTTCAGCGTTCTCAGAAAAATGCGTTCAAATTCCACTTGCGTTGCACGGCCGGACTTTTGTGTGGCCGTACATCGTATATTGGCCGTCATTGCCCGTCATCTGCTGCTAGTGCGGCCGTAATTATGTGCGCCAGAACGTACGTTAAAAGTGCGCTGGTCTGACCCCAGCCTTAGGAGTCCCCTTATAATGTGCATTTATCAATGGTGTATGGTAGTAGAGTTATGTAGTTTGCATTAATAGGTAGATATTTTGGTTTTTTTAATGCAGTCATCATTTATCGCAGTATCCTAAACAACACAAAACTGATTCAAACTGAAAGATGTGAAACGTATTGGGAGACAAAACACGTGTTTTGGGTATAGATTACTAATCGAGCTCCCTTTTCCCATCATATGAAGCCAGACAGAACTCCCCGCTATTATTGCTTAAAAGCTGACATATATATATGTGCTTGCACGTGATTCACCGGCCCTCAGGCACTGTATCTCCACTAAGTACGACTATCTTTCTCACCAAACCCGTGCTTCCAAAACGATATAAAATGCAGAGTGAAAAGATTTTTTTTTCCTTCGAAATAATCTGTTCTTCTTTTATTATTGAACAAGGTGGAAAGCCTGCCCAGAGGGCAGTCTATTGTGGATATACTGCCCCAGCTCGTGGATACTGCCCCAGCTCGTGGATACTGCCTCAGCACGTGGATATATTGCCCCAGCGCGTGGATACTGCCCCAGCACGTGGATACTGCCCCAGCGCGTGGCTATATTGCCCCAGCGCGTGGCTATACTGCCCCAGCGCGTGGATACTGCCCCAGCTCGTGGATACTGCCCCAGCACGTGGATACTGCCCCAGCGCGTGGCTATATTGCCCCAGCGCGTGGATACTGCCCCAGCGCGTGGATACTGCCCCAGCACGTGGATACTGCCCCAGCACGTGGCTATATTGCCCCAGCGCGTGGATACTGCCCCAGCACGTGGCTATATTGCCCCAGCGCGTGGATACTGCCCCAGCACGTGGATACTGCCCCAGCTCGAGGATACTGCCCCAGCACGTGGATATACTGCCCCAGCACGTGGATACTGCCCCAGCACGTGGATACTGCCCCAGCTCGTGGATATTGCTCCCCAGCTCAGACCCCAGACCAGACATGGGGCGGCTGTTCGAATGCTCTATCGGCATTCGGACAGCCGCCCCATGAGCTCCGTCTCCATACTTACCTTCCCGAGCGGCGAAGTGAAAGTTTCCCCGCTTCCGCTCGTTGAAGGACCCAAGCCGCGGTCACGTGGGACTCCCACGTGACCGCGGCTTGGGTCCTTCAAAGAGCGGAAGCGAGGGAACTTTCCCTTCGCCGCTCAGGGGTTGGATGCGTGCGGCAGCCGGGTAGAGGCTGCGAGCGCAGCCTCTACCCGGCTGCTGTGTGCATCTTGTAACCGCCGCGGCGAGCGCACAGCCGGCTCGTGCCGCGGCGGTTGCATGCGCGCGCAGCCAACCGCCGCTGGTTGCGCGCGCATGCGCAGAGTAAGGCTTGGCGACGGACACGCCAAGCCTTACTCTATTATAGTATAGGATTATTCAAAGCCCCGTGCTTCACGGGAAAGAAGTATATATGGGTTTACGGACTGTGCCTCCCTCCAAACAATACTACAGAGGAGGAGGAGGAAAAGTCCGAGCACTCAAGTCAAGTAAATTTTTAATGGTGCTGGTCAAGGCAGACCATTTGTCTCCCAGAAGCCTTGATGTGTAAACTACTAAAAAAAAAAACTACCGGTGTGAGCTCAGTGTTAACCCATTGTTGACTCTGGGGATGTTAAGCAAACCCATAGGACTGTCACTCAGTACATCCTATAAATCACCTGATGTTTTTCTCCTTGATTTCAGGTCTGACTATAATGTTTCAGATTATAGGTCAGAAACTGGAGATTTGGTAGATCTCTAGCCTGTCTCCTTTCCACCCAATGTACCTCTGCGCGTCTCTGACCTCCACTGCTCATCTGACCATTCTCCTCATTGTGTTTTGCTTCTGCCCGACACCTCTCTCCATAGCTGTGCCTATGCTCTATGCCTCTCACCTCTTCTATAACATAACGTTATCCATGGGTCTCTATGAATCCATAAATCATGTGTATATTCAATATGTATATACAGTATATATATATGCTTGTTCAAATAAATATTTACTCTTTATTCATTATATATATATATATATATACCAAATGTAGTCCCAGCAACTCCTTTCCATTCTCTCAAGGAGACCAACTTAAAGTGCCACGGTGCCTGCTTCCAATGGAAAATTTGTAGTATCAGCATAGATGGAGCCGTACCCTTGTAGACATATATATATATATATATAGTATCAGCATAGATGGAGCCGCACACGTGTCCTTGTTAAAAACAATAAATTTTATTGATAACATAATTATAAAACCGACGTTTCGGCTCAGACACGAGCCACTCTCAAGGTTAACATACACACTTTACACCAACATATATATAGTGAAGGTAGAAAGGTACTCGGCATTCCGATTGGTGCACCCTAATTGTTCACACACCTAGAGTGCATACATTTAATTTTCCACCAGGGCATTGTATTTACATACGTAATCCTACGCATGACGTGTCTGGTGTCCATGGAAACCACGGCAGCTAGCCAAAAACAAACAATTTAAAAGCAATCATGGAGGAAAAAGTAAGAAAAGGTAAGAAAAACATGAAAAAAACAGAATAAAGAATAAAAAATACCAAAAAAGCAATATACAGAGTGCGCAACGTAAAAACGATGCATTGCTGAAAACCGACCACTATGGGATTTGTCAGGGATTCTGAAAAAACTATATTATAATGTCATGTAGAATAACTGAATTATCTACATCGAGTTTGGGTTTGTTACACCCTATATCGAAAAGCTACTGATAGAAACTCACTATTAAGGCTAAGGTCAGACGAAAGCAGTTTTAACGTGCGTTTAGCCGCATGAAATCACGGCCGTGCTAGCAGCAAATGACGTCCAATGCCGGGGAACATACGACAAACGGTCGCACGAAAGTCCATCCGCGCAACGCAAGTGGCAAACGAACACATTTTTTCGAGAACGTCAAACCGCTACTACTGACGTACAGAGTGCGCTGCGGCCGCATAGGGGCGTGTGTGCGTGATTAGGAGACGTCAGACGCAGCACACGTCTGGCCAACATAACGTCCAGACGCAAAAAGGGTTTTATTGATGATCCGTACAAAATCACGGACGAAAATGCGCATCGTATGACCGCTATCGCGTATTCCGTGAAAAAATACGTCCATTCGTTCGAACGCACATTTTCACGGACAACGTGACAAATGCGTTCATCTGACCCTAGCCTTAGAGCTGATAGTCACCATCTACATCATCTAATAAATTCCTTACCCATTTCACAATTTCTTCGTGTTCTGAGATATAACAGTGATGAAACCCAACGTAATTTACAAATACAAGAAATGTACATTAGATTTATCAACAGAGGATACAAGGCGAAAAGATTAGATATAGCATTACAAAAAGCAACTCACCGATTTCAGCATCCAGTATACAAAGATGAAGCAAAACCAGGGCCGGCGCTAACGTAAGGCGGCACAGGCGGCCGCCTTACTGTCTGGCGTCCTGCCAGTGTGAGGGGCGCCGGCCCGGGGTGTAATATGTCATCCGATTCGGATGACCGACCCCCGAGATTTGGCCCGGGGGTTGAGGGACCCAGATGCCGGGCAGCGCGAGAGCGCCTGCCCGGTCTTGAACAGTCCGTCCTGTGAAGTGGATGCGGCTGTGTGCGTGCGCAGCCGGTCACGTGGTCCGGCTAATCAGGTGGTACTGAGTCTCAGTACCACCTGACTGGCCGGACCGCGTGACCGGCTGCGCACGCACACAGCCGCATCCACTTCACAGGACGGACTGTTCAAGATCGGGCAGGCGCTCCCGCGCTGCCCGGCATCTGGGTCCCTCAACCCCCTGCCGGAGCTGGGGCAACAATCCAGGTGAGAGCTGGGGGCAAATCCATGACCTGGGGGCAAATACATGAGCTGGGGGCAAATCCATGACCTGGGGGCAAATCCATGAGCTGGGGGCAAATCCATGAGCTGGGGGCAAATCCATGTGCTGGGCAAATCCATGACCTGGGGGAAAATCCATGAGCTGGGCAAATCCATGAGCTGGGCAAATCCATGACCTGGGGGCAAATCCATGAGCTGGGCAAATCCATGTGCTGGGCAAATCCATGACCTGGGGGCAAATCCATGAGCTGGGCAAATCCATGACCTGGGGGCAAATCCATGTGCTGGGCAAATCCATGACCTGGGGGCAAATACATGAGCTGGGCAAATACATGAGCTGGGCAAATCCATGACCTGGGGGCAAATCCATGAGCTGGGCAAATCCATGACCTGGGGGCAAATCCATGACTGGGGGCAAATCCATGTGCTGGGCAAATCCATGACCTGGGGCAAATCCATGAGCTGGGCAAATCCATGTGCTGGGCAAATCCATGACCTGGGGGCAAATACATGAGCTGGGCAAATACATGAGCTGGGCAAATCCATGAGCTGGGCAAATCCATGACCTGGGGGCAAATCCATGAGCTGGACAAATCCATGTGCTGGGCAAATCCATGACCTGGGGCAAATCCATGAGCTGGGCAAATCCATGTGCTGGGCAAATCCATGACCTGGGGGCAAATCCATGAGCTGGGCAAATACATGAGCTGGGCAAATCCATGAGCTGGGCAAATCCATGACCTGGGGGCAAATCCATGAGCTGGGCAAATCCATGTGCTGGGCAAATCCATGTGCTGGGCAAATCCATGACCTGGGGGCAAATCCATGAGCTGGGGGCAAATCCATGTGCTGGGCAAATCCATGACCTGGGGGCAAATCCATGAGCTGGGCAAATCCATGACCTGGGGGCAAATCCATGAGCTGGGCAAATCCTTGAGCTGGGGGCAAATCCATGAGCTGGGCAAATCCTTGAGCTGGGGGCAAATTCATGTGTGAGCTGGGGGCTCTCTGCTCCTCTAGATTGTAAAATCCGGGGTGCCCTCTGCTCCTCTAGATTGTAAAATCCGGGGTGCCCTCTGCTCCTCTAGATTGTAAGCTCCTGGGTGCCCTCTGCTCCTCTAGATTGTAAGCTCCTGTGAGCCGGGCCCTCTGCTCCTCTAGATTGTAAGCTCCTGTGAGCCGGGCCCTCTGTAAATTCTCGTGAGTCGGGCTCTCTGCTAAAACACCTTATTTTCTGTAAGTGCCCCTCCCGAGACTAGTCTCTGGATCCGCCCCTGCCTGGGATTGGAAGGGGGCAATGAGAGGGAGGGGACAACAAGCACCACGTGGTTCCCTGCCTGGCCTTGCTTCCCGAATCCAATCACAGGCGAGCGGGAAAGGTGCGTGTGCACGTGTGCATCACATGCCTGGCCAGCGCCAGCGGCCGCTCGCACCAGTCGCCTCGAGACGTGACGTCACGTGTCACACGAGGGGGACGCAGAGAGCGACGGTGGCGGTGCCTAGCTTAAGCTAAGCCTAAAAAATTGTTGCTACTAAAAAACCTACTACCTGGTCTGGTCCCTGATTGTCCCTGGTGGTCTGGTCTCTCGTCTCACTCCCTCCCTGACTGCCTGAGAGTGTGGACTGAGTAGAACTAGAACGCCAGCGGGCGACGGGGGGCCTGCAGTGCCAAGGTGAGGCAGCAGAAGTCAGCAGGCAGCAGTGAGCAGTGCTGTGCACACTGTCACAGTCAATCAGACACAGTCAGCTGAGCAGAGAGGTAAGAGACTCGCTGGGGGAAAATTTATACCATAAATAATACCCATATGAGCAGCTGGGGGCCGCAAATATACCCATACATGAGCTGGGGGCCGCAAATATATACCCATACATGAGCAGGGGGCCGCAAATATACCCATATGAGCAGCTGGGGGCCGCAAATATATACCCATACATGAGCTGGGGGCCGCAAATATATACCCAAATATGTTGTTCCTACAGTCTGACAAATGTAACTACTGCCTTTCCAGAAGAAAGACAGTGTTTATATAAGTCCATAAAGACAGCACTGGTGGCTGTCCCCCCAATCAGTGACTCACAACGCTGCTAAAGGTTGTCCTTGCAAGACCAACTTTAAGCATCCTTTAATCTCTGCGTGACGACACCGAACACTCACGATAGAGATTATTATGCATCTCTATCCTGATTGGCTTGACATGACGGGGGGGGGGGGGCACCAAAACAGACCTTCGCCTGACTAGGCAAAAAAGCTTGCACCGGCCCTGAGCAAAACTCTCCAGAATCTACCAGTTATACATGGTCAATATGGCATGCAAGTAGCACAAAATTTACGTAAACATTGGAACATGTTTCAGTTCGATAATTCACTCCCAGAGCAATTTAAAAGCCCCTCGTTAATAGGCTTGTGCACCGATTTTTTTTTTCGGTTCGATTCGGTTCGATTTTTCAGATTTTTAAACTTTTCGATTCGGCTCGTTTCGACCGATTTCTGTTTCGATTCGGTTCGGCTCGATTCGTTTTTCGTGTACATTTTTTTTTTCGGAATATCGACCATTTTTCGTATTTTCGTGTCACTTTGCTCGTTTTTTGTATCGACTTTTCGTAATTTCGGAAATTTTCGTTTTTCGGAATTGTACATGTTTTCGGAATATCGACCGTTTTTCGTATTTTCGTGTCACTTTGCTGGTTTTTTGTTTCGATTTTTCGTAATTTCGGAAATTTTCGTTTTTTCGGAACGTCTGTTCTCCTCGTTTCAAAGCAATAAATTTCGATTTGACACATTTCAAGTCCATTCGAAAATTCCGAAAATATTTCGTTTCGGCTCGGAAAACTTTTCGGATCTGCCATTTTCGGATCTAAAAATTTTCAGAAATTCGGCCGCATCCGAAAACACGAATCGTGAAATTTCGTGAAAATTCCAAAATTCCGAAACCCGAAACGCACATCCCTACCCGTTAATAAGCTACAAACGTACCATAAATTTAAGGGATTTATTAGTACACACTCACCCCGTTAATTCATATACACCGGTAACATTGTCATTGAAGAAAGGCTGTTTTAAATGCCTTAATTGTGTCACGTGGAGTCATATGCCGGTGCTACTTTTGTACATCTATGGACTGGACAGAGATTTGATATCAAGTATCGGATAATGTGCCAAACAGAATACATCATCTATTTAATAACTTGCCCATGTGGCTTATGTTATGTGGGAAAAACTGATCTAACGCTCCGAGATCGGATCAGAGGACACCGTTCAGCGATTAATACCGCGTATCGTGACGGTCAAACCGATAAGCCTGTTGCAAAACATTTTTTACAATACCAGCATAGTTTACCTTCTTTGAGATTTATCGGGATTGATCACATTCCACAGTTAAGGAGAGGAGGGAATAGATCAGAGTTATTGCTCCAACGTGAAGCATTTTGGATTAAAAAACTTGACACTCTTAATGAGTACAATGCTCTCTCGTGTTTTCTACAAGAGCGATAGACCCTGTACTATTCGATACATTTACAACAATGGACAATATGTTGTTGGTAAACCACATTGTTTTCTTTTCAGTAGAGCATTGTTAAAACTCGATGTAGATAATTCAGTTATTCTACATGACATTATAATATAGTTTTTTCAGAATCCCTGACAAATCCCATAGTGGTCGGTTTTCAGCAATGCATCGTTTTTACGTTGCGCACTCTGTATATTGCTTTTTTGGTATTTTTTATTCTTTATTCTGTTTTTTTCATGTTTTTCTTACCTTTTCTTACTTTTTCCTCCATGATTGCTTTTAAATTGTTTGTTTTTGGCTAGCTGCCGTGGTTTCCATGGACACCAGACACGTCATGCGTAGGATTACGTATGTAAATACAATGCCCTGGTGGAAAATTAAATGTATGCACTCTAGGTGTGTGAACAATTAGGGTGCACCAATCGGAATGCCGAGTACCTTTCTACCTTCACTATATATATGTTGGTGTAAAGTGTGTATGTTAACCTTGAGAGTGGCTCGTGTCTGAGCCGAAACGTCGGTTTTATTTTATGTTATCAATAAAATTTATTGTTTTTAACAAGGACACGTGTGCGGCTCCATCTATGCTGATACTATATATATATATATTTATATATATGTCTACAAGGGTTGTGGTGAAGGACTAAAAGTGAGATAAAAAGCCTCCACACTATAATAAGTGTGTTTATTATTGCAGAAGCCACCCGCACATCACAGCAATTCGATGAATTACATCCCAGAGCTCCTGTGCCACATTCCCCATATGCAGCAAGGAACTCTGGGTAGGATATGCAAATGATCTCTGTCTCACTTTTATGCATCCTGGATCTGTTATTACACAGAACCCTAAAATCAATGCTATGCCACACTGTGGCTTTCTAGCAGAGATAAGGTTTATGCAACTGGTCAAAACCACTCCTAGGACAGCGCTCCTAGATCCAGGATGCATAAAAGTGAGACAGATATCATTTGCATATCCTACCCAGAGTTCCTTGCTGCATATGGGGAATGTGGCACAGGGGCTCTTGGATGCAATTCATCGAATTGCTGTGATGTGCGGGTGGCTTCTGCAATAATAAACACAATATATCTATATATATATATTCATGAGTATAGCCGTACGTAGTGATACCTTCTTTGTTGGACTAACCTTACAATTAAAAGTCAAGAGCTTTCGAGAGTTATACGTCTCTTCTTCAGGTCTGGAAGCTATACTGACTTTGGCATCCGGACTAACACGGCCTATCTAATATACTTTACAAATAAATAAATAAACAGATAAATATATATATATGCAAAAGACTTGCTGAAAACACTTTTTCTAAGGCAAAGATATTAACTCTTTACATACAGGGTTATTCAGAGAAAGGAGAAACTCTGGAGAAATTTTGAAGAAGTGTAAATTCTAGGTCAAAATAGCCAAACCAGAAAACTTCTCCCATTTATCTCACTTTCCAAATCAGCTATTTTGACCTAGAATTTTCACTTCTACAAAAGTTCGCCAGAGTTTCACCTTTCTCTGAATAACCCTGTAAGTCTCCTTACAACATATAGAGAGGGAGATAAATAGTTTCTAAAGGGGTAAGGAACAATGCAAATAAAATATATTACATTTAGCCAGGGAACAAAGCCCTCAATGAGATCTGCCGTAAGTCGTATGATGAACTATAACTATTTCAACAGATGTTTACATTTAGTCTCATGAATCATATATGAATCACTCTGTGTATATATATATATATATATATATAATGTGTGTGCGTGTTATAATTAATACACCATGCTGAAGCCAATGCACCTGTTAGGATATTGTAAGCTAGCCTAAATCACTTAATAATATAATGTTACAGTCCTCTTCCATTTTCTTATTAAATGAACTTTTCTTATGCAGGTTGTGGCATTGTTACCAAAATTTAATAAAAGGGGGAGGGGAACTGTCGAAGAGTCAATTGCCTACTTAGAAACTCAAAAAAAAGAAGAACAAATCTCCAGAAAATCATGTGATGCTTCGCGAGACGAAACTATGGTGGTTTAGACAAACTTAGTGCACGATGCGTTTCTTGTAATTAAGTACTCACCGGCAGTAACCAAATGTGTGGTTTTGCTATATTTCTACAAAAGAGTCATCGTGCACCCGTCGCGCTTGGTTAATATCCTCCATATGTTAGCATGTTATACAGTCTGTCATCTGATGGAATAATACGCCTCTCCGTTTTATCGTCTATCATCCTGCGCGCAACTGTAAAACTGAGCGTGACTCATCGGAATCATTTTATTGTCATGTTAGTCATATACAACTTGTACACAGTGAAATGAGACAATGTTACTCCAGGACTGTAGCGCTACTACACTATACAGGACAAAAATAATATATATATAAAAAATAAATAACTAATGAATAGTGATGGATCGCACACCCCTGTGTTTGGTTCGCATTCGAACTCGAACACCCGAAAAAGTTTGAGCGCAAACTCGAACACAATGCGAACACCATTAAAGTCAATGGGGCTTGAATGTTCGAAAATTAAGGTGCCCTAAAAGAGGGCATATATGCAAGATATTGGCCATAAAAGGTGTATGGGGGTACTGCCCTGGGGGACAGGAAACAATGATAAAAAGTAAAAACGAAAAAAAAAAAGGCTTTCAACCCTTTCACTGCTGAGTGCAGAGCCATTTCACCGCTGTGCGCTGAGCTCATTTTTGCCGCTTTTGCTCATGTTTAAATGCGATTTGAAGCCATGGGAAATGTTTGATCAACAATGAGTGGGAAATGTTTGACCAACAATGAGTGGGAAATGTTTGACCAACAATGAGTGGGAAATGTTTGACCAACAATCAGTGGGAAATGTTTGACCAACAAGGAGTGGGAAATGTTTGACCAACAATCAGTGGGAAATGTTTGACCAACAAGGAGTGGGAAATGTTTGACCAACAAGGAGTGGGAAATGTTTATGAATTCCATACGCTTCAATGTTCCCGTTTTAATTTAATATCTAATAAACCATTTATTATTATATTCTAGCATAAAGAGTCTCTTTATTTTTAGATTTTTTAGGATCTTGTAAGCATTTTTTACAATTTGTTCTAAAAAAAATTTCCCTCGAACCTTCCGCAAACGTCCTGAAAAGTTAGAAGTTCGCGAATTTTCGAACAGCCGATGTTCGAATAGAACTTCGAACCGATTCCAACCGCAGCCCATCCCTACTAATGAAAAGTAAATAAATTAAGCACAACCTTGTCCAAAACTACATAAAGTGCCTGTGTGTAAACATCTGCAATAACAAGGACAACTGACACAATATAATCATTTAGAAAGTGAGTAAGATAAGGTTCCAGTTGAATATGAAATATATGTGTGCGTGTGTGTGTGTGTAATTGTACTCATGATGATATAACAAGTTTCCTGACACACTTGTTTCTGTTTAGCTTATTTCCTGTGTGAGTGTTTTTAACACATTTATAGAATTTGGGTTCAGACGCCATTCCATTCTAATTATGTTAGGAGTCGGGTTCATCTGCAGCTGTGGTGTGCTATAGAATATGTTTTAACAAGTAGGTGCCAGCTGTTACCCTCTAAGAGTCATGGGTGGGCTGGCATCTTGGGGGCTGTAAGGGACAAGTGCAAATAAACAGCTCTTCTGAGCCTGAACCATTAAAATAATATCCCACAGCGTCTATAAATTTGTATAAAATGTTTAAATATTTTGACGATAAACAGGATGCTATAAAACTGTAATATCAACTGCAGCAAGAATATTTAATTGATGTTATATAGTATTTTAATTCCCTTAAAAATTAGCAGAATACACCCATGGACGTCCCGCAGTGCTGTGTGTATAGTCAACCCAGTGCAACGCTGCATTGAAGCAATGGAATGGAGCTGAGAGGATTATTTCTATAGGCTGGGGGCCCTATTCCACTGTAAAATATCGAGTGGATCCGATGTACTTATCGGTTCCACCTCGTATAATCCAGACGCACCTTTCACCCTTCCAACCTGGTGTTTAAGAGCTTTTCTGGGAAGCTGCCACCCTACCTGAATAGGCTGCTTCCCTCAGCAGTTCTCTCATCCTGTAACCTCCGATCCAGGACCAGCACCTTACTTGCAATACCACAATACAAAAAGAAAGTATCTCGATCGTCATTTTCCTACAGCGCACCGCAATTATGGAATAACCTCCCAGACGCCATCAAATCTTCCCCCAGTCTAAAGTCCCTTAAGAGATCTCTATTAACATACCTCAATACAGAATGCACCTGTAAACATGTAACACAGTGACTATATACAGAATGCACCTGTAAACATGTAACACAGTGACTAAATACAGAACGCACCTGTAAACATGTAACATAGTGACTATATACAGAATGCACCTGTAAACATGTAACACAGTGACTATATACAGAATGCACCTGTAAACATGTAACACAGTGACTAAATACAGAACGCACCTGTAAACATGTAACATAGTGACTATATACAGAATGCACCTGTAAACATGTAACATAGTGACTATATACAGAATGCACCTGTAAACATGTAACATAGTGACTATATACAGAATGCACCTGTAAACATGTAACATAGTGACTATATACAGAATGCACCTGTAAACATGTAACATAGTGATTATATACAGAATGCACCTGTAAACATGTAACATAGTGACTATATACAGAATGCACCTGTAAACATGTAACACAGTGACTATATACAGAATGTGCCTGTAAACATGTAACATAGTGACTATATACAGAATGCACCTGTAAACATGTAACATAGTGACTATATACAGAATGCACCTGTAAACATGTAACATAGTGACTATATACAGAATGCACCTGTAAACATGTAACACAGTGACTATATACAGAATGCACCTGTAAACATGTAACACAGTGACTATATACAGAATGTGCCTGTAAACATGTAACATAGTGACTATATACAGAATGCACCTGTAAACATGTAACACAGTGACTATATACAGAATGCACCTGTAAACATGTAACACAGTGAATATATACAGAATGCACCTGTAAACATGTAACACAGTGACTATATACAGAATGCACCTGTAAACATGTAACACAGTGACTATATACAGAATGCACCTGTAAACATGTAACACAGTGACTATATACAGAATGCACCTGTAAACATGTAACACAGTGACTATATACAGAATGCACCTGTAAACATGTAACACAGTGAATATATACAGAATGCACCTGTAAACATGTAACACACAGTGAATATATTTCCTACATATTTATTTTCTGTTAATCTGTATATTTGTGGTTTTTTTTAATATCTTGCATTTATTACTTTGTATTTCTGTAACAACTGTAAAATTTCAATGTTGTTGAACCCAGGACATACTTGAAAACGAGAGCAATCTCAATGTATCCTTCCTGGTAAAATACTTTATAAATAAATAAATAAATATCCTAACGGCTGGAGGTGCTATTCCGACCTTGCCACAAGCTTTGCTTGCGGCTCTGTCAGCATCTTTACTCTAAATTAATGTCTTCTATACCTTGTATGGGAGGCGTTATATTGCCGAGAGTAGAAAAATTAGCCATTCCATGGTATCTCTTTCTTTTATTCCGGAGCTGGTATTTATGAAAGAATTTTTTTTGGATCCACGGCTGTAGGTGATGTGTGAAAGGATGAACTCGATGGACGCACGTCTTTTTCCAGCCTGTGTAACTATGTAACCATGCAACTAAATACTGACTCCGAGACCCTGGAGTTAATTGACTTTGCTTTTATTTTGAAAATGAGAGGAACATCTGTTTTGTTCCTTGTAAAGTACCGAATAAATCATCAATTATAAATGCAGTCGATCCTAATGGTGTACTCAAACATTGAATATCCTACTTCCTTCTGAGTCGTTCATCTTACTTCCTAATATTCTCGTATCATGAATCTATTTTTCCGCATTTCTTAAATCAGTTTTGTAATATGATATAGTATCCTTTGTTTTTGTTACACATTTTTCTGGAGAAATTTTTACAGAAAATAAACAAACAAATAAACTTTCACTATAAAGATTAACATCCAAGAAGTTTCCATAAACTTGGTTAATTGTAAGAGAAGAATAGGCGGTATATGCTTTTAATATTGTTATTGCTCCTGAAGAAGTCAAGAAAATTGACGAAACGCGTTGAGCTGGGACTGTAACCTCCTCTGAGACTGGACATTGCTGTTATTTCCATCCAGACGGGCTGGTTAGCAGGTTTTATATGATGTGCCTGTTTATGTCTTTCATTTGTGAGTGCAATATATTTCTGCCTTTTTAATTTGTACTTGATGGTCTATACCAGGGCCCAAAATTTCCACTCGCCTACTAGCATTTGGCGAGTGGAAATTAAGTGAGGGCGAGTAGAAATGCACACGCAGGCAGCACAATAAATTATTTTGTGCTACGTATTCCGGCAGTGCCACCGTGCAGCCCCCCCTTCCCCAGGCTGCACGGTGGCAGGGATCAGCTGCCTAACCTGACTAAGCTTGTCTCTGTCACTGGCAGGGGGGTGGAGAGGGGCTACCCTGCCTCCCTGCTCTGCTCACACTGGGGTATACATGTATCTGGGGTCTGATGTCTGAGTATTAATGTTATTTTTGTAACTTTATTCTAAATAAAACCTTTTACAGTGTAATTTCATAAGATAATGTAAGGGGTGTGTTTAGGGGCAGAGTTAAGGGGTGGGTAGGGGTTAGGTGGAGCAACTGGTGGCGAGTAACTCTTATGGCCTGGTTAGTAGTTGAAATTTTGAGCCCTGGTCTATACTATTATTTGCTCTTTCCTTCTTTTATATATATCATTGGTGATCGTTTTATTTCTTGGGAGATCATTTTAATGAAAAGTGGATCCCATTCAGGAAGGATGATGGGCGCTTTATCCATTCGGAACATGTAACTGGCCATTTGGCCACTACTGTTGACAGTGTGGCAATATTACCTTATGTTTATTTTTGCTTTATTGTGTTTTAGATAGTATGCTTTGATATTACCTGCATCACCTCAGTTGTAGTTCAATTTCCTGTGGTGTCCACCGGCTCAGCTGAACTATATCTGGATCCTGCGTCAACTTTGTCCTTGAGCTGTACAATAAAGTTTTGACCCTTACCTCTCTGGTTCCAGAGTATCCTCGTCGGAAGGATTTGCCATGTTGCGCCCTGGGGCTCCCACCATGGCGTATGCCAGACGCCACCCTCACAAAGAAAAGGAATTAATGTAATTACCAATCGCAGACAACACCAACAGGGTTATTCAAAGAGCACCAAAATTCCACCGGATTATTCAGTGCTCTTTCGTTCCCCGAACTTCAGGGAATCAAACTCCTTGACCCTGCGGTGAATTCAGCATTCACCGCAGGGTCCCCGAAGTGCAGGGAAAAGCCACCGACCACATCTGAATAACAGCTGCAAAACCCGCCGATCTGAATGGAAAAATTGCCGCAAAACCACAGAAAAAATGCAGATCGCATCCGAAAAAAGCCAACTATCCGCCGAACAGAGCGCTAACCAGACACTGGAAAAAGCCGACAAGCCGACGAACGGGGTAGAAAAAAACCACACACACACACCGCAAAAGCTGTTTGCAAAAAACTTCTGCACAAAAATGCCTGAAAATAACATATATGGTCCTATGAATAATAACAATAAGGTCTGTTACAAAAAAAAGAAAAACGCTGTTTAAAAAAAGAATATCGGAAAACAAAATTGGCCGAAAAAACCCCCAAAAATGCCTAAAAAGTCTTCTAAAAGAAATAAAGTTACTTTTTCTGCAAATTAAAAGAATATACGGTTGAATAAACTTTTGATAAAAACGGGATTCATTTTTACATTGAAACCTATGGGATTCACCTGATTAAGGCTGGGGTCAGACTAACGCAT